>JAPMOR010122209.1:717257-846329 GCA_026543865.1 Argiope aurantia | reverse complement strand
ATATATATATATATATATATATATATATTCACTAATAGGCAGGAGTATTATGATAAAATTACGTATAAGTATTGTGTATAGCAAGCAAACCATTGATGAATGTTCGAAAGCAATCCGTTGAAAAGAATGGATTAAAATCATTTTCAAGAATTTTTCCGTTCAAAATTCAAAGAGTGTTTCGTCTAATCTTTCTTGAGAAAATCGAAAAAAATGTATAAATCTGAAAATGTCCAAATACTTTTGATAGCATTGTGTATGAGCTGTTCTTTACTGTTAATGCCTCCAAAAGGAGGTATTTCTTGATGTTTAGAGAGCAGGAGGGGAGGGGGGGGGGATAAGTCGTTAGAACATAACGTTCGATACAAACAGTTAAAATTCTCCTTCTTTTTATTTCAAAAACCGAAAAGATATTACACAAGGAATTTGTAAGTTTTTTTTAATGCTTTATTTGCATTTTTAACGTCATATAAACACTTGGCTTAAAGTATTTATATATTTTTCAGTAGTTATTTGTCCAGACTTCATATTATAGTATGATATAGCATCTTTTTTTTTAATTACAAAATGGTATTTGTAAAGAAATAAAGGGCCTACCTTTATGTTTTTTAAAAAAGAGAAATATTATTGTTATAACCAAGGAATTCCTGAGTGGGTTGAAAACAAAGAAAAGAAATTCTTTTCCTGAATGCAGTGAACTTCTGTGTAAGAACTTCTAAGGTAAGATCTTTAATTTGAGAATAAAATGTACCAGCTCAAAAGCTTTTTAAAAGATATTAAGTTTATCCTGTAAATGAAATAATAAATAATGGTTTGCAAACAAGAAATATTTTTTATTATCTCATTTCTCTTAGATATAAGGAGCTTGATGCAGAACTCGGCTTGAGATGAATTTATCTGTCTTAGAAAGTTCATCATTAAATGAAATTAAGAAATATTTAAGATTCATAGTAAAAAAATATGTCTATTTAATAAAATAAATGAGAAAAGGAAAATCTGAAAACTTAGTTCAAAGAATCTAAAGTAATTTTTAGTTAAAGAGTTGACTTTTGTCATTTTTGCGTATTATAGCAAACTAGCTGCCTTTGGTCACCAGTTTGTTCGCACTGAATATTGATATTTTTCGACTGTTAAAAGACTAATATGGAATGCATTGTTTTTTTTGTTTTTTTAGATTTCATTTTGTAATTTGATGAGACTGAAAAACATGAATTAGATCGCATCATTTTACTGCTAATCAGAATGTATATATACTACGAAATAAAAGTAGAAGTGAAAATTCTACTACGAGTTAATGATTGGCAAAAGCACGCAATTGTAGCTTTGATGGATAAGTTTGAATCTGAACATTTAATTTAAAAATAGGGTTAGAAATAGTATATCAAACTGATTAGAAAAATATTGTTAAAATTAAGAGAAAAATGGTGCGAAATGGAACTGATACCATTAGAAAGATAATTTTTGAGTTTTAACATAATAAAAAGATCATTTTTTGTAAGATGGTTGTTTTCAAAGATATGATCATCAATTTCTGTAGGCAAGTAATAGCCATTACCCATCTAATGACGGTTAAGCCTGTTTTTAAGCTCGATTAAATTTTTTATTTGATGTCTTATTTCTTGATTTCTTTTAGATCGTATTTTGTTTGATTGAAGGGAATCTTTGATGAAACAGCGAACCCACTTCAGAATATTTCTAATAATATTTTGCTGCTCTATTAATTAGCTAAACGAAGTGTTGAACTAAGTGCAGCTATGAAAACGTTCAAAGAAACAGTCTGAAGTTAATTCGATGATTTGTTTATATTTGATTGTTTGTTGAATGGGCAATAACTAATACTGTGTCTCAATTTCTGTGCCATATACATTACGAATTTATATATATAGATTGAAAAAAAGAAGAGATGAAGGAAAGCAAAAATTAATCCCTTATACTAAGAAAATAGTATTTCTTCTTTAAATATTGATTAAAAATATTATCTCTTTATCCATACATTATTTAGTAAACAATAGTTAGTTTTATTAAACAATCAAATTCCATCAAGACAAAGCTAGTAATAGTATGTCAAAATCCAATTCTGAATTTTGGAACTGGAGGATATAGGACTGAATATGTAGCACTTCTTTAAATATAAGAGGAAAAATTATCTGCGTTAGTTTTATAAATGCACACTGAAATTATAAGTAAGAACAATCACTAAACCATTTAATAAGCTAATTAAACCCTTTAACAATAATAATCAATAAACCATTAATAGCAAAAATCTTATTTATAATATGAAAAAAATTGTTTGAAAATTGCGAAAATTTTCTCCTCTAAATTTTCTATGATAAATAAATTTCGAAAAGTGCTGTGTGTTTAAATGAAATTTCCTACTTCCGAGAAAAGACCGTTATGAAGATAAAATTTATTTAATTCGACAGCCGCTCTTGCAACAGGACTGCAAATTCCTCTTCGTGATAAATCTAAGGCATTTGCGAAGTAATAAATTCATTTCTAGAAGTCAAGCAAAATGATCAACATTTCATTGCTTTTATTTAAATCTCACTTTCATGCGACGTCTATTTCACGTCATATTTACAGCATCACTTCAATTTAGGCTTATACCGACCAATGTCTGTAAAGTAAGGCGGATCTTCCGACTATAATCCTTCGAATTCCAAACATTAGCAATGCGAACACACTAGCACTCGGGCAACATCATCCTATGAATATCCGAGACTAAACTGAAATGCATTTTGTTACACTGAAAGTTGAAAAGCAGATATCTCTAATTGCTTTTGAATTTTTCAAGATTAATCTTTTCGACCCTAATGGGTACGCACATCGGAGATCCTTCCCTATTGGGTAAATAAATCCTACTTTTATCATAAAAACCCCATTTTTGCATGGAATTGAAATTATGCAAAATGTCTGGTCGAAAGGGATAAAATGACCCAAACCACAATCAAAAAGTTTTGGTAGCTACATTTAGAGAAGAAAAAAATGTCTGCTTTCAGTGGTTAAATCTGATGATTGAATTCCGTGAAACCCGGGAAGAACAACCGGGAGGAAAACTACTACAAGGTCAAATCTCTGAATGAAATTTTAACTTTTGACTCGAAAATAAATTATTTACTTTATGAATCCAGTCACAAATAATATTATTTAAATAATATTTTTCTGATTGTTACTTATGGCGCAGCTTTAATCATGTATAGTTTGATTTTCCCTGCATCATTTAAAATTATGCTAAGTTACTATATAAAACAAAAAAGAAAAATCTGTTTGCTTAATAATCATATAGATATCTTATTAATTACTCGGCAACTTTTTACTTCAGGTTTCCATTTTTGACTGTTGGATATCTGCATTTCTTCTATTTAACGTTTCAGAAAAAATTTCAAAATAAACTATATTATTTTGCAATTAGAAGAAATTTTTAAGTAATCAAATATTCATTAAAATGACACTGATCGATTTTTTTTCTTTAAAAAATATTCCTAAAGCAATTTCAAAAAGTCATCAGGGCTGGGATAGCCTGGTTGGTAGGACGCTGGATTCGCGTCTCTTGGTTTGCGAGTTCGAACCTCGCGGCCGAAGACTCTCCGTGTGTGTGTGGTGGCTAGCGCACGTATAAATCTGTGGGGGTCACAAAGTGCTCCATGTCGAGAATAATACCCCTGGGGGTACTGGATCAGGTGTGATCGTTCTCCAATTCATGTTTAATTTATGGCCTATGGATGAGTGAACGAAATGCGTATCAACCCTGTAAAAAGAGTTGTGACGTGTGTGTAGCTAAGTCATACTCTTAACCCTATTTGGAACTATTGGAAAAACAGGAGACGCACCTTTGCCGTAAAATCACTGACTTCTAAAGTCAGTGGGGTTGTTTATGACAAGTGCCATTAGAAACAACAAACCTTTTGATATTGAAATTTTACATGTGAATACAAATTACATCGTACAAATTCATGGCACACGATTCAGTAATATTTTCATGGATGTATTATTTTGGAGAAACAATAATTTTTGCATTATTATCGGCTTGATATCTAAGTGTGCTTTTCTTTTCTTTCTTTACATTTTTTGGGTAGGAAATACAAATTTAACCCATACTTTTTCGTATCAGGGTATAAATATGGTGAATGAAATTCTGGGGGAATAGAAAATGCTTCCCTGTTGTATTTTCAGAATTAAGCTCAAATATTAAAAATTTGAAATTTTCCTTTTAAAAGCAGCCACGGATGGATAGTTGGAAAAGAACAGGTGTGCTTAACTGACACAATTTGATAACAGAAGACTTATGCTTATGTCTTATACAAAAAGATGGAAATCTAAATCCTCAGAAGTAACTTGAGGCTAAAATTTCTCTGTTGTTCTTTAGTGCTTTGTGTTTACAGTGTATTTTTACTTATAAAATATATTTAATTCTCCTTAAATTGTATTTTCTTTTGTACTTGAATAGAGCAGAATTCCAACATCTGGCGACAAGTCGTTCTGTTTGTATTAGTTGTTTTTACTCTGTTGCAATCGATTTTCTATATTAGATCTGGAATGCTGATTTTGGAATGTTATTTTATTCAAGGCCATATGTCAGCAATTCATAAGGCAGATATTGCATATTTGTGATTTGGTACTTCATTAAGGAGTTCTTGCGTCATTCAGATTTTTTTTTTTCTTTTTTTACTCAGAAACCAATACAATTACAAACTGAAATTTGTGCCCTGCATTTTTTGGTCTATCTCAATTCTAGCAATCAAACCTATTAATTTAACTAGTGTTCAATGTCCCAAAATAACTAGTTATTTCTTATATCTGACATTTATTTTTCAATCCAAATTATATTTCGATAATAACTTCTTATATAAATCTGTATATTGTAATACAGTATCTAAAATAAATTTTTATTACTGAGCTAACATAAGGTTCATGGCTTAAATATTACCGTTCATTCATGTGGAGTTAGAATATTTGGTAATAGAAGTTTGCGAAAATTGTTTTTAGAAAAAAAGAAAACCATTTGGAATTTAATACCCAAAATAATCTTACTGATCGAATTTTGTAAGAAAGGATTTTCTTGATGAATAAAGGTATTTTTGTAACTATTCAAGTGAAATTTATTTCCTTGATGACTCTTTTTGCTATATTTGAATGTATTTTATTGAGGAATGAGCATGACAGTAATAAGCTCATTCCTTGATATTAATTACATTGATTAATTGATTTATTAATTTCATAGATTTTTTATTAATTTAAAAGTCTTTCTTAATTAGTTATCTCGTTCATATTATATGAGAGGTTTATATTTGGGATCATAGAAGATTTATATCCAAATTGTGCTGAAAATTATTTAATTGTTTTGATTTGCGTCTAATTTCGAAACTAAACACTTAATTTTTTGGGATATGTTTCGGAATTTCGATCATACAATGAATACCGCCACAGATGATCCGATTTGATTCTCTTCTGGAAAATATATTCCGCTGAATATGGATTGAAAACAATTTTTAAAGTAAATAATAAATAATTTCCTATTCACGTTTTCCAAGAATGTGAATAATTTTTTTTAAATATTTCCTATATGAGATACTTTTGCAAGCTGTATGCAAATGTTTCCGAAATAATATCAGCCCTGTCTAGTTTAAGACTGTTTTTTAAATTTTAGCTGTTCTCTCAATAAAGCTTGAAGAAGCTTAGTCATTTCTCTAAAATGATACATGCTTTAGATATGATGGAAAACTTGTCAAAAGATAAAGTAGGAGCGAAAGATAGAGACATAATCGTAAAATCGATGCATTTTCTTATATGCCAGATTCGATTCGAGAACGATCTCCTCTTTACTTCTTTTGTTTAACAATAGACAGTTTCCACTTTTGGCCAAGAAGTTTCTAAAATGGGGATTGTTTTGCAACCTTCATTTTCCTCGTTCTTTGGAAACTAGATGCGATTGACGATTCAGATGCTATGAGCTTGGTCGTGGCGAAAAATAAAAACAAGATCTGAAGGGGCCAGGTTTTGGTTTTTGTCATTCCGTTTCAGCATCGAAATTACCTCTTCTTTGGGGATAAAGATCATACTTTTCGTTCCGGGATAGAGATGACGCAGTAGAATCTTTGGAGTGAAGGGATTTGAATTTTTATCACCGTGAAAATTCTTTATTCCAGAAAATAAAAGTGCGTTCTCTTCCATTCTGTTCCAGAATGTATCGCTTGAAATTCTTTAGGTTATTTCTGACGAGAATCTTTTGTGCCATTATTTAAATTATTGATGTCAGTTGACTAATTTTTAAAATTTTTTAAAGATTATTATAAAATTTGAAAATCAAAACTTTTAATGAATATGGTGCGTAAGCTATAGAAACGTTCATACCTATAGAGAACATTATCACACATATAATTATAATTTTATTTTCTACTCTTTAACTAATATCGTAAATTTGAATGAGTTGATTTTATTAAATCAAAAATATTAGAGTAATCAACTCGTTCAATATTACAAGAAAAATGTGGCACTTCAAGTAATATAAATCCACGAGTATCATTTCTAAGGTTTTTCATTCAAAAATGATTTACATTATTTATAAAGCACTGAGTATTTAATTAAAAGGACAAACATATTAGTCGCGTTACCATTTAAAATAATTTTTTCGGGAATTTATCGATGGACTGTTTATGATTTGAATGCAAATTTTGCAAACGTTTTCTTTTGCTCTACTATAGATCCAAAAATCATCAGAAGCTAAGATATATTCAATAGTTTTTGCCGAAAGGATTTTTTTTCATGGCGTTATACCAAAGAAAATCTGCGAACCTGGAAGAAAAAGCAGATTAATAATATTGAATGACATCATCATGATGCTGAAAATCGCAAAACATGGCAAAGCTCCTCCATTTTTCATTATTTTTTTCTTTCATTTTTTTTCTTTATCTGTTTATTAGTTTTTAAAAACTCAACTCCTAAAGAGTGAAAAAAATTATTTAAGTAAAGTTTGTCTGTAACCTTCGATTGTACATTTCTTGTTAAGCAATGAAATTATTAAAAAATGAAATTATTTTATTATGTAATTTTCGGTTCCTAATCGTCACCATAATTTTCAATACAAATGTTTGATCAATATGCTAGCAAAATGCTCTTCAGGTCTAAAAAAAACATCAACTTTATTTATTTTCTTTGTTTATGGCAGCACATTGCAGAAGTAAACTCCAAAACAAAAATGTCATTTATTAGCAAAGAATGAATGGAGCAGAAAATAAGAAAAGAGAGTTTTAAGCAAACACATTTACTATAGACGCTCGGCAGATGATTTATGGGAAACATACATTTACTATAGACGCTCGGCAGATGATTTATGGGAAACATTACAGGCATCGTTTCTAGCCTCTGATCAGAGAGAGTTTTAAATTCTCAAATATGGAGCGGAAGCTCTCCTAAATAAAAATTCAAAAGCTTGGAAACTCTCAATGAAGAAGAAAACTCGAGATATCCATATGTATGCAGTTAGCAATTTTGTGGAAAAAATTTAAAAAAATTTTGTAGAAAGATAAAAATGATTCAGTATTATTCGAAGTTATAATATTTCAAAAGATATTTCCTTTTAATTTTTTTTTTTTGCTTGCGGCTTATTGACTCATGTTTGACAATTGTCTGATATCCAGCTCTCTGAACTATTTTCTGTTGTTCAGCGTCGAGATCATGTCATGTTCAGTAGAGGGGGGAAAAACCATTATATTCTTTCGCAATAGTTATAAGAAAATTTTCAAAAAGATATGTTTCAATGGCCTTGGACTCTGTAAAGTATTTTCTGGTTTCAATATTTAGTACGATTGTCATGGATGATTGCGATACAGCAATTTTTTCCTCACATTCACTTTATTTGTGGATAGCCAATCATATAATGCATTTTACAAATTTTACGACAACTGAAATGTTGAGAAAATATTTATTGATGTTTTAAGTCACGTAGAGAACTGGGTATGTAATATTTAAGTTCTCTCTAACATCAGACTTTTAATTATTGTCTAGTGAGAAAGAAGAGTAAAATGTTTAAAGCACGTAAAGATGTTTTGATAGCTCAGGTGCTTTCTTAAGGACTTCCTAATTTTTGTTATTTTCTGTATTCTTGATATTCCATCTTTGGTAACAAATGATATTCTTGATTGTGTGCTTAGTTTTGCAACTTGCTAACGTGATTTTTTTTTTTTTTTTTTTTGTCGTGTGACTATTTTAAGTCAAGTTTTGCGCAGTAGCTTCTGAGGTTAAAGACCCCTGAACACCCGAGGGCACAAGTCTGACTTCTAGCTCAAATGAAGATAGCACATACACACTCGCTTTCACAGCCCCTTTTTACAGGGGGGCTCATTCGCACACCTCACCGAGAGAACACATGGAAGAGAACAACCAGACCAGAACCAGGACTCGAACATGGAACGAACGCCTTGATCATGGGGAAGACGCGCTACTCCTGGGCCAGGACGCCGATCTGCTTACCTACATAAAGAAAATAAATGAAGTTGATATTTTTTTTAGATCTAAATAATCTTTTGCTATGCATATTCCTTGAGCTATTGTAATTGGTCTACCAGATGAGTAAAAATTAAGATGTGATTAGGAAAAAAAATTGCATATATTTTTATTTCTTATATTATTGCATATATTTTTCTTGCTTATTTTTGCAGGAATGTACAACCGAAAGTCATAGACTGCTTTGAAGAAAATAAATTCTATTTCTCTTAACAAGTGGAGAAATTAACAGCTAATATTAAAATAAACATAGAGAAAGAGAAATTTTAAAAATAACGAACTGTTAATTTTTGCCACTTTTTACGACTTTTAAGCTTGATTCGGGAGAGCGAAAAATATCACTTTACACTAGTAATTCTTTTTCTCCTTATATTTTTCATCGGAAAATTTGTTTCTGGCTAAGCAAGCTGTGGAGACAGGAATGGGTCAGCTACTACATTCTGTAGATTAGGTGTAAATTCTTTTGCATTTCAAATGCTAGACATTGAAATCAAAGGAGATTTATTTTGTATTTAATCTTACATTGAATGCATTGAAAAAGAATTTAGTAAATAATGTACATTTTCTTTCCAGATAGTTTATTTAAATAAATAATTTTTAAAAGAAAGGTTAGTCTGAAATGGCTTTTCTTTTAAACAATTATCATTAAAAGATGCCAAATTATTATTGAGTTCAGCAAAAATTTTCCAAAGATGATGCTAGGGGAGTAATTATACTTCGTCGAATGTTTCAGTTGAAAAGCTTATTAAATTCATCTAATTAATATGTTAACAATATTTTGCATTTAATTTCAAACTATTTATTTTAATATCTCATTTCATTCAAGAGTATCTATTACTTCTTCAAAATCTCGTGTTCTGTTCAAAAGTTTTTCAATCGACAGTCATCATGTCTTCATCGGCTACATCATGTGAATGAAATCTCACCTCTAGCTGTTGTGATAGGAATGGTTGAAAATAACATCAAAACTGTTTACGGTATTAATTTTCTTACTACATTTAATTATTTTTCAGTCTTAGAAAGTAGGACAGTATCAATTTCTATATGCCTATGTACATCAGGTCCAAGTTCGCGATTCCCTGGAACTTATCGAGAAGAGTGAGGCAAGACCGGATATTGAGGGGAAACTGGAACTCTTGAGTCTGACGTTATAAATTATACTGTTTAGCGGGCAAATTTTGAATTACATTCCCCTAGTCAAATAGAAGGGCAAAGTGTATTGACCGTGTTATTATAGTTGAATTCAGTACATCTATATGAATTTGCTTTAAAATGTCACGTTGCTAGTCTTTTTTTAAACTATCGTTATTTAATAGGTATTACAGTTCTAAAAACTCTATTCAGCCCAAAATTATACATTTACTAAGAATTTATACCCTAACAAAGCCGTTAGGATTTAATCCGATAGTAACGTGGTGTAGTTTCGATTATGTAATCTCTGCACTCCGGATGAAATCGGCAACCCCGCCATTTAAAATTACATTTTTTTTTAAAGATCAAATATGTCCAAAACTTTCCCAAGGAAAACTGACAGCTTCGAAAGCAGAAAAAGGGCTGTACATGGGGTGTTGTGAAGTAGGGAGGAATATCCGAAAATTGCAAAACGCTTCAATGTTACATAAAATATCTTAAAATATAGATAAAACAAAAGATTAAAGGAAACCTATTGAATTCTAAGCAAGCGGCTATTATAGATGGATTGGGACTGTGCACCCTTTTTTTCTGGACAAGAAAAAGAATTAATTGATTATATACTGGTGATAGAAAGTATGCTTTTTGGTTTATTTTTAACATTGCTCGTAGTAAGCAAATAATTTGGAATCAAAAATATGTTTCAGAACAAGTTCAATGACGATGCTAAGACGATCAGAACAAACTGCTGAAATGGTTTTCTAAAAAGATAAGAAAATAATTTTTTTTCCCCCTTCAGATTTTCAGAAAGGCTTTATCATCAAGAATTGTGGGTTTTAAGAAGCATGCTATTGAAAAAGTTGTTACAAGATTTTTATGCAAAGCATACATTTTCCTTTAAGCTGTATATAACGTGAATGAGATAGTGGGACCATTCTTCCTAATAAACTATCAAAATTATTTGCAAGAGAAGAAACATATCGGAGCATTAATATCATGTTATTGTTGCAACGTCGTGTTTTAGATTTGAAATAAATTTATGTCAACAATGTTTCTCTTGAAAAAAGAGAAAATCCATGTTCATTTATGAAGTACCACCGACTGAATTTGCCGGCGTACTTGCATAGGTGTAACGCATCTTCTCCGTGATCTGGGCGTCCTGGGTTCGAATCCCGGTTCGGGCATGGTTGTTTTTCATCTTTGTTCTGTCTGTGAGGTGTGTGAATGTGCTCCCCTGCAAAAAAGGGGGTTGTGCAAGCGAATGTGTGAGTTTCATCTTTATTATGAGCTAGAAGTCCGACTTCTGCCCTTGGATGCTCCGGTGTCTTTACCCTCAGAAGCTATTGCACGCCCTTTCCGTGGTAACGCGGACACGACATCATCATTACCAGGTAAATTTGTCCAATATCACACTTCTGATGGATAACAACAGGAATTTCTGCGTAGTGATTTCGAGCAGTAGTGTAGTAGTAGTTGTGTAGTGAATTAAACAGTTATCTAAGCCCTCAGATGGGAAACTAGTGATCTTGGATTTGGACAGCTTTGTTATCCATGCGAAGGGCCTTGATGTGATCAATACAATCCGAGAAAACCTTGTTCCTTAATTGTACTAACCGCTGCTGTGTTCTTACAGGATGCCGCGACTAGACGTGATCTCCATAGTTCTTTATAGCCCCTATGACAGTCTTCCGATAACTACAATAAAATCACATCAGATTTTGATTGTTTATATTAAAATGATAGGATGGGGATATAAAAACTGCAGTGGAGCGGAGGATCACTTTGTATAAGAATTTGGCTCTATCCGGTTCTACCTCATTAATAGAGTAAAATAAGAGTGATTTATCGCGTTTTTTTTTTTCTATAAAATTGAAGTCTTTAATTTTTTTTTTCTTGATGAACCATCGGAAGTGTGCTTCGGCTTTTCCTCCTAATAAAATCAAATTACTGTGGTCCTTGGGTAAGGCCATAACGCCACAAATCTTTAAAGTTTTGTTTTCACTGTTGCATTTTGGCTGCTTTTACAGAGTGAAACTACAATTTTAGTGCCAAGATCACGTACTATAATTCAACTATTGAAGTTGTAATTTTGAGCTACCAACATGGCAATCCACAGAAATCACCTTTACAGATATTGATCAAAATTCTATAAAGATATATATTTCACATGGTTGAAATACATTTCAGTCTATCTTTTTGTGCTTTGTGGTTCATTAGTATTCAAAAAGATAGGCAGACAAGTTTCCTATTATAGATTTCGTTTAAAGTTTGATAGAAATTTACAAATGTGGCATAAATACTAAATTTCATCTATCTAGCTCCAAGCTTTTATGAGTAATCATGTTTACAAGCAGAACAGAGGCAAACAAACTTATATAATTCAAAAACTGTGTTTATCGAATTTAGGAAGTGTGAAATGTGGAAATTCGTGAAAATCTCGAGGATGGTTCTTTCTGAAGATGACAATATTTTTGCTTTCTTCGTGTGCGAAAAAATAAAAATGAAGTGAAACTATGAATTTTCAGGAGCGATGAATTCTTTTCAATAATATCTGATTATTTCTAGGTCGAATAGCCACAGTCTTTCCTCTAGTTACATATCTGGGTGATAGATAAGCTAACGAATTTTAACTTGACACAAAATCCATCTAAGGAAATCTAACTCTTCAAAACGAAATTCCGAAAATGGTTACAATGGCTTCTCACGCCCCCATCTTTGCAGACTCCCTGGCAGTGTCGCCTACAATGGGTGTTGGAAATCCATTAAAAAGCAAGGAAACGAGTGGAGTGCGCCCTTAGCGTTAAGGGTGTGTGTTTTCCGGTACGTTTCCGGAAAAAGTGGTCGAGAAACGCACTTAAATGATAGTGGGTACGGAAGTCGTAATTCATTGGTTCACATTCACTCGATTTTGCGATGTCACGGAAGGTGTCCATTGCCGTTTGTCACTTATTCCAGCAACACACGCACGTCACCAAGTTTCGTGCATTCAATTCCAAATGGGAAATGAAGATTAGTGGAAAGTTTTTATAGAATTTGTATTGCAATTCTCTATGCCATGGCCCTGGGTGCTCATGGTATTTCTGGATACGATTTCAGTTCATAGTCTGAAATTTTTAAATTTATATACATCAAAATGTTAGAAGTTCTTTTTTTAAAAATCAGGATCATTGTTTATTTTTTTGTTATTTTTTTAATCACTTATTCGTGCAAATGACTAATGATAATAGATGTTCATTTATTTTGATAACAACATTCATTCTAGAGAATTTCTATTTTGAATTCAAAAGAAATAAGAAGAAAGAGAAGTTTCCCTTTTTCTCTAGAGGTGAGAGTTTTCATGCTCACCCAGAAGAATGTTTTGAACAAGAGATATCTTTGCACCACTTCCAAAAAAAGATACATTTTCGCCTATTACTGATTTGTTTGTAATATTGTTACATGCTGAATTAGGCTAAGATTCTCAATATTTTTACAATAATCAGAATATTAAACAGCGTTGCAAAAATACTCTATCGAGTTATTATTTTTCTACAAGAGCAATTTTGAAAGATACTTACTGATTATCAAGTGATAGAAACATTAATCCTCAACAGTTTTACCTTTACTACCCATAAACTTCATCTAATGTGAAAGCTTATAAAAGGATAATATATTTAAAAATACAATCTCCAGCTTTTTCTCTTTCCATAACAAGTGAAAAAAAATATTAAAATATTATTTCTAAAGCGAAGAAAATATTTATGTTCATAAATTAATAAGCAAGTTTTTTTTTTTTTTTTTTGGAATTGAAAAATACAAATTGTTAGCTAAAAATACAATCACCAGAAGAAATGTTCTGTTAAATGTTTTACTTAAGACAATCTGATACTAATACTCAAATTTTTATTAAGCAGAAATTCAATTTTCACTTTTTTTAAAATGTTAAGATAATTTTTTTTATCGAATTATTATGCTCTGTTAAACAATTCCAATTTGGCTTGAAAGGTTTTTTAAAAATGGATTTAATTTGTTTTATTTCTTATAACATTCATTTAATTAGCATACGTTTAATTCATTTAGCTTAATATATCGTTAAATAGTCAAGTTCAATAATAAGTTAATAACTACTTCACTTGTTTTTGCTATCATTTTCTTTTGTTATAAAATTTAAATAATAATTCAGTATAAACTCGGTACATTTTATTTGATATTATGTTCACTATATATTTTAAAAAATAAGAAAGTCAGTCGCCCAATCCGAACCAACCTTTGGTCCGATTTCGCAAATTTTTGTTTCATGTGAAAACTTATGCCCTCTAGATTTGTCATCAGTGATCGCTTGCCCACTTTCTCGCTTCTGCAATTTCTTTCGAAAACGGACGGTGGTCGAGAGCAGCTTGACCATTGATAATGTCCATTAATTTTCATAAGAAACGAAAATTGCCGAAATCGGTTTCAGTGGTTATACTTAAGACTGTCTCTTTGCTTTTTTGCTCAATTATTTTAAATATAAAACTCATGGGCAGACAACTGATCGCCTGAGGAGCTAGTTGATTCTTTATTTTTTATCATTAACTATCATTTGGTAATATTATTTTTACTACCCCGACAACATACAAATAATTAATTACTACAAATAATTTGTAATTAGTAATAATAATTAGTAAGTTAGCTATTAAAATCTTGATTAGTTTTATTTAAGTATAAAATTAATTATTATGTGTTATTGTGGCGATAAAGTAGAAAAAATGTTGTTTGCCTCCCCCCCCCTTCGGAGGTGTTTTCCTCCATCGGAACATTTCTCTACATTTAAGTAATTAAATTTTTTTCCTAATTCATACATAACAAATGTAATAAAAAATGGCGAATAATCACCAGGAAATAATAAACACAAATAATTTTTAAACTGCTTTTATTATTGTGTTAAAAAAAGAAAAAATAACATAATTTTTGTCAAAAATTTTAATGTGAGGATAAATATTTTAATAGCGTGTGTCACAGTAAACCATAGGAGAAAGCCACGAAGCCCTAAAAATCCACATATTTATTAAATAAAAAAAATATATATCATAAATATGATTGCGATTCCAATTTATTTAATGCCTTTTTATCATCGTGAAATAGTTTTTATTTTGATTCAGATATTTTTGATAACAAAATTTCCCTTTTTAATACAATAATCAAAAGTGTTTTTTAAAGTTATATATATATATATATATATATATATATATATATATATTCCCCTTTCACATATGTGTCACAACTTTTATCTAATTTTTTGAATTAATTATTGATATTTCGATATCTCATTATAATTTATAAACACACAAATTATTTCAAACACACACAATTCAATAATCATTTGTTGAAAATCGTAATCTCTAGGTTAAGTACTCCGTGCAAAATTCTCAACATTTTAACCACAACTGTGAATCAAAACAATCTGCATAGCAACTATCAATTGTAATACAGTCTTTGACAACTTTTCAGTGTTGCTTTTGAATATCAATTCTGCTGATCATTCATTTCAGTCTGATTTAGATGCATCAAATGATGTTATTACGTACTGATGTTAGTAATATTGTTATTTAACTTGTTATTCTGATTATTTTCATTCGTTATTTTTTTTTTGCTATATTTTTCTATTGATTATGAAAACTCGTCCTTGCATATTATTTGCAGTTGTTTGCGTGTATTTAATTTTTTTTCTTTTTATACCGTATTGCGTTTGTTACTAGATTCTTTAATAAAAATTCCCTTATAATTATTTCGATTTTTTTTAAAAAAAAGGTTTAGTTATTAATCAAGATTTCGTACATGTGCTAGTGAAAACTGGTTGTTAATATTAGAACTAATATTGCTTATCTTCAGAATATATTTTATGAAATAATAGGGTTTGTATGCGATTGCTCTACTTAGAATATTAGCAATTCTTCGGGACTGTTCAAGATACAAATTAGCATGCCTGTAAAGTACCGATTATTAGTGAATTGTTTCATGTTTAGAAAGATTGATCGCTTATTCATTCACTTCCTGTTATTCTAGTATTTTGAAATTTTGGACACTTGTGTTTTTTTGATGACAATACATTAGTTTAATGCATTCGGTACTTAATTATCAACTAGTTGATTCATTTAATTAAATTCTGATTTTATATAAGATGGGATGTTTGGATTTGGAAAAAAAAATTGATTTCAAGATTCCATAATATTTAAAATGTGAATTTATTAGCGAAACATTAATAAGCAGAATTAATGATTATTTAAAACAATTTTCTTTTTAATCTTTTTAGAATACTAATAATGTTTATTTTAATAAAAATCTCATTTCCCCCCTTAGTTGCCTTTCATAATCCAACAAATAATTGTTTCAGGCTAAAAGTATTTTTCCCGAGTAGACAGGTGCCCGAATGAGGAAAAGATTTCTTCGAACATCCGGTGAGTGGGGAAAAGCTGGCTACTAATAGTTGACACGTCCGCTTCCGAGAGAAGGGCGGAGGCCACTAATCACGCTGAATACAAATCGACTCTCTTGCAACAATCAGGGCTCCTGATTTTCTGAATCACTTTAAAACGCAGAGTTCAGTTTTGTTTTCTTTCCAACAGGATAAGTAAATGCACCTAACATTTATTCAAATTACTATCTCTTCTTAAAAATGAAATATTAGAAAAAAAAATTTAATACTTGGGTGTTACCTGAAGTGTTTACAATTTTTCACTTCATCCAGATTAATTAACTAAAATTATCCAATCATTATCCATTTATATTTAGATCATGTTGCCACCTACAAACATGTAAGTGAAAGTAATGATAGCTACAGATTATTAAAAGCTGACTACAACTGCGATACTATTACCTGGTAGGTAAGGGTTAAATAAAAGTCAAAAAGAAAACGAAGACTTGTTGGTGAGTATATACATATATATGTTTTCTTATTTCACAGCTTCAGAAGCAATTTTATTTCTGGCATAAGGTTTACTTTAAAATATTGACTCAGAAAGCTATAAGGTGAAACAATTCTAAATTAATTTATACATGAAATATTCTTATATAAGAACGAATTCAATTTCAATCTTCTGTCGAATCATTCTGAGCAGGTTCTGTGGAGCATCCAGAAGAAAGAGCTATTGTATCCGACACTATTTATTCTGAAATATTTATATCTGTAGATCTTATTTAATATCGTATTCTATCCGATTCAACCTATCATTCTGAAATGCATGTGTAAATGCTTCTTCTCCAAATGTTGTTCTCCACTTTGAAGCTTTCTTAATTCGACTCGTTTCCATCTTGACCACAGTTTCATACTGAATTACCATAAAGGAAGCATCTCAAGCTCATTCATCTCCCACCATGATACGTGCTATGCTTGATATTACATATTTGAAAAATTGCAAAAGAGTGTGATTTTCATTTCATTATTACTTAGTCTTTCATATAGATTTTAATGCCCTGAATTCTGTAAACAGATGGTATATCATCTGAGAGCTCAACAATCTTCTTCCCATCCTACTGTCTATGCCTATTGGAAAAGATTCCGGATTTAGTTTAGAATAACGTACTGTTTTTAAACTTACAGAAAGGTTATTTTGAGATGCCATTTTGATTTGTGATCGGATGACGATGACGACATCTCAGCATTTATTCCGTTTTCCAAATACACTAATAAGAGAACATTTGGCCGTCGACAGATTTAAAGTTCAACTGATTCCTTTGTTCAGCTTGAGGGAAATGAAGCGGATATAAAATTGCATTGAGTAGAAAAGAGGTTGTCTGTAGACATATTAATTCAAAATATGTGGAAAATTGCTTCATCTCTAACCCATGAGGATATTAGCATACCAACATCACCAAAATGTCACTGTATGCGAAGAAAGTCAAATATTTATAGGAGTGACTTTTCCCATTTGTTCTAAATGATTTGAGTTGTTTCATTCACTTTGATTTAACTGAGCTTCTTTCATCTTTGTAAAGTTAGAATTTTGGAATCGATTTGTCTTGACTTCCTAATGCGATAATGTTAAATTTCGTATACTAGTCTGTTTTCGGTGACACTTTAAGATTTTCAGAATTTAATTATTAGTTAATCGATTAATTTTAAATGTTTTAATTTTCTACGAGCCGTACAAAAAGGCTTTCGCGATTTCATAATATTCGAAATAATAGATTATAAATTAAAGATTAAAATGCAGAAAATAATAATGTAAATAACTACTTTTAAGGATAAGAATAAAATTGTGTTGTGATAGAATGTATTGATAAGTAACTGGTTCTTTAATTATATATTTTAAACAATGAATCAAAATTAAAACATCAATAATGTGACAGATTTACTTAGGATAAGCAATTAGACAAAAAAATTAAAAAATAGGATAAAGACAAAAGTAGACTTTGGATAAGTAACAAAACTTTTAACTGACAATTCTATTCCAATCTTTTAACAAAGGGAATTAAATTTTTGTCTCAATATTAAACCGAAAGACTTACAGATTTGAATATTTAAAGTAAAACATATTTTATACATATATTTCTTTTTCATACAAATAATGTTCCTAATCTTTCAACATAATTGTATATATTTAAAAATTAAATGAAAAAATTAAAAGTGCAAAATGTATGTAGCCTCGGCGGAAAATCCGTGTTTCGTTTACTTTTATTATGATTTTGAATGTCAGAAAATAACCATTTCAAATTCTTGTAACTGGAGTGAAAGAAAAAGAAAAGATATTTCTAGAAAAATCATATCTTAACCATATCTAAAAAGTTTTTTTTTCTCGACAACATAACGAATGAATACCTTAAAACTGCTTATTATTGCAATAAGGATTTACAAAAAAGGGATATTTTTCTTATGTCTCAATGAACGTTTCTTATCAATTATTATTACGCGCAGCACAGTAGATGATTTTATTTCACGCGCGATTAGAGCGTTTGATTTCGCAGGAGCTGTGTCGATTAACCATTCAAATGATAAAAAGTCACGTGATTTTGGAGGCCCGATCTTTGTTCTGTTGACTTAAGGCAGGGGAGATACAAGAAACAATGGTATCGAATGATCTTTGAACCCTTCAGTTTCATTCTCCTTTCAGGGGGACGAAGAATCATCACAGTTCGTCTAGGATACGAATTCTTTCCAAACACATGAAAGATAACAGAAAAATAATAACGATAAAAGAGAGACATTTTGTTCAAACAAGACTTTCTTTATGTCGTGCTCGGAAATGCAGGAGCATTTCCGGCAAAATAATGGATTTGTAATAACGACATTATTAGCTGTTGGATTTTTGGAAAAGCTCGGGAAAATATTGCTTTAAAAATTGCACTTACAAATGGAGAAATTCTTGCTTCCTCTTGTTATTCTTGAAATAATACCTACCAAAATGAATAGTAAAAAATTATAGATGTTTCTTTCATTTCTATTGGTACTCTATTCAGAGCTATATCTCGTTGACTTTAGGAAAAGAAATTTTAAAGATTTCGTTTTGAAATTGGCCATCGAAATGTTTACCTATTTTAATATCTTCTGTAGAAATGCTCCATTGGCATGCTTTAAGGAAAAACATTTGCAATTATTTTAGATCAATTTCAAAAAAAAAATTCAATGAAATAAACTGCTTTTACCCACTCTAGAACATTTTCAAAGTTGAAAACCGATTTCATATTTTCGAGAATTCTCTTTTTATTCATTCTGAGTAGTTTCCAATTGTATTCATTTGGAATATTAATATTCCTATCATTTTTTACAACACAAGTGAGCTATGAAAAAACGAAAGATGACTAACTGAAGATGAAGAAGAAGATTCAACATAATTCATTTGTATTTTTATTTTTGACTCTATCGAATTCAAGTTTGCGGCTTATCGCAGTAGTTCGATCCTATTGCTATCTGAAAGCACAATGAAATGACGGGGAAAGTAATGAATTGTCGACATGCCGATATTCCATTCATCAAACGAACCGCTTCTGTAATAGAGAATGGGAAGAAATAAGAGATCTTTCAAAGGTTCATTTAGGTTTTCAGAAACTTTTCTTATTAAATAATATCCAAAATACACTGAGAGCTGGGAATGCTAAGAAATTTTCAATAGCTGTGATATCGATGTTATTTTCTCTTTGCAGATAATAATAAGTTATGTGGATATTATTACCTTTTTTGTGTAACAAAAATTTGAGTGTATATATTTTAAGTAGCAACTCTATCAAAACAAATATTGTAAAAAAATCTGAAAAGTAATTTTTTAACGATGCAAACTTTTACAAGAATTAAAATATAGAAGCCTATAAATAATATTTGGAGGATAAATCAGAATTTCTGCAATAGATTACATACTGCAATGTTAATAATTTACTTAGAATAAAATCAGTCGATGCTTTATATATAATGTACAACTTTTACAACATTACATAAACTCTCAATAGCCATTTTCAGCAAGTTATCTAAAATGATTCTTGACAATATTGATATCAGTCACTGATAAAATGCAGAAAAAAATGAAAAATGCTAAATTGGCAATATTTTAGATTCATGCGCGATTTTCAAACTGCATTTACAAAACTTGTTAAAGCGCAGTATCAAAGAAAAGTAGTGTTGAAATCGAGATCAAAGTATGTACCTCTACTATCACGACTAATAATATGAAACAAAACCAACGATATCAGGTATTGCTTGAAATTAAATATTTTAAAGTTATTTTGTTGAAATAATCTGTGATTATAAATCGGAACTCAATAAATATTTAAAGTTGATCCTACAATATGTTTTAATAATTTCCTGGCTTGCGCTAATGTACATGGTTAAAAGATGAACGATATGCATTCATTCAAAGGTTAAAATGAGTAATGCATTTTGATGAATAAAATTCACTGTTCAGAAGATATGACTCAATCGTCAAGTGACTGCAGCCTGACGATAAATGTCATGAATTTCAAGAATAATTTCTAAAAATAAAGTATTCTTTCAATGAAAGATTATAATTATTCGTCAGATACAGCTTTCTAACGATAAATCCTATATCTTGATAGGGAAAAATTGCAATTTTCACATCTAACTGATTTTGTAACGACTCACTCTACTGCTATTCATTAAGTAAATATACAGTACTTTCTAATAAAAACTGTAAGATTCTTTTTTCAGTTTTTGGTATATTGTTTGTGAAATATTTTCCCCTAAAAGAATCTATGCCGACGTCCAGGCCTAGGGGTAGCGCGTCTTCCCCCGTGATCTGGACGTCCCGGTTCGGGCATGGCTGTTCTCTACCCTGTGTTCTATCTGTGAGGTGTGTGAAAGAGCCCCCCTGTAAAAAGGGATTATGCAAGCGAGTGTGTGAATGTTATCTTCATATGACCTAGAAGTCAAATTTCTGCCCTCGGGTGCTCAGGGTGACCTTTACCCTCAGAAGCTACCACACAAACTCGTCTTAAATCGCTGATTTCCTCAGCGGGCTTTCTTATGACTAGTGCCATAAATAACAAAAACATAATCTATAATTTACTGATTATAAATTTTTACTACTCAAAGACTAAAAATAAACTTCATTGTTTTTTCAGCAATCGTTAAGAAAATTTACTACTTCTTATTCTATATAATATATTTACAATTATAAATGAACAATGAAACCATTAAGCTCGTCTTTTTAAATTGAAAAACCAAATTTTTTAGTTGTTTGGCCAAGAGCAATTATCAAATTGGAATGAATAACATTCTAAAGACCGTAAAAGGCCATGATGAATTTACTTTTGTCATGTATAGAATGAAAACTGGTATCTCAAAAATGTACTGCTTTGTAGAAAGAAATGCTTAGAACATACACGTGTATTGATGTAATGCATGGATTTCGGTGGGCAATTTTTCATTCCGGATATGTTTCTGAATCATTCAGTAGCATGGTTAGATGTTTCTTGACACTTGAGACAAAAAACAAAATGTGAATAATTAACTCATATAGTTTTTTAAGAATTTCAATAAAAAATGATACTTTTACATCAGTTATTCGGTCCTGTACTTATAAACTACTTAAGCTAATGTGTTATGCGTTTAAAACAACTAATTCTGCCGTAAGTGTATGTGCTATTCTAAAGCAAATAACTTTGCTTCTCGGATATCCGACCAACGATGTCAATGTCTCTCGCAGATAAGTAATTCGATTTATTAATTAAATAACGCGCACAGACAGAGTGTCATGTTCTTTCGTAATTATTTGGATAGCATAAATTTTTTTGCTTCATGCTATTGATCTTCATGAATATGTATACTTTCAAGTGCAACTACTTTATATGATTAGTTACTGGGACATCTGTTTTGTTGTTGATCATCAGATTCTTATTTTCATATGCGTGCTCCATTAGGATATCATAAGTTATGTTCTACACATAATCCATTAACACAGAGAAATACGAGATTAAGGTGTGGAGTAGCTGGGATGGGAGATGAATAATAATATTTTAGTAAAATTATATAGAATGCTTTATATATTTTACTTATTTTTGATGATTACAAATTATCAAACTCTAAAAGAATCATGTTCAAATTTGAAACAGGCACTAAAATTCCCTTAGTATAGGATGTCTATGCATCCAAATAATTGTTGTATTTTCAGCAGCAGTCATTTACCAAAATGCAGGTGTCAAAAATTGTTGATAAAAAATTTTTAAAGTGCTTTTTCATGATAGCGGTGGAGTCTTTTTTTTTTCTTTTCGATTCCTTCATAAATTTAACAATCTATAAATATACTGGAATTGAACCACGCAATCGTAAGTCAAATGGCAAGAGAGTAAGTAGGTACATTTTATGAATGAGATACAGTTCATGCAATCACAGCTCACTTTTATCTCAAATAGAGTTTGTCCAGCTTTAAGAATAGGATGCCAATACAACAAATAAAATGCACACCTTTGGTTTCAAAGAAAAGAATCAAATCAGATGAAAGGTTTCTTTTTTCAAAGAAAACCTGGAAATCAAAAGTTCACTTTGAAAATAGAAAAAGAAGGTAAAATGCTATGTTGAATTTGTGAAATAGGAGTAATCAACAGTCATGATTAATTTAAACATAGACTTTAGTTATTCTCTAGGGAAACTTCAATGATAACAGAGGAAGTTACGCTTTTTTCAACTCTTTTTTTTAACTTTTAATTTATTTAAAGTTCTGTAGAATTTAATTTATAAAATCATCTTAATTTTAGCATTTAAAACAAATAAAACATTTTTTTTACTAAATGCTATTGAAGGAAATTTTATTAAAAAAGGCTTAAAAACTTGGACATCAAAAGGCTGAAAAGACTTTAAGGAAAGAGAGAAAATAACAATACGTGGAACGCTGTTCTTTACTAAGACAACATCTTAATCGGCAACATGACAATTTTGAATGTGACGTATGTGACAGAAAACGTCATTCATTCATTCTCCGAGACGCAGATAATAACGGCTAAAAACACAGAAGTAATCAGTTAACGATGAGAAAACAACAATTCGATTCGATAAAATATTTACATGAAAAGTGATCATACAAATATATAATTCAACACTGTCACGCTGGTTTTTCATCAGAGACAACAATTTATGAAGAGGAATATAGAGGAAGTTGCTTTTGATAAGTATTCAGTTTATGCGATTAATACCAGATAAGACAAAGTTAAATTTAGTTATCAGGAGTCATTTATTCTCATCTTATTCTCCTATTGGAAAGTTGCTGATAATTTTTTAATCTAAGATGGTAGTTATGCATAAAAAAAAACAACCCTTTAAAGGATATGTAGATACCCTTTAAAGGATATGTAGTTTCTTCACTGGTAGTCACAATTTTTGGTTTAACAATCTTAATGCATGTTTCCATTTTTAAAAAATGCATGCTTCCATTTTTTTTTTTTTGTTTAAACTTTGGAAAATATATATATAAAGTGTTTAAAAAAAATTTAACTCAACTATAATGAATAGCCCCAGACAGCTTTCTTTTATTTAAAATTTCTTACTTTTGTCTGTGTTCAGTGAATGGATCTAGCAACTTCTGTGGGAAGTCTTCAGCATTGATATTACGAATCCTAATAATGATAACAAAATGGAGCTCCATTTTATGATAAGATAAGTCTCGTCAGAATCATTTAAATAATACAAAATTATCTGTATATGTGACAAAAAGTGAAAATAAATTGAATTTCCCAGATGTCTCTTCTTATTTTTAAAAAAAATGCATATTTGGGGTAGTATGGTCGTTTTTGGTATAACTTTAAATCATTCCTGATGTAATGACCCAATGCTTTGATAATAACCAAAAAAGTTTCCTTTTCATGTAGTCATTGATCTATTCAAAGAAATTCCACAACATACTTTATAATAAACACAAATTTAAATCAATTATCGCAGCCCCATATATAAGTTTTTTCCTCATAGTTCTCTTAATTAAATTATTACTTTGTTAAATTGTACTTTGTAAAATTGTTGTTGTAAGTCATTGATAAATTCTGAAAATGTACTGTTTAATAAATTTAAAAAATAGTTTTTTACTAATCATTTATAGAAAGGGAAAATGCAATAACTATTAGTAAAAAGAATCTTTTAAACAATCAATTAGGAATAGGAAATTCCTGTTTAATAACTTAAATAGTATAAGTTCAAACTTAAATACAATTCAAATTCCTTCATTGTTTTGAGAATTTTTTTCAATCATCTGTCAATTATTGACGAAGATAATTAATTATGGCAGTGATAGTAAAAGACGAAATTTAGCGAATTTTTATTATAAAAATTTATATCGTTTCTATTCAAATGTAAGTTTAAGATATTGGGGTTGAAGAGCAATGAAGCAATATCTGGCAAACAGTATAAGCTTTCGTATAATTAGAAAAAATACGCTATTTTGAGGTTTTTATTTGGTTTCCCTTAAACGGAGTGATCCAATGGACTGATTAGACATCTAAAAATGCACTATATTGATTTTATTTTAATTTGAACCAAACAGTTTATACAATTCTAGTTTGAAATATGCAAAATTAAAAATATGTTTAGAATCTACAATTCGGTTATATTACATAAACATGTTCAAGAAATATTTATACAACGAGAACGTGACAAACAGTAATGAAGTAGAAGTACGATTGATTCTTGAAATTGCCGGATGAGGCGTAGAAATTTTTTTTATGTCTCTTTTTTTTTATGAAAGATAAATAGAATGTACATTCCCCAACATAGTAATTGCTGAACGAATGTACAAATTGTATTGTAATGAATTACGCTATGCTTGTACAAATTGTAAGGGAGGAAAGTAACTTTTGACATTAAGAAACAAAGTTATTTAAGGTCATCCATTAGAACAATTTGTGTTAAATTATTTATTTTATCTGTAGAATATGACATATCGGAAAGTATACATCAAAACAAAGTTATTTGTGAATTTTCCACAAATATATGTCGTAAAAAATTTCTTTATTAAAATGAACACATTTATATATATCAAATAAAGAATTATAAAGGAGATAAATAAGGAACATAATGTTTATATAGGATAATTGTAATCCAATAAAACATTTCTAAATCGTTAGAAATAGGTATATATTTCCAAATGGAAAAATGTTTTCGAAAAGTAATATTTTATGTTGTTTGAATAATTAAACGGACTGAAGATATCTAAACTTTTATGCAGTATCCTGTTTCTACATGCCATAAAATATTCTTGACCAGCTGATATTTTATACTAAAAAGTTTCATCTTTCTACGAATAAACTAACTGAGATATGAATATTAATATTTTAAGCGATTTAAATCATTGAAATGATTTCTTCGAGGAAAATTACCTTTCATCTTTATGCCGCTGTTGATTGAATAAATTAATCTTTAAAAAATCAAATTTAAAAGTTTATTACTCAGTCTGTTGTGATGGTAGAAAAGTAAAACCTTTTAGTTCCAAATATTAGTATGTAGAAAAATACTTTTACTAAATAAAACAGGGAAATTGTATAAAAATTTAGATTTCATATTTCTTTCAGTAGGGCATTAATTGACTCAAATAGCTTAAAATATGATTTTTTTAAAGTTATTAATGTATTTTTCCGATTAAAAGCGTATGTCTATCTCTGATAGTTTAGTAGTTAGTCATTGGACAATGATTTGAATGGACATGTTGTTTTTATATTAACTTATATATTATATAAATATATATTATTTATTTATTTAACTAATATTTTTATGAATTAAATTGCGTATTTTTATACTAATTAAATAATCAATTTAAAAACTATTATATAAAGTGCAATATACTATATATGTTTTATTATATATATATTAACTTAAATATTTAGTATATTATTGCATTTTTGTACTAAATAAATACATAAAATAGAATAAAAAATGTACAGTGTATTCGTTAAAATTAATTGTGAATACGATCAGAGGGTGATGTGTGGAGGTCTTATTTTGAAACGACGTCGATTTTTAAAATTGTAAGACGTTAATTGTAAGACGTTAAAATTGTAAGACGGAGAATGCGTGAGTTTTCTTTATTTGTTCTTCGACTATTTCAGCATATTCACAATACCACAGGTGAATATACTGTGGCAAAAGAATTTATTGCATAAAGTACCAATTTAACAGAGTGATTCAAAATTCAGCGAACGAATTAATAAGAGAAACATAAAAGCAAGCAAAATCACAAAGAACATTATGAATGGAAGCGCCAAATGGATAAGCACTTGTATTACAATTAGAATTAATTATTTAATGTCCGAAGACGTTTTCAATTGTTCACGAATGCCGAAACAATGAATATGTGCCTTATGAATAAAGGAGCACGTTTTTCAGAACGGTTCTTGAAAAAAAAATGCACCTGATCACCAAATACGAATGCAGGAAGTGATGCAAGACGATCATGCGTTACACGCACGCCTTGCTTAGGAAGAATAGGTGGAATAAAATCTTGGCAAGAAGTCGTTGCCTGTGATCAATCTATGATGCAAATAGCATTCATTCCATTTCATCAATAATCAGTCCAGTTTTTGAATTCTAAATGACGCCTGGAATTTACACAATTGCGAGGATTTGTTCAACTTATATCTGTTCATGGCTGAAGTCTTTTTATTCAAAAAGGAACCATAGAGTTCATGAATGTACCAAAGACAACCATTATGTCACTTTTGTCTAATTTGCATGTGGGCGGGGCACACATTTCTTTACTCCTCCTCAACCCCAATATCTTTTATTAATATTTGATTAGAAGCAAGCCAAGATTTTGTAATAAAAATAATTGCTAAATTTCGTCTTTTAATACCACTTCCACAAATATGCCCGCCCTCATTATATTCGTCAGTAATTGACAGATGATTGAAGAAATTCTCAATACAATGGAAGAATTTAAAGTGCATTTGAGTTTGAACTTATATTATTTCATTTTTAAAATAATGGAGATCTCTTAGGATGCATACGGGTGGATATTAATTGTCTTTCAGTCGAGTCATTGATCGGCTTGAGTGCTTCCTAACAAGACTACATGGTCTAGTATTGCATGCATTTTCTTTTGATTCTCGAATTATTCAGTATTGTTCTTTTGTCTGCTCGTAAATTAGTATAATTCTAGCATGTATAATGGACAGGATTGTGACAGCACTTAATTGAAATAATTAAAATTTATATTTCTAAGTCAAGATTATTCAATCTTAAAGGAGTCCTTTGATCATTTATTTAATATCATTTATTTAATTTCTGTTATTTATCAACAATTTAATCCGCCAATAACGAATTCTGAATTTTTCTCGGATAATACATATCTGTTTATCAAGTCATAATGGTTTCCGTGGAAGCCTTCTGGAATGTGAAGCTGTCAAAAAAAATGAAACTTATTAAATGAACGAAAGAAATCATTACAGTAAATATACAAAAAATGTAAGGAAAGGCAAGACCTTACATTAAACGAGAAAAAAAATGTTCAGTATTTTTTGTTATTCCTTATGTTTGTCTCTGTTAACGAATTGAGAATAATAATCGAATAAAAGATATGAATTCGGATAATTTTAACCATGAATCACAGAAAGAAAGCTCTGTCAAATCTTTGACGGATCAGGAGAAAATAGTTTTGGGATAATGAAAGATGATCGAAAATTAAAAGGTTGCCAAACAAAATGAGAAAATGTTAATGAATTCTAAATGGCTTAGGAAAAGATAGATATAAATAAACAATATTATTCACTTTCCATATATAATTTTAATAAATACCACATTTTAAAGTACACTTTATTAAATTAATGAAAGAGTGGAATTTTTATTTGAATCATTTTCTACTTTTTATTGTTTAATTTATAGTTCATTAGCGTAGATATAATGGAATCAGTTTCAAGTTTTCTACCAGATGGTGCAATCATATGGGATTAAAACTTAATTTAATTCATCAATTAACTGATAGTTAATTCTGAAAATATATTGAAGCAGTGTATCGTCATCGAGAATATATAAGTACACAAAATTTCAAAAACCAACACAATAGGAAACGGTAGAAAATCAAATCAAAATGCCATTATTACAAACGTAAAGCTCAGTAAGATAAATGAAAGTGAGTAAGAAAAAGATTGAAATTTCCTTTAAAAGAAAAGTAACGTTTGGAATAAGAATTTGTTTCAGTATAGAGGATTAGCGATGGCACTATGCATGCATAGCTGGATAATGGAATGAAATGAGTGAGCTTATTTATAAATGGTTTATAAGGAGTAGAATTATTCCTATGAAAGTAATTATCGATTCAAAAGAAGGAAACTGAATCTGTAGAATGAAGATGGTGAATCTCTTTCTTCAACATTTAAGATAAACAGTCAATGCGATATTACCCTATATGACAAATAATGTCAGCTTCTCTTGTTTCGCGCCACAAAACATCTACCGAAGGGACCTTCATCTTTTGAAGAAACTTTCATTAACAGTCAGGAAAGAGTCAGGAACAAAAATGATGATTTAAATGTTCAACAATCATCTGAAAGACAAAAATGATCAAGTTAGGGTTTCAGTTCTTATCTTTTGTTAGGAAAAGAACAGACGAGTATGAGCAGCAATTATCACTTCGCTTAAATAAAATAATTAAAGATTCTATTCTTAACCAAGGTTGAATATTTTAAATAATATTTTATCATGATTAAAAAAAATTTTTTTATCATTCTCTTATTTTCTGTCATTTTCAAATCATTTACTTATTTGCATCAACTTCTAGAATTTTTTTTTCCTTGAGTTAGAAAAAGTTTGAAAATTTATTGTAAAATAAAAAGGGACGCTTTTTATTGTAGGTCAAAATGAAAGAGATTTGTTTCTAATTTTAATTTTTCTAATATTTCTCAAATATTTTGACTTTTAGTATCATAAAATACTGAGTTTTTAGGAATGAGAAATGTAAATGCAGTCTCCATATCTTTTAGGGTGGGTTGATCTAGAGGTGTCCAATGACAGGGAGGTTTGATCCCATACTCGGAAAAGCTTTTGTTTGACGCGAACATTTTTGTAGTTCGTTCAGAAGAAAATTAAGTTACGAAATGAATACCCCAAAGTAAATGTGTTAAGAAACCGCCAAAAATATATTTTGATTTTTTTTCTAAAGATTTCCATAATTTTGACCACCACTATAGATAATGAAAATTGAACAATTTATCTAATACTGAATTAATGAAATAAATGAAATAATATTAATGGAATTTAACAACCAAAAAATTTACCTAAGTGATGAGGTGCCTTTGGATAATTAGTATAAAGCATAATAGCAATAAAATAAAAGAAAGTAGCTAAAAATTGATATTTAGAACAAAAAAATTGGAAGAGCTTTGATAGGTTTTCTTGATATTTTGATCCAAATAAAAGGACATTTTATTTTTTGGGTTCAAGAAAGTAAATAAAACAAACCATTGGCAGTGAATTCTCAAAAAATTGACGCCCCAACAAATATAATCCCCTGCACATAATTCAGAGAGCTTTCGGAAATGCCTTTCAATGAATTTTTTGATCAAAGATCAAATAAGGATGCCATTGTCAAATTTCATTTCATCTAAAATTATTACATTAAAGTTATATTTAAAGTACTGGATATGGGGAGAAGTTTCCAGTATACTGTTTCGTTCTCTGGTAGGCAGTGACGGTGTGCGTCTGAGTTATCCGATATTAATGGTAGAATGTACCTTTTACCGGAAAAGTATACAGAACTTTGAGTAATAAAAATTTTTATCATTAACGATACTTAAAAGGAACCATTTGTCAATCGCTCAGATTCAAATGAAGGCAAGAAAGTTAATCTATTGCGAACAAATGAAATATTTTTTTGATGTTGAAGAATAAAAACACAATTTTCATGAATTGAAAATTACCTGTTGAATTAATTTTTCAAAACACTCATTAAAACTCTTCTTTTACTTCAATACTCGTAAACAAAATTTGAAATATATTTATAAGTATTTCTAACTTATGGAGAATATTAGAAATCGGATGTTTTAAAAAATCATTTGGTTCAATTGGTATTCTCATTTAATGAAAAACAATTTTGTTTATTATAATATTTTATTTAAAAGCAGTTTTTGCGATAAAAGTGTTAGACATAAAAGTATTTTAATGTCGATCAATATCACATAGTAATTAAACAGATTTTCTTTTAGTGATTGTTTTTCAAATGCATGTCTACTTTTTAAAGGCATGTCATAGTTTTTAAAATTCATAGAAACGTTCATGAAATGTTTTATATTTGGAAATTTTATATTAAAAATAAAAATCGTGAGATTTGACTTGAATATTTCCGAAATTCAAAGGAAATAATACATTTTCAAAATTTATAACTCCACTCAAGGTATGCATTTTTAGAATTTAAGACTGAAGGTCCCTATATTTCAATAAACAAAACTTAAAGAACTTTAGAAAAATTGAGGATTTCCTTATGTCCATTGTTTATTAATTTTGAGCATTTGTCAAGTTCATAGAAATTTTAAAGATTTACTTCATTGTGGTATTTTTTGTAAATGTTAATGATCATCAGCATGAATGTAAAAGAATCTATTAATTTAAAAGAAACGAAAAATATTTTATTTTTTTGTCATATATATATATATATATATATATTATATCATACTGAATCAAGAATGAAACATTATTATGGCATTTTTTATTTTTAATATAGTATGATAGTGGTTATTCATCGGAACACATTAGAATGAAATCAAAAACCAAGTCAAAGTCCAATTTGTAATTACGAAGAGGAAATAAACAAAAGTCAGATGAACGTATAAAGACAGGGAGAAATTTTGTGATTGTAGGATAAAAATATATTCAGTTTCGATTCAATTTCAATTTTAAAATCGCATTTAAATACCTACATTTAAAGTTTTGAATATTTAATTATTTCAAGTTTTGTAACTATATTATCAAAAACTGACCATCTGAAATAATTAGAAAAATAAGTGGAATCAATTGGACATGAATAAAACGAATTCGTTGCCGTTCAATATTTCAGCTATCGATCGTAAAGTTGGCCAGATGGCAAGAAAGTTTAAACAAAACTCTAATTAGATCTCGTACTACGATGTCCGCATAATCTGGGAACACGTGGGGTGAGATGATAATATCCATGGTTGCGATTATCAGCTCAATTTATCGGCTCTCCCTGGTTGAATCATTTCTTCCCAAACATCTTTTATCGACGACGCTTCACTTGAACATCCACTGGACCGCCGAAAAATCTGGACATTTGGAACGAAAAAGTGAATCGGCACGTGTTTTTCTATTTGTTAATATTGAATGAATGTTGAGTTATGTTTGGAGACAGACCGTGGTCAGACTGCATTTATGGAGGAGAGGACAATCAATATCCAAATGCTCTTTCCAATGACTTTGGAGCAATGGAAAGTTGCATTGAAGATTATCACCGGTAAGTTTCGTTTGTTTTCTTCATCAGTTAGACGCCACCTTTGTTGGAGGATCGAAATGAAAATTGAAAATCTTGAGGAATATTTGTAGCTGGAATTCTCCAAAATCTCCAGAAATTCTAATGCACAGAGTTTAGATATATCAAATTAATTCTAATATTCGTGGTTTAAAGTTTATTAGCTCATTGATATTTCTTCAACATTTCAAATTATAATTTTCTTTGCATATGCAATAACATCGCCGCTTTCTGTTATTTGATGACTTGAACTTTGTTTTTGTGATTTATTTATTTCATCATCATTGGACAATTGGAAAATTCTAAATAATGATTCTAAATATGCTTGAACATTCAAATTCTAAAGTGATAAGTTTTAATAAGAATATAAAGGAGGATTATTAAAGTTCGAACAAAATCAAATTTCAAAATTTTTTACCAATTATATTTATAAATATACTACCAAATATTTTTCAAAAAGAGAACAAATTTTTGATAATAAAAAAATATTTTTATATTCTTTTAACTAAAATATTAAATGCACTTTTATCTTTAAAAATAAAAAAAGAGAGTTGTTAGAGTTTCTATCAAATATTCTTAATAAATGTTCGGAAATAAAAATATATATATAATGTAGGAAAAAACATTTGTTTGTCATTTGTATTTTATTTAAACATCCTTATTTTATATATCGCAATTTTTTTTATCTAATAATTTTTTAGAAGAAATAAATGCAATTAAAATACCTGTTAAATATACACAATAGCGACATTTTAAAAGATTAGATTTCTAAGGAAGAAATAAAATTTCTCGATGATTCAAAATAGAGCGTTTTAAAATTATTTTCTTTCCAAAAATAAATAAATCTATTTGTATTATTATTTAGTACAGTCTCATTAAGGAACTGATACTTAAAAAAAATTCTATTGTAAAAATTAAGGTAAAAAATGCTGATTTTATAAAAAAAAATTTTTGAAGGAAAAATAAACAAATTTTCGCAAAAATCATTTACTTAAATATTTTACTTAAAATAATGCAAATCCCCAATAAAGAAAAGAATCCGAGAACATTTTGTAACTAATTTATTAAGAATCAATTCATAATTTTTTTATGATCGAATATTGGATCACATCCATTTTTTAAAAATATTCTGGAATGTAAGACAGAGAAAGTTGCATTTTCGAATCTATTAAATGTAGAATTTAATAAAAAACCAAGCTAACTAAATAATTCGAAACTTTTAAACTGATTTATTTGATATAATGCTAAATGCATAAAAAATGTATATCAAATTTTTATAACTTGAATAATGCATATTAAATCTTTCACAGAGAAAAATACGAATAATTTAATAATTAAATATTATAAACTGTTTTGATAATATCGTTAAACTGCTTATCGATATTTCCTCAGAATCTGACATTTTTTAAAATTTCTAATTTGTTAGTTCGATTGCCATATGTTGTCTTCAATGGATTTATCTTTGATCTCTCCAAACACGAGCAGATAGGGAAATAACAAATAAAATGCGCATCAAAAACGCTTAGTCTCAGTTGCATAAGAGCAGTTGCAATTTCATATTTTCAAGAATTAATCTTTTAAAAGTTGTATTTAAAGCACTGTATAAAATAGGATACTGTTTAGAACTATAAGCTTCAAGTATAAAAAGATAAGTTATTCAATTAGAAAAGATCTTCTGAATGAGAAATAAATAAAAAGACACTATCTTTACTTGTCATTTGTGATACCTGAAAAAAATTAAGTACTTTTCTCCATTACTTGCTTAACTATTATTGCTTGCACGATTAAAAATTAATGAATAATTTTTTAGAAAGAGTTATTCAACATTTTGCCTTATTTGAATTTTTACAAAATAGATATTTTTTCACTGAAAATATATTTAAAGCTTTATTTCCAAAAATTTCAAACTTTTTACATAAAATATTAACATCCTGATTTCTTATTTGCCAAATTTCAAAATAAAAATCGTCTAATTCAGAGTCTTAAAAATAAATGTTTGAAAGTTTGCCTTGTGGAAGTTGCAGATAATAAATTGTAAAACGGTTAAAATTTTTAATATTATCTCATCAATAGAAAATTAAAGTTTGAATAATTTGTTTAATGTTGTTACATGTTGGTGATTTTTGCTGAAAAAAGAAAATAATTATTAACTTTCTGTGGTAAGTGATTCTTTTTCTTCTTCATTAATTTCTTGTCTTTCTATAAATACCCACGTGATCGAATCTTTAAAATAAATTTTCTTTCCCTGATCGAAATTCAGTTCATCCAGTCTTTTTGAAAAAATGCGAAAGTCTTTGGGTACTTTGGATCAGGCAATATCTAAAAATAGAGTTTATCTAATAATATATAAAGCGTTTGTTCTAACTAGAGTTTTTCTTGTCTTTTTTACTTCTAATGTTAATCGAACTGTTTAAAAATTTCAGTATGTATAACTACACGATTATCTAAACATTTTACATTTTTTTATTGAATTTGACTTTTTTCATGTTTATAAAGATGGAATTTAGTAATCGATACTTTTGATCAGATAATTTATATTATGAAATATATTTCTTCCAAACGAGGTTCTGTAATCGTTATCTAGCACTTTGAAATATTTTTATCAGTTTTCTTAAATGTGTGCAACATCGATTGTCTCAACCGTTTGATGTTAAAATATGTGTGTGTTTTTATCTTAACACTGTTCTGGGTTACAAAATTTTTCATTCTACATTTTTAAAAAAAGTTACAACATTTTTCCTTCTATATAAAAAAAAAATGTATTGCATATATTTCGCTTCTCTATTCATAAAAAGTTCAAATTTTCTCTTCTGGTTTCTTTTCTCCCAAAGTTCAAATTTTAATCCAAGAAACTGCCAATTATAAACACGAATTGCATTTGAGCTGTTCTATTAGATATACGAATTGAGTATAAATATGAGAAAATCTTATTTTATAAATTATTAAAGAGTAAATGACTAATCTGGATTCTATGTATATTTTTCTTAGCAAGATATTTGATTCGTTCTCAAGTTAAAGAAGATTCTAATCAGACAGGGAATATTTTCCATTTCTCATTGAACAATTTTCTTCAAAAAAGCAAAATATTCTTTTCTCCCACTGAGTGCCAAACCTAAAAAAAACGGCATTTTAGAGACAGTTTTAGATTTCTATATTTTGAAAGAAATTTCTGAGTAATTCACATTATAGAGGCACGGGTAATTTGAATCTGATGGGACCACAAAAAACATTGGAATTTAGGAAGGTAAAATAAAAAAAATGGTACGGCCAGAAAAAGAGCCATTTCTTAAACTTCAGTAAATAAGAAAGAAGTTTAAACAAATAATATACAACAGTTTGCACAATATAAATTGAAAATTGACAACTCTATTTGAAACTCGCATTTAATGCATTTAAAGTTTTTTTTTAAGAAAGTAAGATATTTTTATTGGTTTATTTTCCTTGAATATATTTCACAGTAATAAAGTCTCTGATTGAATTAAAAGTTATTCACTTGTGATCTCTGACCAATGAAAAGAAAAAAAATCATGTAAAAAATAAAAATAATATTTTACAATTTTTAGTTTTGACCACGAATCGTTCAAAACAAATCCGAAGTATTGCAGAATTACATAGATTATACTTTAACATCTGGTAAAAGGACTTGATAAAAACGATCCATTGTTTTATTATTTATCTCTCCAGAAAATTGATGTTTTCTTTTTTAAGATAATACTAAATTTTCCACTGTTTTTCTAAGTGATATCAGAATATGCACTTTCTGAATATTAACGAGAATCATGGCCAAATTATGCCTCCAATTTTTTCACCCCTAGTAACACGAATAATTTGCCCTTTAATTAAAGATTTTTAAAAGCCACCAGGTGTCAATCGAGTTTCCTTAATATCTTCGTGAGGTTTTTTTTCTTGGTTTCGGATGAAAAAACTGACTCTTGAAAATACACTAATGTGTCATTATTTTCTTTAGTTTTATGTCGGGATTGATTTGTGCATATTATTTTCATTTGGAGTTTCTGAGTTCAGCAATTTTAGCCGTTATAGAAATTTTCGTGTGTAATTAAAAAGAAATATTTTACAATTGTGTTTACAAGTAAAATGTACCATAATTTCTAAAGAATTCCCATTTTATTGGTAGAAATGAAATGAAATCAAAATAACTATAACAATTTTAGTAAGAAATTTGAAAATCCTCTCAGTCCTGTCAGTTCTAATGCCGAAAATTTGAAAGTCTTTCTGTCTTTTGGCGATCTACAGAACAGACAGTTGACACTGATAGACCTTAGAAGTTGAGAATGCTCAATTCGGAGATCCTTTATTCAAATTTTTGTTTAAATATTTATTATTTAAAAATTAAGTTAAATTTTGGCATCCACTTTTTCGCCCATTACTTCCAAAAGATTTATCACAAGCAAATATTTTTAACCTATTTTAAAGTGCAAATATTTATCTTTCCAATATTAATAGTTTAAAAATCACATATGATTTATTCTCATGCTTGCATTTTTTAAAAATAAAATTGTAATCAAAACCGATCAAGGGGACGTAAGCGTTAGTTGGGAGATTCGAGGAAGGAAAATGCATAATTGTCTTCTAAAAACTCTCTAATATTGGTTCGAAATATAAGGATTATTGTATTTTTCTTTCAAATGATACTTTTTAAGCTTCGAGCCATTTTTCTGGAAATTAAAATGTTCAAATACAGATCAATATTTGAGAAATTGGGATGGTAACTGCTTTCATTTACAATTCTATCAGTGTTAGATTTAATTTACCAACGACAAACATAACTAAGTTTGAATCGACTTAATTGAAAATGATCTGTCATTGCTATTTTTCCTGGATCCACAATCATTTTATTTTTGATTCTGGAGCTAAATGTTTCATTTATAAGTCGACTAAAAATTCACAGTTTCAAACATTTAACAAGATTCATTTGTTGGAATCTTCAGTTTTATCTATTATTATTCAAACATAGAAGTGTATTAAACTTCTACCGGAAATCCTTATATCGGATAGTTTTAATTATAAATTAGTAAAATTAAAAATAACAGCTTGCAAATTTTAAATTATATTTACTTAACTTAATTACTATAGCCTCTAATTTAATCGAAACAACAGGTTCGCCGAAAGCATCTGGTATAACAATAAGAGAGAGTACCTCTAATGCCTGGTTCTACAGTTTTGAAGACTTTAACTCTAGATTATATCAAAACTGATGGTAGAAGATGGTGCTTACTAAATTTTATTGAAACAACCTCATTTAATCCCTCTGAAATGCCAAGCCTACAATGTTAGCAAAAAACTTCATCTAAAAGATCTTAGCAAAACAAGGGGTGAATTCGTCCGACCGGAAAGATGGGACATTCAAATTTGAATCAAAACGAAATATTAAGAGGAAAGAGAATTTATGCAATCATAGTTAGAAAAGTTTTCGAGTGTGTAATACACCAATTCTAATTTTGGATTAAAGAATAACCATTGGTTGATTTGTTTTGGATAATTTGGCTGAAGAAGTAATACAAAAAAAAAAGATTTCAAAGAAAAAAAGATTTTTTTTTTTATCATGGAGGATCAGTGGATTGTTAGACATCAGAGTTCATAAGAGATATTTCAAACGAATAATTACACGCCTTTATTTAATTTAAATTGTTTTATAGATGTAAAAACAAAATTTTGTAAGATAATTTTCAGTCACTTCCTAATGAATTCTGGCAAGTGTGCGTTCCTGAAGGAAATGTAATATTTTAACATGGTCAGTACCAGTTAATCTACTAATTAAATTTCATTTCTATATAGGTGGTGCTATCTGATTTTGAATTAGAAACGAAATTGATTGAAACATTCCATAAAAATAAAATATGAAATATTCTGACAATTAAATTTTTTAAAAACTAAAAATTTAAAAAAAAGTTTTAAAAAATATTTTATTAGCGTATTTAAAAGCTGTACAGTATTTTGCAACAAAAAATTGACTGATTAAAACAGAAACGGAAAAGCATGCATTATTAAAAATTTTACGATTAAGAAAATGAGCCACAAAGAATATCGTCATACGAAAAAAAATTCATCAGTATTCATTAAAAATTCAAATTAATTTAGAGTATCTCCCTCAGAGCCACGAGCGTTTTATTTTTGTTTGTAACTTCAGATTTTTGATAGAAAAATATTACCTACTTGTAAATACAAATAAAAGAAAATTTTTAATCAGAGAAAAAATTTTCATGTTTATTTTATATTTCAAGGAAGCACATAGAATCCATGTATGGTTTAATTCAATCAATTCTATAGTCCATGCAGTAACGGGCCTTAAAAATATGGTTGTTTAGAAGATAAGAGCTAAGCTTTTAAAATTCATTGCATGAAACTTTTAAGTTTCCAAATTTCTGGAATATTTTAAGTGCAGAGATGGCAGGCCTCAGTATATTTTACCTACTTCGCATTTCATATTCAAGACTTTCGAATTAACTTTGGGGATAATTATCAATTTTCAACAAAAATTTCAATCGAAAAAAATCGTGCGTGCGTGCGCGCGCGCGCGCGTGTGTGTGTGTGTGTGTGCGTGCGTGTAGCATGGAGCAAAAGGGAGAGCATGAAGAACGAAGAATATTAAAGACTTCACTTAAATATTTGTATATGTGCAATTTATTTCAAGATATTTTATAGTGTGCATTTCAGATTTGTATTAAAGTAGATATAACAGCCTGGAATGATAAAATGAAAATGAATTATCCAATAAAGATGTTTCCTTATGTGTCGTGTCTCCTTTATAAAATCGTCCTAAGGAAAGGAGACTGCATTTCTTATCCTATTCATTGATTTAAATCTTATCAATATTTCCTCATATTTGTTCCAGAACATATTGAGTATTTGGTATTTGTTTTCCACATTTCGTTGTTTGTACAGTCGAGTCACAGCTTATAGATTTCTTAAGTTCGGTCTCGAGATGTGAATGGCAAATTCCTTTCGGCAGGGACGAAATGAAGCATTTCAAATATACATATATGTATTTGTAAATATTGAGATTAATTGTGCCGTTCTAGAAAAATCCTAAACTTATTTCCAGATATAAAAAATTAAATCAGATAAAATAGTATTTAATATATCCCAGATGAAAACGCTCCCAAGCTTGAAGAAAAAAAATCTATTAGATGATTAAAAAAAAGTTATCATTGCCATTTCTATTACTAGATTGAAATATTGATTCTTATTTTCGATGATTATAAAATATTTCATTTATAATTATAATACATTTCGGTCAATAAAGCTATTTCATGTCACTTGAATTCAATCAGTAGAATGAAATAATTTGAATATTCGCCATGTTGGAGATGCAATATCCTTCCGTTTTTCCTTCATCTTTTGAAACGACTTAGAATAATCATTCGAAAACACTCATCAGCATTGTATCATACCTTTGAAAACTCTTAATTAATTAATATAATTAAATTAATGTCAATTTATTAATATCCATAGAAATTTTGTTGACAAAGCTATTTGCTTTTTTATGCAATGAATCTTGTTCTTTCGATAAAACTGTTATTTCTAATTCCAGATGAAAGGATCTTAATAGGTTGAAAAAAACAAAACAAGCATAATAATAAAACTGCCTAATGTAGTAATTAGTTTATGCAATTTTTATAAATAAAAATTTCCAAAATTTGACTATTTTAAAATGTAAGGGTTGGCAAGGCTAAATACGTATGCGTATTGAAGGCTTCCAGAAAACTTAGCACAGGGATCTCCAACGAGTTTAATCTACCCCCACACAACCCCTTTATAATCGATTTTTTTCTTTTGTTCACAAATAACTGCATAAATGAAGTAAACATTCACTAATTATTCGTAGTCAAAAAGAGCTTGAAAATATTTATTAAATGAAATAAGAAGTGCTGAAACAATTTTGATTAAAATTTTAAGTGAAATTTCTTTTTGAAATTTAAAGAATTTGGAATTGATAAAAATGTTCTTAAATCTGATGTATTTTTGCGCAACTTTTTTTAGGGACTCCTGATTTCTATTCGCAAAATGCTATTCAGAACCATTAGACCTAATAATTTTTAAAAAGTGTTATAATGTGGGTACGTGTGATCGTTAGAAAAGGTTGTTAAGCACTTGAATTTCGTAGCTTTCATTTTCATTGTGAAACAAAACTGCTCATTGTGTTCAAAATTATTTGCCTAATTGCCATGCATACAGTTCTATATTGTTTTAGTTTTCTGAAAGCATTTCAAACTAATGATTTTTATAGAGTTTTCTTCTGCCGGCTCCTACAACATGTTTAAACTAAATCAATGAGCTATTCTGTGAATATATTACATAAGTTCACATTTCTCGCGAAATAGGAATAAATTTAATAAAAACTGCATTCGTTTTCGTTTTTTTAATTTTTTTAAATTTTTTTTAAGATTTGTTTTTTGTTTATAAAGGTTTAGAAACCTATATTAGATATCAAAAAGTATAATTTTTTAAGTAATAATTTTCTACTTCTTAATCTTTAATTTATAATTTATTATTATCAATTTTATAGAATCTTGAAATTATTTTTTTCCTTTGATTCACTACCTATCACCGTTCCAAGCACTATATCAGGATTTAATTCAATTTATTGATTAATTGTAAAGAAATCTCTAAAAGCATCAAAATAGAGTGTTGTCGTAAGTGCAACAAATTACAAAACTCTACTACTTTAAGAAGAGATCGAAAATTTGATTAACATCTTAATAAACATGAAACAATTAACTTTAAGTAAATGTGTATGGTACATTTAATGGTTAGCTTTTAAATTCACGCTTTTATTAGTGTACTAAAAAGTAGAGCCTTTAAGCCGAAAGGAAGTAAAATTAATAATAATTCAATCTTGAGGCTATATCAGTCACACGGAATCACAGTTTAATGAAATTAATTGGTTAATTGACAATTAGATTTTGTATTGGGTACTTTATTAATGTTTATATTAAAATGGTGTACTTTTTTTGAATATATATATATATATATATATATATATATATTTATATATATATATATATATGAATAACAGCCAGTTACCCCATTACCTTCAGGATATATTACAGGATAAAATTACAAAATCTAGTAAGTGAAAAATTGATTACAAAATTACATCTTTAAAAACATGAAATAAGTCAAGTTAAATAAAAGTGTGTAAAAATGCTTTTAATTTGAAAGTTCTTAGTTTTGCACTTTGTAAAGTGACAGACGGGATAATTTTTTGCTATAAATATTCAGCATAATTAAAACTATAATGAAATAAAACTTGCTTTTTTTTTCGTGTTTCGAATTTATGATTACCTGTTTAACACTTTCCATAATTTAAAACCTTAAACTTTGAAAGTTAAAGAAATATCCAGTAATAGATTCTCAAAAATTACTAAGAAAACTGAAAATGCTTAGAAAAAACGCGGTTTTGTGTCGGAAGAATCCATTTTTGTGTATAAAACAAATTTTCCTCAAAGTGTTGTGATTAAAAGAAAAGTTTATAACAAAACAAAAGGCTAGTCCAAAAATACGAGATCTTACATAAATGTATAAAAATTCAGAAATATTAATCAACATAATTTTGTACTTGATATTAAAATTATAGAAATAATACTAAATAATACATCACTTACATACGAAGATTAGAAAAAGGACGCTTCATAGTTCGAAGAAATTATTTTTGAATTATGTCTGTCTGTAAACACGTCAACTCAAAAGTGTTTAGACTTAGAATGATGATATTTGGTTTTAAGACCAAAATCATGACTTATTGTCTGATTTTGGATGAAATCCGTCATTGGAAAGTCTGACCATCTGCGCCCAGGCGACACAAGACAGACTAAATGCGTCGTATAATTTTATCACTAAAATTGTAAATGCATATCAAATTTTCGATCAAAGTGTCTGTCGATTCGATAATTCCAAAGTGCAACTAGCTCCGTAAAGGAAATTTCTTGACACATTTTATATTCAAAACGACAAAAAGGAACATGAAATTCTGGTTATATGCGCGGTTATGTTTAGTATGTTATGAAACGCCATATCGTAAAATGGGGAGCATTCCCGTTACATCTCATTCACTTGACGCTATTCTTTTGCAGCAAGACTTTGATCAGCTAAAACCTTTAGCATGGAAGATTAATGGGAATATTCAAATGTAATTATTCTGCATTCAATCAGAGAAATAAAAGGCCAAGCGCCCACGGGTCAAAACTGCTAGAGTATAAACCAGATCTCTTTTGAAACAAAGCGGATTTGTTTCATTTTTGTCATTTTGTAGTCGATTTTCTAATATCCTAAAAGGCTGGAATTTTGTTCATTCTCACTGAAAATAAACTATGTAATATTTTCCAGAGCTTAATAGTTTGTTAATCAGTAATCTAATTAAATTTTGTTTATATACCATTGACGGCATTTAATTGTGGAATTCAGAAACAATATATCTCAACTTTAAAAAGCAGGTATTATTTAAAACAAAAATATTCTTCTGTTTAGTACATTAATAAATGTTCATTTTTAAAAACTCTTTCTAATTATTTTCTTTTTGTGTTATTTCCTTCTTACCTCTTTAGTTGGAGAGAAATATAAAAATTAAACTTTTGATTCCTGTCAAATGTTAAAGAAGTTTATTTATCACTTTCTTTTTTTTTAACTTTAAGTTGCCTTCCCTATTGTCACCAATAAATTTTTATCACAATTTGAATCTTCCAAATCAGTAAGGAGTCTATATTTTACATAGAATAGTCATTTGATTTTACATGTAATTCTATGCGTAATACATATAATGGAATTTCGATACATTTACCCTGGCTTAAAAGCTTTATAGTTTTTCATATGAGATTTTTGGAGAAGTTTGAAATTGCGTTAAACTGCAGTCATTTTTCTTGTCCAGAAAATTAGTTAATATTAAATAAAATGTTAAAATGAGTTGAAAGATTATTTCTGAAACTTGCTTTTTCTTTTGAAATAAGAAAAAACAAAAAAAAGCAAGAAGAACGTAGATTGAAAGGTAAGAATGATAAAATAAGAGGACAGAAAATGAGATTAATTCAATGAATGATTCTCAAGTTTACAGTAAAATCTATCAATAAAACAGTTATCAAAATATTAACTATTCTTTCATGTCGGTTTTTTTCCTTCTAAGTATTGTTGTAAATTTACATTCGAAAACAAAGTTAGAACATTCTTCTGTATTAAAATCTATCGCCGTGTAATTTATATTTGATTTTAAAAGGAAGGAAACAGGCGCTTCTTTCATATATAGTAAAAACATGTTTTTATTCATTTAAAATCAACAACTGGAATCAGATTTCTGATAATCATAAATAATATTTAATGCAAAATTAACATTATCTCTAGGAACGAGAAATTTATTCCCTTAGATTCTGTTTAATATTAAAAAATGTACACCTGTGAACCAAGCCTGTACGACTATTAGAAATTCTTGATTCAACTACAAAAATAAAATGGCTTTTTTTAAGTCTGAATCCATTTAATATCATTTTACAAATCATACAATTGACTTTATGATTTTAGAGAACCGGGTCAAAATAAAAATCTTCACAGGCAATTTTCCTTCCATCCAAACATTACGAAATGTTAAATTTGAGCTCCAAGAGGTATTAGAAGCATATGTGAAAAACAAACTTTTGAAATCCAATATTTCGTCAATCTTAACTGAGTTCAGATGATGCTGGAAATGTAAGGGATGAGTAGCATTTTGAAAAACGTGGAAAGCCCTTTATTCTTTTTTCAGAAGGATTTGCAAGCAACTCTCTACTAATTAAAAATATTCAGTTATCTCTTATTCTTTCCGCTATATTTATTTAGATTTAATTTAACCAATAGTGCTGTTTTTGTGTAATGTGGTTTTCAAACTCTCTTTCAAATGAATTTTGTCCTTGTGATCTTGATCATCTAAACTTGAAGGATTGAATATATATATAAAAACAGTCTTTAAGTTATTTGGTAGATACCCAATACTTTTATTTATACAAACAAAATACTTTTTATTTATACAAACAAAAGAAAAAATACATGCATACATATAATTAGAACAATTCCTTCCTGCGAATGTCAGTCTTCTTATTTTGCATTTATTTATTTTTTTGTAATTTGACATTTGCTTATGTGTTACATTATGATATATTATTTAGTACTCAGCTGGTCAATGCTTAATTTCCTTTATTGCATTCTATATGCATGTTGGAGTTGTGTATGTGCTGCATTTACACTTCAAAAGTATATTTCTGTACTTATGAAGTATTAATTTTTGATAAAAAAGAATGATTCTTTAAAAGCCTTGAAGATGCTTTTAAAGAATGAAGATGACGAAAATTTTCAAAGAAATAGTTTATCTTCGAAATAACAATCCGGTATGCACCCACTTATATAAATTTAATCATAAAATTGAGATTATTCCTTCCAATATTATGTTCTAATAATATTTACAGTGATGACAAATTTTTAGATTAAGAATAAATTTCATTCACTTTAACTGGCAGATGTTACATTTATATAGCTGAAAAATTAGAGAAATGTGACAAATAGATTTTTCAGCAATTTAAAAATTAATTTCTTCTTTAACCACTTCAATTTCAATACAAATATTAAAAAAAAATTATCTTCTGAATCGCACGGACTTTTGGTTATTTCCCATGTCTCTCAAAGACTAATTATTGAATCTCTAACTGTCTCTCATCTGCCGTATGGCACGAAAATATCAAATCTCATGTTTAGGGATTCATCTTGATGACCTGATTGAGATTTAAAAAAGTATGACATAAATGTGATTAAATTATTTTTAGGAGGGTTTAATGAAATAAAGGAAAAATGGAATGATATTACATTTCCAAAATGGTGAATGTTCGAAATAATAAATTGAATCCAAGATATTCTCTGAAATCAGAATCATTTTATCGACTGAAATTAATTATTATTATTAATGAATAGTGAAGTACTCTATAATAATCGAAAATAAAAATCAATAATTAAATGTAGTTGTTGAAGTGGCAGCTTTGTGATGTTTTCAAGTAATAGGCATTTGCCTCAAGCTTAGAAGTTTATTTTTCTATGATTCTTTAAACATCAAACTAGTGTTTTTACCTGAAAATAAGTTTCTGGAATCGCTCACAATACATACGCATTTAAAATCCTTTCTTTTGTGGCACACGCCAGACCCACTCAGCCCGCCATTGCATTTGCAACATTTTCATTCTCGCGTCTCGGGTGTTTCAGTTTGAACTTCTATCAAAAGATGGCGCTTGATTCTGTCTTCACCAAAGATAATGAAGTTGGAAGCATTTTACTCTCATGGGAAGAAAGATAAAATTTTCTCTCCTTTGATCACTCGAAATAAAAATAAAATAATGTTCGAAAGAGGTTTTTTTTTCCCCTTCAATTATCGATAAGCAAAAAGAAGATGAGAACAATAAAAGATAAAGAGATTTTTTTTATGAGTTCTATTCTTGAATTCTCATATAAAAAACTGGAAATGAAATGTTGTGTAAATAGTGACTAATTTGTTTCTCCCCCACATGGAGCAGAAATAATATTCCCTATTTTGAAGACATTTACGGAAATTAAAGAAATAAATTATGTCTACTTTTTTCGCTTCCAGAAATATAAAAGTGTCCCGCATTTAGGTGTCATATACATGATCGCCTTTAAATTTGGTAGTGGAGGATAAAAAATAAAAAATAAAAATAAAAAAATAATTAAAAAATAATTTTAAAAAAAGATAGCTGTCGAAAATATTTTTAGTATATTTAAACTTGCGCTGTTTCGCTATTTCAAGAGTCATTAGAAAAGCGATATTTTTTAAAAAGTTTCACAATTTTTACTATAATTAATAACAGCTACGAGAACTAACCTTTAATTAAAATTTCATACTAATTTTTATGGTTTCGTAAATATTTTGCTTATAATGCATAATTTATAAGTATTTGTACATGCACATAAGTAATAGATTCAATTCACTGATTTATTTTTTAATGTTTATAATTACTTTAGAAAAAGGGAAATAACCATTATGTTATGTCCTATGTTTTTCAGAGAACCGTCAGATTCGATAACAGAGAGGAGAAATTCAAACTGATTTTGTACGCAAACTATCTTTTTAAGCAATTTTATGCATGCTGCCCTTTTTTTTTTTTTTCCCTCCTTTGTTTGATTGACTAAAACGTCATTTCAAGCTGCAGGGATAATATAAGAGGTAATTGAATTTGTTTTTAGGCACGGCTTAATTTGAACTGGTCACTTTCCTTAATCATTTGAATTGCAACTCCATAATAGTGTAGCATGAATAAACGGCTCTCAAAACTTAGCTGTTCGGAAATATTCAGAGGCAAATTGTTTGACGAATCCATTTTTCATATAAAAATAAAAGGAAGTTTAATTACATATTTTTTCTAATTGTCTGTGATAGCCTTTATATTATTATTTGACCACACTCATTATTTTTCTTTCGTTAACTCGTATTTATTAAATTAATTTATAAAGTAGAAAACATGTGGTAAAAATATTTTTGTGAATTATTATGCCCACATTTTTCTTATTGATAGTTAATATATTGTGAAATTTTCTGATAATGGTCTAAAATCCTTTTTTCTAAAATGAAATTTTTAGTAAGTTAAAAAAAAACGGCTTTTATTTTGCAAACAAAATCTCTTTGATTATCTCTAAAATATATTTTTTCTGTTAAAGTATGAAATTTTATTAAAAGGATAGTAAAATGTGCGAATTAAGCGCCAGTATGAGTCAATAAAATTCGCTTTCATTTTTATATATAATTCTCTTTTGTATCATATATTAGCTTCTGTAACATTTAGTCTGCTTAAAATCGTCAATGAAAAGTGGATTGCTGAAAGCTCTTTTTGAAAAAGTGTGAATGCATCAAGTGCTGTTCATAACAATGCTACTGTTTCACTCGGAGCTCCAAAATGCCTCTTGAAGTCTGATTCAGTAGGAACAGCTTTAACAATAGAGCGTTCGAGTCAGAGAGATAACAAGCAGCGTTTTATATGTTTGAAAAGTCATCCTATTAACAATCTTGAAAAGCTTTATCTGTTTTTCTTATTTTATTCGACATTTTTCTATCGAAGTGGAAGCATTATCAGTTATGAGTTTTAGGAGCCCAGATCAGAAGGTGGTGAAATTAATTTGTGCCCCGTTACAATGTTGACTTTCTGATAAATCAGAGTTACATCACAGGATTTGGCAGGAGAAACTTGGAATACTTTGCTTCATGAATACTGGAATACATAATCGAAATGCCTTAAAGCAATATTAATTAAGAGGAGTTCATTTTTATGCGGAAATGACAATTCGTAATTATCTTCAATACGGAGTAATTTTATCTAAACAACGCCATTCATTAAGCGCAAAGGTCGCTGCGTTTTCTCCTCTCCTTTAAGTTTTAAAAAAAGTTGGTAATCTATCAAACAGAATCCATGACGGGTAACAAGATTTTGTTTCTGTTCAACTTTTAAATGAAGACAATAATTCACAATTCCATATATGGAATTGCACTTTTTAAAATATTTACCAAAGAGCAGTATATTATATTTTCTGCTACGTCATGTTTTGTTTCAGCATAAATTTCGTGACTGTTCATGTCCTTTTTTTCCTTCTAATTCATAAATACTGCAACTAAAGAGCAGGGATTTATCATAAATCGAATCATGTCGGGATTTATCATAAATAATAATAAAATAAACTTAAAACTCACTCTATGACATAGATATTAAATGTGGGAACTGTAAAACTCCAAACCATTTCAATGCAGCATTAAAAGAAAAACTTAAATGAGTTCATGTTATTAGAATTTCTTTTTATCATAGAGGGTTAAAGTTTAGTATTGACTTTTGAAGAATGCTAAAAGTAAAGTTGACTCATATTTATATTTTTCATATCATTTATACAATAAAAGCTCCATGTAAAAGCTGCCATTTTCATCATTTCTCTTGTAAAAAAACCCTTTGTTTAAATTTTTAGTTCAGTTTTTATCTTTCTATGCAGGATTAGCAAACAGTCAAAATGTAAGAACATATTTGGAAAAAAATTTCTATCAAGGACAGAATCTTTCATTTTTTCGCAAATAATATTTATGAAAGAAAAATTAAAAATCAATTTGCTTTTATTTTCTCGCGCTCCTTTCTTTATTCCGCAATACAATGAGATCCTCCTGCTCTTCCTCCGTAACTCCTTTCAAAAACTATGAGATTTAACATAACAAATTATTATTTATATGCAAGGAGTCAACAATTTCTTGTTTTCTCACCAAGAAATGAATGATTCATCCTTTGATTCAACTTTTTTTGTTCATTGCTTCATTTATATCTGCATCCATGAACAAAACGCTTAATATTGTTGCTGTTGTGATTACTACCGTTTCGTTTATCGCAAGTTACCAAATGCAAAAGACATCAGGATGCAGAGAAAATGAATCAAGAGAACTGTTGGTCAACGCAAACAGGGGTGCTTAAGTTCCGTCTTAGGTGAAAGTCTGACTTTAGCTGCTACATAAAGGAGTTATTTGCCTTCTTCAAGATTCTTTAGGGAGAACTGGCTCACATTTATATTTTACTTAGAAGAAAAACCAAGAAGGCCTTCCACAGCAAATTCAATTTTAGCTAGAAATTCGTTACTTAAACCGTACATCAAACAAACAGTTTTTGAATAACGCGAGTGAAGAGAAGATTCTGATGATAGAACTAAAAATCTCATTCTATTTATATTTTAGGTAATAAATTGATGACTCTTTTCTTTATTCAAAAAATAATAGTGATAAATTTAAAAGATATATATTTCTTCCTGTTGAATCGTCCACTTTATCTAAGCTTTTGTAAGATAGTCCCTCCTTCCTGAAACTGGCATCGTCAAGTTATAATCTGAAACTACAAAATCATTTTGAAATTCCAACGCTGTGACTCCTAAATGAATGACACCAAACGTATACCTTTAGCAGAATGCGTTCCAAAAAAACTTTGCTCATTTTGATCTAGCTTTTTATAGAGAGAAAATGTGATTTTTTTAAAATTCCATATAATTTACTTCTAAGAGCTTCTTCGTCGCATTTTGCTATTCTTTTTCTTATTATCTGATCAACTATGTTAAAGGAGCAACAGCGTGCTGTTAAGGAAATGTCAAGAAGAATGTAGATACAAATACCATTTGATCCGCGAAAACACATTTCAAACTTAAGGTAATATGAAACCAAATTTGCAAACGTTGCCTTCTGTTCAGTTTAAAATTATCCTATGAAATGGAGAGCAAGTTTATATTTTTTGTGAGTACATAATCATGTTCTGTAGGTCTAATAATCATGTTTCTGTAAAGAATGCTTTTTATTCAAATGAATTCAATTATTAATCAACCACATATAAAGGAACATTCCTAAGCACTGGCGAGTTTCTTATTACCCAAGAGACCACGGTGAAATTGCGATCACGTGTTTCGGCTTCTGATCACAATAACAAATGGATTGATGAGAACTGATTTGAAACAAAAAGACATTATTATTATATGTTGTCTCAATGTATTTTATTAAGTGTTTCCTACCATTATAAAGGGCTTACTGTTTTAATCAAAGATTTATAGCAAAGATATTTTATATTTCACGGAATATCGCATAGAAATGATCATAAATATTTAATATTCTTAATTTATTATATTTTTTAATCATTCTATCTGCACTTTTGTAGACAAAAATCGAGAAGTGATTATTTATGAAAATACAAATGACTCAATATTGTGACACACAAGAAGAAAATAATTAAGGCATTATCAAAATCAGTAAAAATCTCAGAAAAGACTTCAATCTCTTCTGTTCATTTTTGAAAATGTATATCATTATCCATTTGTATTTTTCTTTATTCTTCATGATTTAGTTACACTGTAGCAAATCCCTCGTTTTTTAAACTTCTTTGATTGAGAATCTGAAATGAGCTTGTGATTTCCGAAAATTCTTCGAGAGTAGTTATGCTGATCCACCATTGGCACATCTATTGGTTTAACTGAATGTTGCTCAAATGAACTGAAATATTCAACTTTATAGTTTTCCATCACACGTGAAATTCTATACCAAATGAATTCGTCCTCAAATCATGTACATATTGACTCGATTTTAGTAGTTACATTCGTTATGGAACCGTTTTATTTCCACACATCTATATTACACATGATAATTTTCAAGAAACGTGCAGCGGAATTCTAATAAAAGAAAGATTACTGCAATTTTGTTGATCGTCATAACCCCAGAGATACATTTCTGATATTTATTATTTCTTTTAAAGGCTACAAGATAAATAAGTATAAATTGCGGTTGAAAGTTATGCCATTAAATATATATCGAAAAAATTTACAGTAAAAGATTAATTTCTTTTTGGTTTTAGGGAAATGAATTTTTTAAGTCAATTGACTGTTTATTTACATACAAAATAAAAAAAAATACTTATTCTACTGATTGTTAGTTATATTCTCAGTGCGTTAAGTGTAAATATCGATAAATGATGAATAAATGTAAACTCAAGGAAATGATAACATAGAAATACTCAATTGGATCTTTCCAGCGGGTAATAAAATTTATTGATCTGTGCTAGATAATAAGTTCGGTAATCTCAAGGAATAACCCTCCCCGGCACTAGAATATGAGGCAAAATGGACAGCCTCAAATAATTCTACTGAAAAGACCATATGACGCGCATCTTAAGAATCAAAAGGAAGCAGATTATTTAAAAACTGATCTGTCACATTAATCTGCTTGCTTCTGCTGTATCCCCGGCATTCACTGAACTGTCATATGAATCTGCTTGCTTCTATAGTATCCATGGCATTCACTGAACTATCGCATGAATCTGCTTGATTCTACAGTATGCACGGCATTCACTGAACTGTCACAGAATCTGCTTGCTTCTACAATATCCACGACACTCACTGAACCGTCACATCAAACTGCTTGCTTCTACAATATCTAAGGCATTTGCTGAACTGTCACATGAATCAGCTTGCTTCTATATTGTCCACGGCATTTATTAAACCATTTTTTCTCTAAGTTTTGAAAACTACATACTTATACCCCATGATAATAACCACATACAAGTGTGGTATCGATTATTTTTTCTCACTTTTCACATTAATATTGAACAACCATATTCAAGTGATATTTTTATTCGAAGGAGCCATACGTTTGTAAAATAAAAATTGAAAATGAACCATAGTTTGACATATGAGATGGCTGATTCTGTACTTCCTTTGCAGTTTGGCAAAACTTTATTTCTGCTCTATAGATACGCAAACAATTTTCTTTTATGAAATCATCTATGTTCGTAGGTTCACAGAATAATGCATTCTGTTTATGCAGCATACAACTATTGTGATACGCACGCATTGTAGTGAGTCAGAAAAGAGTATTTGAAACAAATATTACAATATCGAATTGGTTGAATAGATCCAAGAACGAACGATATTCTGTTTGAACGTGACGTGACGTATCTACTGTTTGAACGCTAACGTGAAGTCTGTTTATGAATTCCTCTATCAGCCGGTCCCGTCCTATATCTGTTCATTAACGGTAAGAGGAGGATGGGTCGCGTTTGGTTATTTTGGCTGTTGATTTTTTTCTTTTTTCAATTTTTTCACTGCTGTTCGCTTTTTTGCAGAATTTAGTTTGGCTTTTCATAAGACTTAAAATGGTTTAATTTGTTTTGATGTAATCAGTTTTTGTTATTAATATAACCTCTATGTTTTGCATTGCCTTGCCTTATTTTTTGTACACATTCAAGAACTCTAATTTTTTACTACAACGTTTTGATCCAAGTTGTTTGGAAATATCCAATGAATAAATAACATGTGACATTTCACAAACATTTGGCTTCTCATAACTCAGGAATCTTGAACAAGAAAACATTTTAATTTTTATAGAATTAAATAACATCCGATGTATGGTGATTTTGAGGAAGTAAGAGTAACAGTTCGAAGCAAGTAAGTGAAATTCCTTCTGTATATAAAGCAAAATTTCATCGCTAGCGCCAGTTGCAATCAATGTTCTCAAAAAACCTTATACAGGGAGAATCATATTAAATTATGGCTATGTTACTTGTCGATGTGTAGCTAAAACTCGGGCAAAACTTTCTTTAATATGTATTTCATATTTTCTGAAGGAGGATTTCATGTCAGTAATAGATCATTAACGATTTTTAACTAGAGAGCTTAAATACGCAATATTTCATTGCCTTAAACTGCAATCATTTATATCAACTGCATTCTTCCATTTTTCTTGCATTTAATTTCGTAATATTTCATTAAAACGTTTCCTTAAATTATAATGATTTTTAATAACTACTTACTCCCATTTATATTTCTAATTTTAATTAAGTAGCATAATAAAGAAAAAAAAATATTTTTATTAAAAGAGGAACATGCGACCAAAAGAATAAATTTATTGTTGGACTTTTTCTTAAAAATATAAAGCGAAACATTTTAGAAGTAATGACGTTGAAATTTTTATCTATAGCCTTTGTGAACTCGATAATTCCATGTCCTCACCATTTTAACATTATATCGGAGAAGGAATTTTTATACAAATATTTTGCTGCAATTAAACATAAGCAATTAGAAATAATAAAAATTAACATGTAAATAAAAATTTTAACAGATTCATATAAAAATAATTTTAACGATTGTAACATCATTTAAAAATATTATTTGAATCTGAAAGTGTCATCCGCCGTCTCCTCGCATTTTAAAGTTTCCGAATAATTATTTTTTTTTAAAGTCGATTGCCACCTCAGTTTCAATTTTAGTTAGAAAAAATTGAACTGAGCAAAATCCAGTAAACGCGATTTGTTTTCGAAAGCCGAAGCAATTAATTGCCGATGTAATTTTATCTATTAATGGAAGATGTGTAGGGGTATTGTCATGTTACAAAATAAAAAAAAACTTTCATTATTTTTTATACATACCCATGTATGTTTTTCATAGCAACGCTAAAACTGTGAAAAATTTAGCATGTAAAAATCTTTACGCGTAGTTAATCCAGAAATGAATTTAGAATTAAAATATATTTGCCTTCATAAAGTATTTTCAATATCTTTTTCAACCTATTTTGTCCGTCTTCAAAGATTGCCAAACTTTAACAGAAGCATTTGAGTCAAATGTGCGTTTACCAATTGTTCTCTCTTTTATTTTTTGAAAAATTACAAGAAATACATTAGTTTGCATTTCAAAATCCGGCGATGTTAGAAAAGTTACTAAATTATTATAGAATTGAGGAATGAGACAAAAAAGTAGATGATCTGATTTTTGATAGAAATTTATATAAATCAGTGGAAGTTTCTAATGGATAAAATAGCCTCGATGTCAATGAACTCGTCGATTTTTCCACAAAATAAATTGAAGTCTATTAGAAAAACATCAGAACATGAATAATATTGCATATTTAGATGTAACATTAAATCTTTGAAGTGAATACGAAAAAAAAAAAAAAAACAATAACTAATTTCTATATTACATACTATTTATAATACTGAATTGCGAATTCAAAACTAAAAAGTTATTTAAATAAAAGAATTCCTAATTACTTGTATACTAATAAATATAATTGTTTTTCTTTCATTAGTGTTTTTAAAGTTTACATAGTTTTAAATAATAAAAATTCGGAGATCAAAAAAAAAAAAAATCGCAAATGCTTTTATCGCATTCAGATTCGCACTACTTTAAGTAAATTCAAATCACAATCAGATTTATGATATATTCTAGATTTTATATAGCGAATATTTGATATTTTTGTGATTCTTATATTCATAATAGTTTAATATCTTTTCCTACAATTTTAGACACCTTACAATTTTATATATCATTTTTGCTTTGATCTCTTAATTTTTGATAAAAATATTTTAATACATCGATAAAAGCCTTTTTTTTTTATTTTAAAATTATTTTTTATTTTTTAATCTTTTTTTTCATGATATTTATTATAGTTTTAAAAAAAGAAGTGAAGGATTTAAGCTTTATTCGGGAATCAAATGCGATCACGCTAGTATTGCAACGCCTTACACATGCGGTCATACTGGTGCTGAAATGCCTTACACAAACCTCTGCACTAAAAAATGACCATTTTTCTTTGTAATAACATTAATATTCATATACAATATCTTCATGTATATGTAGTATATTACCTTCTGTTATAGTCTGTATATTTTCTGTAGGAGATTCAAGGTCACATTTTCTACCTCGTTACTGGTTGTCTGCCTCGCAACACTGAGGCAAATAACAGTGTCACTCTTTTTCTTTTCTTTTTTTACACAGCTGTTAAGGTATTCCGAAGGTAAGGTGTTCCTGAAACGTACTGGCGTGGAAAAAACACAAGCTTTGTCGAAATCCTGGCAACGGTGAAGGAAAAAGAGTGAAGAGTAGGGAAAACGAGTGTCCTTGAAACGCCTTCAGAAATTACGCAGACTACAACATTCTAAAAATCTAAAATAAATATTTTAATTTGTACAGAAGCTATATAATACATAAGCTAGTAAACATTCTAGTTTCTATTATTAATATTTCTGTTCTAAAAATATTTTTTAATTCTTATTTTTTATAATATTCTTCTTATCTTAATTAATTTTCTTATCAAAAATATGGCTGTGAAAATAAACCCACAAAGCAAAGGATTCTGATAGATATAATTTAAGCAAATAGTAATTTGTAAATTATTTAAAGTGTCAAAGATAAAGAAGATAAGGCCGCCATCAGTTAGTTGTCTTCTTTCACATGTTTTGTTAAATTAACTCGAAAAATCATTCTATTCATTAGAAAATGTTGAATTATGGAAAGAAGTAAATTTCACAAATTATGAAAGGAAACGTACCAATTGATTAAACAAATTGATAGTGAAATTTGTTCGTTTTTTTATGGCACAAACGTTTTCGGGATTTGAAAGACATTCGAGAACAGAACATGATAAGCATACCCAATGAACATGATAAACGTTTATCTAGGACACCTAATGAATAAATCCTGATTTTGCCACAAAAAAATTACCATTCATCATTGAAAAGAGATTTTAAAGATGAACAAACAAATAATTCGAGCCCTTTAATGTGAAGATTTCGGCAAAGTAAATGCATTTGCTAATTTATCCCAAACATTTTATCCTATATGAATAAAGTCAGAAGTGCAAATTACAAAGACGTCATTGCAATTGTTGAAAATGTTTCCAAACTTCTTGAAATCAATGTTGTATGTGATATTGTTTTTAATTCGATGCTAAACTGAAGTGACCAAGAGCCGAATGGAAGTAAAAATAGAAAAGTATTTATGCACAAAGTTTATATTCCATCTGAACAAACAGTTGCGGTTGAATAATATTAAAATGTTTTGAGGTGTTTAATGGCCTGAATTCGTCTCTTATCGATTCGAAAACAATTAATGTTTGTTGCATCTCTCACCTGTTGTTTGTAGATTTTTGGCTTGAATGATTCAGCGTATTCTCCTGATGTAGCACCCGGCAATTTCTCTTTATTTCCATAACTAAAAACAGGTTACATTTATTATAATTTTACCGTACAGAAAGCTTTGACGCGTGTTTTGGGGAAAATTCCTATGGGAGAATAAGAATGGACATTCAAACAATTATTAAACTGCAGTAACTATTGCATAATTGAATGGATTTATTTTATTAAAAAAGTCGAAACAAATTATTATTTATTTTTTATAATTAATTTTATAGGCTCATTCTTAAAAATTTCTTAATTTTTTAAAAAAAATTTCAATTATGCATGCTAACTTTCAACGAATATCCAAGAATTTCATGCATATGATTACATTCCTTCTTAATTTTTTCGTAATATTGCTAACATTTTGATAAAAAGATATTATTTCATACTTTTTGCTATAATAATAAAATGGTGTTTACTTTTTTAAAAAAATTATTATTACCTTATATCCAGTCTTTATTTTATATTTTATAATTTATAGTTTCAAATATTGTGTAATCTAAAACAACTAATATTTATCATATTAATTTCTGGATGATGCTAACTCTATGAAATAAATTTTTTTGCTAAATTAATACATTCATAATTAAGAATTTGAAAATTTTTAAAATATCGTCAATAGGAAAATTTCAGAACTGAGTATATGAGGAAGTGAATGATTACAAAATCATATCCGTGCTATCATCAAATATGCGAAATTCAATAAAAAGATTTTAAATTTTATTTTATAAAAGTTATTTTGTAGATCCCTTTTATAGTTTCTTACTTTTTTTCCTGATGCATAAGTTGCAAGTGCCGTACTTATAGATAATCTTTTTCGTCCTATTTAAAAAAAATGAAATAGAAACTTACACTATCGGAATAATATAAAGCCTTTTCAAGTTTCTTTCCATCTCGGCGACATTCATCATATTTGTTCGCCAACTGATCTCGTCAAAGCTTGTAGATAATTCTGTTTCTTCTTTTCACAAAATCACTGATGATTTCGCTATCAATATAACGAAAAATGTTCTTCAACCTCTCAATGTTCAACTGACAATTCTAAATAAACATTGCAATTCTTTTGTTGCCTGGCTCTTTTTAAGTTCCGCTCCGTTAGTAAAAAATATTGATAGATGTTAGACAAAAATTCGGATTTGTGATTCTTTGAATTTAAGGGTATTTATTCATAAGAAAAAGATACATTTGTGAACTATAATTGAAGGCTCCTTAAATATTTCATAGATACTTACTTCCGTTTGACAATTATCAAATTAGAATAAAAATTGTGTTTCAATCGATTGCCTTCAATTTCCGCAAAGAAAAAAGAAACGTTTCGTGGGGAAGGAAGAATGCAGAAAATCAGAGAAATAGCAAATATAAACGGACAGGCGGGGAGAGTTCATTTTAGGGGAGGGAAAAAAAGTTTCAGTTCGGGTGTGGAGTAATATATGGATAAAAAAATATATTTACCTAAAAAGGACATTTACATTTTACTGACACGGGTGGTTTCTTCTCCCATTTTATAATACGAATTCAAACATGAAAAAATGCAGAAATTCAAGCTATATACATGAAATTGATCGTCTACCAGAAGTTGTCAAACTTGACAAGCAGAGATCGTTGGAATTTGATTGTGATGAATCAGTGAGTTGTTGATAGTGATGATGTTGAGCTGACATCAAAGAATATTCTACAAAAGTCGAAGGACCTTGATTCCACCTAAAAAAACCAAATGATAATTGTAAGTCTTGATTAAATCTAAAGTGGATAGCTAATTTAATTCGTAGTTATAAATTTCTTATTTTATGCGATTTATGTACTTACAGGTAGAAAAAAATCGTCATGTGATGTTTTGTTAATTGTCATGTAATGTACTTACAATTAAATACAGCACTATGGATTTATTTAAGTTCATTGCATGTTTCATCAGTACTGTTTGGACTAAGACAATAAGCTCGAAATTCGTCATTACAGTCTTTTGCTTCGGCAAAGAAAGACAGGATGATAACTTCTTCCCATCATCACTTAAATTAGCATCAAATAATTTCTCTTCAATCAATTAATCATTTTTGAGTGATTTCAAAGTCATGATTGTATCAGTATCGTAATTCATATGCCATCTGAAAGTAATCTCTGTTTTTAAGAGATCCCATTGTTGTCATCACATACCTCTAATTTTGGAACTTCCTTTCAACGAAACCAATTCATTCAGATTTCACTTGATTCCGTGCTAGATAGTGTTTATCGGTTGAAGATCGTTTATCTTTCCACGAGTATTCATTTCCAATTTTAAATAAAGGGTATCATTATAAAATGGTCAATAAAAAACAAAAGAATGATTAGGTAACAGAGTGTTACTATAACCTCTAAATTACGTATTTATATACGGTATTTCATTAAGATATAACAAAAAATTCTATGCCATTCAATTTAATGACTTATTTAAAATTCGCTCTCTTGTTGTAAAGAAACGAAGCTCAGAATACACACTTTCTACTATACATATTGACTGATATATATATAAGATAAAACGAAACTGGTAGGCGTAACAAATATATTTTGGGATTCGAATGGTGTACGTAAAATTCTAAAATCCCCCAATGGGATCTTCACAGTTAATGGATTAAAAGAGCTAAGCTATAACTTTTGTTGTTGTTAAAGTAAAAAAAAAAAAAATGAAAATGATTTTCAGGATTCTTTTCACCATAGTAACTATCACATTTAAATGTGAGAATTCTACTAGCTATGACATGATAAAAATGACATTTTCATTCACATTTCAAATATCTTTAGCTGGATTTTATTACTTTTTATTGGCAAATCATTTGGAATACTCTTCAGCTTTTTCAATCGGCACATGCTTAGATCCTACTCCTCGCTTGAATTGAAATTGCATGCGTCTATTTGAACTTATAAGGCAATTCAGTTTAAAAAGATCAATCTTTTATATCCAGGTTCAATGCATTTAAAAAAAAAATCTATAATCATGGGCCCACTCACTGGAATGTCTATTGTTAGAAATTAATCAAATCGCCATTTCAACAAATCTGCTCTCCTAAACAAGCTATTCCTTTCAAATGGATTGATAATATTCTGTTCCCCATTTTTGTTTTGTAGCAAACGATGGAATGCAGTGTACACAAAATAAAAAAATGTCATTTTTTGCCAATTCTGCTTTATTACATTGTATTCATACGTAATTCTTTAAAATTTTAATTTTATTTCTTACTGAAAGTTTTTTATGCTTTAATTATCAAGATATCTTTTCCTCATTTTCCAACTATGGAATGTTCCCAAGTGTTTTACTCTTCCTCCAACTTTTATTTGGAAAGCACAGGCCAGAAGAGGATGTTAACTTCTTTGCTTTCTGAGAAAAGATTTTCTCTTAGTAAGAACAGAGAAATAACAACTGATAATTTTAATTAATTTTTGAAAGCGGAGGAATTTTGTACAGTCGAAGCGTTGCGCTATATAAAATAAATATTGAATCACTGTTACAATTCTAATGAATTTTGGTTGTGATGTATAAATAAGAAATGTATAAACGGTGCTTGATTGTGGATAATCGCTATGCAGAAATTGTATGCGAAAAATTGTCGTCAGGAGACTTTGTCAGCTTTAATGAAACTAATGACACTAAAGTAATTTCGCGTCCTTTTTGAGTTAACGTTTATTATTTTGTATCGAAATTTATGAAAACAACGTTCTGTAATGCCTTGCAAGCAACCATTTTCAAGCTTTATCTCTAATTCATTAAAGTTCGCATGTGAAAGTATGCCTCGGGATGTTATTGTTTATTCCTTATTACGGGAATTCTTTATGCAAGAATTCCTCCTTTATATTTTTGCACTGCATATTTCTTTCGACAATTGATGCCTTCAGGTTTACTCCATGCAGAGGAGAAATAAGACACTCAAAAGTAATACGGCTACTCTAATTTCTAACTAAAATTGTCATGATTGCGGTGGAGTTGGTTATTAGTATCATTTATCCTCTTTAAGTCTGTAAAGGAATTTTAGATTTGGCTTTTGATTGTGACTTTCATATTTAAAATTTCATTAAAAAAACTTTTAAAAAACAATATAGCTAGTGGAAATAACTCAGCCATATTATTTATTTATTTATTTATTGAATAAATTCATTTCTATCGACTTATTTCTCTTAAATAAACACACACACACGCAACAATATTTTTTACGAACAGAACTTATTCATATTGCTTGAAATGTAAATCATAAACATTTCGAAATGTGAACAGAAATTCAAACAGCTGACACATTTTAGACCTGAACTGTTAACAAACGCAGACGGCTCTTCTAAATGATTTTGTCTCGCTTCATAATTCATGTATATATCTTTCAGAAACCGAACATACTCGAAACATTCTCTGAAAACAAGAAAGAAAAAGAATTGAAACCATAAATAAGTTCATGATTTTAGAAAAGATGATAAATCTAGTGCTTTTATTTTCTTTACAGTTTGGCTCGTTTGATGCATGAACAAATGTTTTGAGAAGGGGAATTACATATGATTAAAAAGTATTAGAATTATATTTTTTCGGATTGTTCAAAGAGTTCCAGTAGACTGACCCAAAAATTTATAGTTATCTTTTTATTTATGGTTGATGAAATAAAAATGATTGAAATAAAATTACAACTGACTTGAATTCCCCCAAATATTGCACCCTTTAATTGATTGCCAAAGTATTCCAAACGCCATTTAAATCCTCCATTCGCTGAACTGATATAGTAAACAGCGGTACTTCCAGCTAAACTCCGAACAATGAAAAGGTATAAAAAATTATCTACAGTAATAGCCAGTCACTGTCATTAAAAGGACTCGAAATCGTTTCTTCAATTAGTTTTTATCTCATTAATAATCGAATTTCTTTCATTTATATATAAACTTTCGAAAATTTTTAGATGAAATAATACTATTTAATAACGTAGAATAATATAACAACGGAATAATGTTATATTGCAAAAGATGCAATTTACTTTAAAAAATAATACAAATTTTAACAATCTCTCCATCCAACTTTTATGTCGGAAATTTGAAACATGCTGTGACTCATAAAATGTAGAAAATTTCATTTTAAAATAATTTAAAAACAAAGAGAATTCTAAAACATCTGTTACTCGACTCGCATGCAGATAGAACATTTTAAGTTAGAAAAAAAAATCAGTGCATAAAATATAAAATAATTATTTATCGCAAATTCCAAAATTCAGTCATTGAAGAATTGATTATAAGTCTAAAGATTGGGCTACCAGAGAAGTTAGCTTTAAAAAAAATCGAACAAAATGAAAAGTCCCCGCTACATTAATAAATAAATTTCCTGTGGGCACTTGCAAAATTATTCATCATTCCGAAAACTCCTTTCCCAAAATGTCGATCAGTACTAAGAGATCCCGTCGAACTTAATGGAAGTCGTTCCTCAATATATATTTCCCCCAAATCTCTCCCCGATATCCTGTCTGCTCTACGGAAATGTCCCTGTTGGTTTCTTCTATTTTCCACCTCAGCGAAACTCCGCCTCTAATAGGACGAACAAATCAGTTCCGACCAATCCCCACTCAAGCAAAAAGACTGATGGTGAATGACAGGACGCCCTTCACCACGGGGAACGAGCGCACCGCTTTACCTTGTCAACACCGATCCTCCTTGGGAAAGCGGCAAAATCATTTGACGCTCCAGAAGTTTGGATGCGCGTTTAAGTGTTTTCAAACAATGTGCGGAAAATGCGGCTACAAGCCAAAAAGCCCCAATCAATGTTTTCGGTGTGAATAGCAAAAACTAGTTGTGATTATCAGCATGAAAATGTCTCTGTGTCCAACTAAACCTAGCAGTTTCTCTGTTCGTGACATTCTTGACTTACCTGAGGCTCCTAAATCTCCTTCCAGTTTTTCAATTCCTGCGACTCTGCCTGCTGTGTCTTCATCGTTAGAGGAACCCTACACGCCGACCGTCAACTATTCCGGGCTGTTTGCAGAGCATTTCTCCAAGTTCCAAAATGCTGCCGAGGAAATGTCTGGGACCTGTAAGTATTTTTCATATTATTCAATAGAGAAAATGCTCTTTTTTTTTATTCCAATCATGAATTGCCTAATATCATTTTAATACTAATATGAATTGATCCAAAGATCGAAGAAATGTTCTATTTTGGAACTAGAAAATCGACATTGGGCATCTTTCAGTCCAAATTCACAGATAATCGTGTCATTAAATAAACCCTTAAGTTAATCCTAATTAAAATAAAATGAATATTATTTTTTATTCTTTTATATTTCCTGAAATGTATATATCCGTGATAAAATTATTTTTCCTAAAAAAATGAGTATTAAATAAAAATTTTAAAGTAAACAATCCTTTTGTTGCAGAAATATTTAGGAATTGTATTTATTTGGCCGCGTGATTCAAAGGCACTGGAATTTTATTCAAGAGACCTCCGAGTATCATTTTCTTTATATATTATTAATATTAAAAATCCTACAGGAGTCAAAAAATAGAGGTTAGAAATATTGAAGGTATATTTGCACACATCTTTCCTTATGGTTGATTTACTGATAAATTTAAATTTTTGTTGAATCCTATTTTAAAAATTACTTCCTTGCAGTTTAGAAGATTTTGATAAATTTCTGAATGGTCTGATGGAAGAAAAGTTTCTTAATCTAAATGATTAAAAGCGGGTACAAACTCTGCCATTTGAAATTTAGTCGAGTCAACGATTTTGGCATTCCACTCAGTGAAAACTGATGAACTAAAAAGTAAATTTAATATTATTATTATTATTTTGCAGAAATGTGTTATTGGAAATTCCGACTTTCCTATAGCATTCAAAAAGCAGCGATGCAAATTTAAATCTTTGGTCACCGCAGGTAGTTAATATATACGACTTTGTTGGCGAAGTTTGGTTTAAAAAAAGTGAATAAACTTCTTCCACGGCAGAATTTTTCTATTCAGCAAATTTGATTTTTTTTTTTAAATTTTACAAGCAAATATTTTCTTGACATTAAGATTTGTCCCTTAATAATATTCTATTTTATTACCAAGGTAAGTTTCTAATTTTAATAAAAATTTTCCCATTCAATTTTGCTTCTAGTTTTTATTAGTCATTTTGTTAATGTAATATATCACCATAAGTTTCATAAAACGAAATTCTTCCACATTTGATACTTTAAATCAATGTTTTTATTACTTTTATAAGAAGAGACTCATTAAATCCTCTGCCAAAGCACAAATTTTAAAAATTGAAGTATTTAACCAAATTCCCAGCCTAGTTATAGGGTTGCAATTTAAATATTTAATCAATTCTGATGCGTTTTAGAGCATTAAATTTGCAATCACTTCTATTTGTGCATATCTCCTCCGAGTAAGTTTTTTTTCATTTTAATTCGATGAAACGTTTCGTCCTTTACTGCAGCCCTTACTTCAGAAATATTAAAATAATTATGAGGAAATAATAAATGACTTTAATACTTCTAATCGTTTTATTCTTTTCCTTTTAAAAGGGAAGTTTTATTTCCATAGTTGCTTTTGTATGCATAAAGGCAAGTCATAAGCTATTTAATTAAATAAATGTAGTTTCATGTAGTTAATTTATTCTTCTTCCAATATATATGATTCTCAAACTGAAAATAATATCTCATCCACCCAAATGCTGGAGGAATTCTTTTTCCATAAATGCCCATGTTTCAGTCTTCAATTTTATTTGATACGATTATTTTATCGAATCAAACTTGACATTTGTTTGAGTATTATTGTTGTGAAAATTTATAAATTACATTCCAAAATATTAGAAACGTTACACTCGCACAGCGTAAGCGGTCGATTTGTTGTGAGTTTCCTCAATTCTTAAGGAAACTGAAAAGTCCGATGAATAGTGTACAACCGTAGTTTGCCACCCGTAATGCCTTCTCGTACATTTTTCTAGTTCCCTTTCTAACAAAATATAAAGGAAACATTTTCAAATCAAAGTTAAGAAAGAATTTGAGCGGATAATTCTCACAATGGATATTAGAAACAAATGAAATGAAAGGCGATTTTTGACAGCATGTTCACGGCAACTTTTCGATTCTTTTTGAATGACTTGATGCTTATAAAAGCATAACGAATATATATATATATATATATATATATATCATGTTGGTATAAGTGTGTATACTCTTTAATTACTCTTTAATTACTTTGCTAAAATAATATATAAACTTATACCTAATCCTAATCCTAATCCTATATCCTAATCTTATATCTAATCGTTTTATTCTTTTCCTTTTAAAAGGGAAGTTTTATTTCCATAGTTGCTATTGTATGCATGAAGGCAAGTCATGAGCTATTTAATTAAATAAATGTAGTTTCATGTAGTTAATTTATTTTTCTTCCAAAAATTTCCCTGTACAACTCCAATTTTGGAAAAATGCTAAACAGACTTGCTCCGAATGGATTTCTATCCAAAATTCGGTTTATTTTTTGTTTCAGTTGGAAAAACTCCCTCGCATTATGATTTTTAAATGCAAATGGGCATTTTTTTTCGCCTGCTATTATTTAATGTACTTTTCTTTATTATACGTTATAAAAAAGTCTTATTTTGAACTGTTTTCCAAGAGAACGAAGGGAAAGTTTTGCAGCGAATGTATTCTAATGATCGCTTTTTCAGAAAAACACGACTTTCTTCCATGGATGGGATATTTCAGATCATAATTATTTATTTGAACATGCTAAAAACATTGCGTATTATATGAAAATTTCATATTCGCCTTCTATTAATATTACTTAATGGTTATAATGACGGATGTTCCATTAATTGGATCAAAAACTCGATTGGTGTTTATTACCAAACTATTACTTAAACATGGTTTTATTTTTAACCACCCAAAACATACATTAGCTCAATCATTTAAACGTAAAATAGTATGCTTTAAGATTTAAATTATTTTACTATCAAGCATATGATTTCACTTTTAAATGAAACGCTTACTAATTACTCTAAGTAAAATTTTCAAGAAATATACATTGGTTGCTATTCTAAAATATAAAATAAACCAAACCTAGTGAAATGTCCTCACGCATCGATAATGAAATAAAATTCTAGAATTTTCAAAAATAGATGTGGGTCAATTACAACTTCACTAGAACCAATGTACGTTTACTTAAGATGCCTTTTACCTGACATTCTAGTAACTCATGCATCGTTTGTGAACACTCAGCAAGAATTCTCAAGGCAAAAGAAAATGCACACTAATCTTTATAAGAAGTGCAAGTAATAAATTCTCGTTATTTTGAATTATGGTTGATGATATAAGTTATTGCTCCGATAATTTGTTGATATTCAATTCATCATTGATCAGCATTTTCATTACTTTTGATTCCACAGATATGAAAAGGATTAAAATATAAAGAGAATATTTAGCCAGTAGTGGTATTTACATTTCAACTAGATCACCTTTTCGAAATTGAGGTCAATGAAGAATGCTTGATTGCTAATGACGAAGAAAGAAACTACTATTCGAAAATTTGTTTTTCATCTATATTAGATTTCGATCCACTCATATTTTTCTCTGTAAATATTCAAAATCAAAATAATTTATTTGTTAGTTTTAACGAATGAAAATTTAAGTATTAATAATTATTATTTAAATAGCTTTAATTACTGTTTTATTCCGATCTCGAATTAATTCCTAATTTAGTTAACATTAATAGCTAGTTAAAATTATTCTAAAAATGACGATTCGTTTGACATCTATGAATGAGAGAATTCTTTTTATGTCTTACAGTTGAAAAGAATATCAGGTATTGCAATAGAGTTAGATTATTCTCATATGCAGTTATATATATTTTTAGTATTACTATTAACTGTATTAAATATGTTTTCCACGAAATGCTTATTTGTTTTTTTGTTTATCATAAATCTTCTATATGAGAATATAACAGTAAACTTATGTAAGAAGAAAGTTAAAAAGATAAAATTATTTTGGTGTATTTTTTCATATTTACAATTATTGAAATCCTATTTTACTACTCCGTTTAAAATGTCTCATAAAAAAGAATATTTTTAAATGCCTTTTCTGTGTACTTTTATTCTTTCAAAACTTTATTTATTGTTATCTTCAAGGTAATAAATAATTTTTTAACTTAAGAAAAAGATATCTGCAATACATTTCTCTTACATTTTGTAGATAAAAAAAAAAAGAATTTTACAAATTGCTGAATAATCTTTAACCTCCACCTACGTATTAAATTTTGTACTGATTTCATAAAGGATTAATTTTTAATTGCTACTTTACTAAAAACAAAATTAATATTAATGACTGAAATTGCCGTTTTTGCATTTCAACTCAATATTATTTCCAGACAGTAAATTACGAAAGAATTTATCAAAAATGCAATACATACAACTAAGCATCGTTTGATAATATTCCTTGTGAAACATAGAGAGAAAATATTTCTCGTAATTTTTGCTTCCTTTGATTGGGATTAAAATAAGCTTAATGCAAATGAAAAAAAAAAAAAAAAACTGGAACTGCAAAGAATGCATTAAATTTGTTGATATGAGTAGAAAGGATAAATTTGCAATCCTCACTGAATTGTTTTTCTAATGATTTTTTATTCAAACAAGATAACCATTTTCCATAAAAATTTTATTTCATATTGTAAAGTACACCTTTTGTAATTATACATTCCTTGAGAAAATAAGGAGAAAGAGATGCCCAACAGGGGACCTTTTATAATTTGAAAAGAATAGTGTAGTGAAAGTTTATGAGAAGAACTTAAAGAAAAAAAAATTAAGAAAGAGTCAATCTAAAATTAAGAAAGAATAGGCACTCCATAAAAACGAAAGAAAAGAAATTTTTAAAAAAAGTATTATCTTCCTTCCCGCTAGTTTGATTTTTTGCCTCAGAGAAAGAAATATCTTATATCATCCTAATGAAACAAACCCTGAGCCGATTGTCTTATTTTCTTTCTGAAACTTAAAAGGAAAACCTCATTTTTTCTTTAAATATTCGATTTGATATTCGAATGACGAATAATTGTTGAAACAGGAAATAATGAAAAAACGAATCATTTTAGAGAATACTGTTCTTATCGTTTTTTTCCTAATCTTTTCAGCAGCTGTTTAACGAATTTCCTCAACGAGACGCGTTTTGAGAGTTTTTATCAGCAACCGAATGAATTCAATCAGAATTTGACTGCCGTTCAAAATCATGAAACAGTATTTTTATTTTTAAAAAATTAAAAAACTTAACGAATTGAAATCGTTTTAAAAATATAAATTGTTAAAACGCAAAAGTTGCATAAAATTCTCCTTTCTCAAATTTGTATATGAATATAAAATGGAAATTCAAAATCTGATATATATTCTATTCTATGTGCGTTCATTGTATGAATTTGAGCTAAAAGATCCAAATCCATGATATTTATCTTCACAACTTTATTAAGATATCATTATGATGTGATTCATTATTCATCTTTACTACGGACAAATGGTGAAATCAAAGTGAAGGTTTCTTGGTGAAGGGATTCCAGTCCTTAGTTAAAACTGGAAAGATTTGTCAATAGTGTAATGAAAAATTTTTTATCGTCCAATGGCCAAATCATTTTCTTCGTCGTGTCGAGTTCCTATTTGAATCTTTAAATCCCATTGATGTTATGTTGTTCTCCAAGAATGTGTGCTTCTTTACCGTGTGTCCCACAAAAGTGTGCATTTGTTTTTTATTCGTATGTCCTACAAATTCATGAAAAAGAAAGAAATTGTGTATGTTTCAAAATTTTAAAAGAAATTTCAACAGAGCGGTACATTGTTCCAACAAGTGTTTTTATGACGCAATATTTCGATCGTTATGAGTTTTGTTGATTGAATAAAATGACATGAAGTATTAGAAAATTCATCGTGTAAAAAATAAAAATATTTAAGTTCTTGAAATTTGAAATTTTATCAATTTGATTGTTTTATTGCAGCGTAAAAAAAATGTAAAATGTTTTGTATACTACTTGTTATTGAGAAGATATTTAATGATGAGAACTGTGGTAAATTTATAGTTTATTATTTATTTTTATGTTGTTAAAATCTGTATACCAATCGAAATAGGTATAATATTTTTGACTTTACTAAATATATTTTATCGCTGCTTATTTAAAATTTTCTATAAAAATTTTGACAAATCAGTTTTAAGGATGGATTTGAAAAATTGCGATTTTTATAAGTTTATCTTTTTATGATATTTAGTTTATTGCAAGTTTTAAAAATTTGAAAATATCGTCAGAGCGTGACAAAACAGTTTTTCATAGACCAGAAAAAGTTTTTCAAATTTAATCTTTCACCTCTCAAGGTATCTGTCTTTGTACCTTAGATTGCTACAGAGAATCGAAATAAATCTTTCAAAAAATATATCCAGGAAAAATTTCAAAGAAGGAAATTCTAATCTCAAACTTCTGAGTATCGAATACTTTTTACCTCAGATTGTCAAAGACAGTACACGAGGTTGAGTTGAGTATTCAGAATTTAATGAGAAGTGGGTAAACTCAGATTCGACCATTAAAAGAAATTTACATTTCTGTATTAAGTTTATTATATCATTCTTTCTGAAGAGAAATGCCACATACACTGATATTTTTCTCCTTGAATATTTTATTTATTTATTTATTGCCAAAGATACGCAATCTTCTTTTAATTTCGTTATTTGCGTGCATTATTTGTTTGATTTCTAGCATACTATGATCTCGAACCATGACCCACTATAATAAAATCTTCCTAAAATTTAAAAAAAAATGATGGATAAAAAAAATAGAGGATTTCTGTTTTCACGGAATCTGAAACAGCAAAAGCCTTGTTGCCATGAATCATATGGAGGGTAAAATTTTTCTTCTAAACAGCTGTTAATAAGCTCACTGTGCTTTTCTTCAGTTTTTTTGGTTATGGACCCTCCTTTCTAAAATGCGTTATCATCTAACTACATTCCAATTTGATTACTTCGCATTTCTATTCAATGAGTATTTGTTTCCATCAAATGTCTGCCCTTTGGGTGGGTTCCCTCTGCAGAGGCAGAATTGTTCTTAAATGAAATAATTTTAAAATGCCGATTCAGGAGATTTGTCTATACAGTTTGATTGAAAGCACATGACGTTTTGCCCATGTTAGCTAGTAATCAAATAACTAGTCTTTTCCAGACTGCATTAACCAAAATACATGCTTTACCATTTGATTGAAACCTCACAATTATGCAGCAGTGCGGTCTCAAATACTCTTCAAAATCTACTTTCATTGAGTTTTTCCTCTCTTTCTGTCATAAATATCTGAATGTGAAATGTCTATTTGAACAGTAAAAGAAATTCGTTAAATTTAAAAATATTTCGCTATTACGAATTTTCGATATACTCAAATAGATGTTTAAAAAAAGTGTTTTCACACTAAAATGTGCGACTAAATAATATTAATTTTTTTATTGCTTTTAGTCAACACATTTCCTGCGTTTGTAACATTCGTGTGAAATCGTTCCGTTCTTTTTGGTACAATTTAGAGTTATTTTAAATTCCTTTTACACACAGTAAACACACCATATATTAAATAAATTATAAGCATATTTGAAATTATTTTCCTTAAACCGTATCAGTAATCGATCCATTATGAGATTATTAAATGAATTACAAGCATATGATCTTACTGAGCGAAATTGAATTTTCTTTTCAAAAATATTCTATTTTTGCTGATTCGAGTAAAATTTTGAAGTCACATCCTCGCATTATTTGAATATTATTTTATATTTTCCAAACAACAATTTTGAAGCATTAAATAAATTCTATTAACCCTGTTTTCTGAACAAATGAATAGAATTCATATTTAAATAAAATTTGAGAAACAAAAAATAAAAGAAAAACCGCTAACTTAACGTACCTGTATTATTTTTATCGTGACAGATATTCCTTCAAATGAATTTCAAAAATACTGTAGAATTTGTTATTTCCTGTGCAAAAGTAATGCAAACATAAACGTTGAAAGAAATTGAGTATATTCTTTAAGAATTATTTTCGGAGGTCTAACATCTATCGCAGGATGACTTGGATTATTATATTAAATATTCCTATAGGCAGATGAACATTAATTAATCTTTGTTTCCATGAGTACACGATGGATCTCTCATGAAATCGAATTCAAGGGGGTCATCAGTGAATTGACGCATGCATTTAGATGTTTGTATCTAATTTGTAAGGGCATCAAAGAACATTTAGTACAAAATGGATGTGATAATCTTTCGCTTCACTTGATTAATGTTTTAGTTTTTAATAGATTAGGAAAACATTTCAGCCTTTTTCTTTCTCCTTTGATTTGGTTGACTCACAACGAATTCGTTTTGTGGAGTTATTTTATAACGTTTGGTTACTGTAGTTGGAACTTTGTTCAGAAAATAAAAATGCTTCCATTTTTCGTTCATTCATCGTTATTTAATAAATAAATTGCTAAATTCTATAATAATTATTAATTAATTCTAATCATAAAATGCATTATAAATTAACTCTCGGATTTGTAGAATATAAATCTCAAAGGAAAACTTATTTTCATTTTTAAATTTTCTTTTGAGAAACATTGTAATATTCCCAAATACCCCTGTAGATACTCATCACCCAATTTGAATTCTTAATTTAATAAAAACCAATATTTTTTTATGCATCAGATATATTTTACACTGAAAGAAGTGAGATTTAACCTAAGAAAGCAATGGCGTTCGGACACGCCAATAATATTGCTAAAAGGAATAATGACATAATTGTTTAATAACTCTTATTCCTTTATGTCAAAATAATACATGACATCTAAAGAAGAATACATATTGCTTTTCATGAGTTAAAATTTGTTGTTTAAATCGCCTTTGACAAAAAAATATGAAAAAAAAGGGAAATTGATGATGAGAGAGAAGAAAACAAGATACTGATGGGGGAATTTGAAAAAATCTTTTTGACTGTTCTGAGGTTGCGGAGATGGAAGAAGAATGTATCTCGAATTATTCATAGTTGATTTTTCAACAAGTATGTGAGTTTTGATTGATAACCTTGAAGGTTCAGAATGAAGATTCATTTTTTGCACATTATGAGTTTGATGGAGATGAAAGTGGTGAAAAGAATGTGATAGTTTTGAGCAGCACTAATATGGTTAAATCGTAATTTGTTTTGATGGTGAACTGCAAGTTTATGATTTCCGAGAACCAGAAAAAAGCTGCATTCCCAGATCCCATTGCTGAAGTAGATGAGAGGAAAGTTCATTTTTCATTTTGTAGAAAATTGTACTGAATAATGAATTCAACGTTTTGCTTGGAAGTTCTCTTCTCAAAAACAAAATTGTATGGTTGGTTTTAATTCATTTTAATGTATGGTTCTAACTATTAAATATTCCTTCTTGTGCGCCATAATGTTCACTTATTTCTATTTCTATGAAAGTTCATTTCTCAAACTGTCGAGACAATATTGAAGAGAGAATGATTATAAATCAGCTTAAGTTGAAGATATTTAATCATTATAATTCTTTATATGCAATATTCCAGGAAACATAAGACATTATTATAGAGATACAGAAAAAAGCTGTAATCTCAGTAAGTGAGAAGAGACAGAAAATGGTCTCTGAGGCAGTAGAAAGCAATTTCTCATTATTTCAAATATGTTCACTTCAAATCAATTCATGACTGCTGTTGAAAGCTGAAAGATGTGTTTCGATTTAACACATAGTCTCTGAGGTAATTAGAACTATTTCTGTTAGTGAGGCAGTTTAATTAATAAATTATCTTGTAAAAAATAGCTTTATGAGTCATGTAGAACATGATTACACACTCACAAAATCCCAGACCTCTCTTCCGTCCTATTTGTCATTTTAAATTGAAAGAAAAAATGACAAGTTTACAAAATTCATTTCTAATTACTCTTTTTGTAGAAAATCGAGCATATAAAATGAAAGTAAACAAACTAACTTATTTGAAAGACTTTATATTTGTCCAGTTCAGCGTGGAAAGAATAAAAAGTGTAACTCGAAAAAAGAGGGAAGTATTCGTACTGTGATTTTTTTTTAATGAAATTGATAGATTGGAGGCCGAAAAAAAATTTAATAAAAAAGATTTTCTTCTACACGCATGCTAGATCCCCCACCCCTCACACGGAATAACTCTTTTCCTTCTGTCATAAAAAGAATTCTATAAACAGCAATTCAATTTTCTTGAATCTTATTTCTAAATAAAGTACAACCATAACTCTTATGTATTCGTTATGGTATCTCAAAAATTAACTCACTCTTTTTTTCCAAATTTTTATATGCTATTTAATATTCTTCGATCAAATAAATCTTTTAGAGCCTTTATTTATGAGAAAAAATGACTTCTTCCCCTCTAATAGCCGAACTTTCTTTTAAAATTTGTGTTCAATTTATAAACGAATTGTTTCCACGACGAACTGTTACTGGAACTGAATCTGTGAAATTTCATTAAATTTATTAACGTTTTTTTCCAATGAATCAGAGATACTTATTGCTTCTTGATGCTAAAATTAGTCTATTTTTTAAAAACATATCAAACTAGCAAAAGCGTTTTCATAAACTTATATATATGTTCTGTTTCTGTTATTTTTCTAAAGTTCTCTTAATCTTTCTGTTGATCGTGATATGAATTTATTTGATGTAGTAACATTTGTTAGTAAAACTAATAAAATATGTTTTAGGGAATTTTCTTCAGTTATAACGTTGACAAAAAGTATTAAAAAATAACAATACATTTTCCCCCTCCAATTTTTCATTTCAATTCACTTTCTAGTCTAGCAATAGAGCAACTTTCCGATACGAGTATATCGAAGTCTCAATTGTTACTGTTGATAATACAAAATTGCTCGAAATTTTAAAAGCTGCAAATTTTTATGTAGATCAAGTAGATGAAAGTTTAAGCTCATTGCAAGGACAATGGAACATAAGATTATTTTTGTCTATTCTATATCACTAAAATATACACCACGTTAAATGTCCCCTATTCTCGTGTGATATATGCCACTTCTTTGTGAATGACCATTTTAAATTCAATAATAAATTACAAGTATTAGAAGCTTTTGATCAATTAAAAACGCTATTTAAGGTGAAATTTACCTACTGAAATCACTTAAACATTTGTAAGTACGCTTTATATTTTAATTCAAAATTCTTAAATTAATGTTGAAAAATACAAAAAGAATTTTATATTATAAGAAATTTTGTCAAATATTCTCATAATAAATAGAATTTTACTGAAAATTACCATATTTTAAACATTTTTCAATTTATGAAAATATTAATTATTAAATGTTTCACTTAATCAATTCATTATTCATTTCCAGATTTATACGAAACAAAGCTAGTGAAAATATTTTTGATAATTATTAATAGAATATATTCATCATTTAAATTATAACGAAAGGCAGAAATTTATTAACACATTGGCTGACGGTTATAGTATTCAAATAATTTCCCGTTCATAAATAAAAATAACAGTTTATCCGTCAATTAAAAAAATTAAAGAAACTTTTTTTTTTTAGTTATCACATTTTTTAGAGTATTACTCTATAAATATTTTGGAACCAAAGTCATTTTAACCCAGAAGATAAAAACATGGTATTGCTAGTTCTACTCACATTTTAAAATTAAATTAATTAAAATTTTCTGGCAATGTATTAATACATCGCTTCTTTACTATGAACCAATATATTAATAAAAATGTATATAATTGCCGAAATCATCCGGTGAGTGTGATGTCCAGAATGTTGGATATTAGAAAAAGATTTAACTAGTAAACACAATACACAGGTGGCAGAAAACATCGTTCCTTTGTGTACATAGGAAAGAGCATTTATAGAAATTTACAGCACTCAAAAAGACAACTAATATCTAATTAGTAAACAGTAATGGCGTACTAAGTGTACAGCTCGAGAGTACTCGCTCTTCGAATACAATTCCAGAAAGATAATCGCTCGCTTTAACCTCTCGTTTTTCCTAACATCATAAAAATCTGATGAAAATATCTTGATTTCGATTCCTAATAGCGAGAGAGCCATAATTTTTGTATTTTCCAGAACCTTCATTTTTGTCGACCAAATCTCCAAATTCGTGGAAGGTGGTTGCTAAGGATAGAGGTCAATGGCCTGCCATCCATTAAGAATCTCTGGTGTTTTTTTTTTTTTTTTTTTACGACGATGAGAATAATGTCGCAGGGAAGCTGTATTACAGAATCTTGACAATATTTTCCCTTCATTTTATGTTACCATCAGGCATTTCTGGTACGGTTTAAAAATAATCATTGATTCCTTTTCAAGATTTATGCATCGATTAAAACTGCTTGAAATGCATAATGGAAAACATTAGGCTATGATATTTCATAAACTAAAAATTTCTTTTAAGTACATAAAATTCAACGAAAAAACAAACTTCTGATAGATATGTGACATTTTTTTTGTTGTTGTTGTTAAATTTTCAATATTTGGAAAATTATCCATTTGGTGCCAGTCAATATAAAATTGTGGATCACATACAAAATTTTCAATGTGTTTTTGAGCTATCACATTTACATGCAAGTAAAAGTAAGACGGATTTGAATCAAAATTTAACACACATATCTACATTCTAAATGAAAAATCTGTGTACCAAAATCACTGTGAAAACATCACTGTGCAAAATTGGTTCATTCTTTCGTTCGGCAATTATTTTCTGTTAAAACAATTCAAGCAAAAATTCAATTATATAATAAAGGCTCTGTTCGCATCAATTAATAGAATGTGAAAAATAAATGAAGGTCGGATCACTGTCCTTAGCGTAGCAAAGATATGTAGCAGTCAGTGAAAAATGTTTTTTTTTTGTTTGTTGTTTGTTCCCAATCAGCACTAATTAGGATATGTATTTGTCTTCCAGGGAAGGCTGTTACTTTTTTCACCTGCTAACAGTATTTTGTTTTAAGGAATGATAGAAATTTATTGAAGTTTTTTTTTCTAACACTAGCATCATCGCTTCGCCATTACTCAGTATCAATATTTCTTCTAGTATCAATTTAGATTAAACGGTTCAATGAATTTATTTATGGATTGAAAATAATTCAACTTTCGACTTATCTAATTCATGATTCTTCAGTAGAGAGAACAAAGGGCGATTTCAAGCGCACACACACTTTTTAATGAAAAGCTCCTCGTAGTTTTCAGCATTCATCTGAATAATCTGACAGGGAAATAACATATTTCATTGAATTCTTTTAAATATTTCGCCATTTGTGGACATTGCTGCATACATTATACACATAATTTTTGCTGTGTTGTTGATTTCCATTAAACAAAATTCAACTCCTGCGAAACGTTCTGTGTATAAAAACGTTGGATATTTAATTGCTCTTCCGTACGTAACACCACACCACACCTCCGTTTCTAGAGCTCATGTGGCCCCTTTCCGGTTTGGTAGAGATGTAGGTGGACTTTATTAAAAAATATACAACAATCAATTTGACAGAAACAAACAAATGACAAAATACGAATTAAATATCTAACGTTTAAACTGAAGTGCGAACGCATATATCATGAATTAGACTTTTAAATTGCGAATCCGTATACAAGTATGAAAGCCAAATTCATGATATATGCAAAGTTAAGAAATTCTCTAATAGTGACACACACACACAAAAGGTTTTATCACGGAACAGGAGGGGGGGGGGGAATACATATATATGACGCAAAAAAAGAAGTGGAAAAAATTGAGAAAAGTCATTTCCGCGACAAAAAAACGATGTTATGTAAAACTAATTTGATCCTATCTCCCTCCTACTTTCACCTCATTCTCGTCCTAAAGTAGTAAAAAAAGCAATTGAAAATTGGCAACGATTGAATATTAAAAGTGCAAAATTGCCATATTACTTGGCAGTTTGAAAAGTAAAAGTGAAAGCAGAGAAGAATAGCTCTGCGCTTGCGAGATGATGGAACGATAGGATCACTTTGGGGATAAAAATCATAATTATTCCACCAAACGTCTTAAGTCGAGATAGGTTGTTGAAAACGAAAAATTGGGACGATTTCTCGCCACGCACTTCAGCACCGAGATAGCAGATCTCTTCACATTAATATGAACGTCCGGGCATGTTAATTAGGGTCGAGTGTCGTTAGAACAGAAGACTTCAACAAATCATTTCGTGGGTGCCGTTCCGGAATGGTCTCCATTTCAAACGGACATCAAATGTCGGAAAACTCGTTTCTCCTCACAACTCATTAGCATTGTCATTCACGGTCATCCCCAGAAGCCGAGTTGGGGAAATTGACAACAATGTGGGCCCTCATGAAAGCACGATTGGCTTGTGTATCTATGCGATTCAAATGCAGCTGGGAGGGGGAGTGCCAGTATTCGATGACCGTAAAATGTTGCGGTTGCACCGATAAATACCTGATGAACATTGTGACTCAGTATTTATCTACCGAAGGGTTTTTTTTTTCTGTTTCTCTCTCTTCCACAGAAACTATGCCTATAATATATTTTTTGGAAACAAAAGGAAGCAACGAGTGGAAAAACATTTTTTTTTTTTAAGGATTTCAATAGTTTTTAATGAAAGTTTTATTTTCTATCACTTTCGACTCTATCTTATATAGTTAAAGAAAGCAATTTCATTTTTTTCTTTTGTGAAACTATACAAATAAATATCTATTTCATGGATGCTTTATTTCACGTTTCGATTCATTCTCCAAGTAAAAAAGTATTTCAGTACCGAAGATCCGAGGATGCTTTATTTTTAAACTAATTTTAAAATTTCACTGAGATCTTTAACATGTATTTTTTATTCTATTATAAACTCTCTAAATTCATTCACAAATAAATTTAGTATAAAGTAGTTCGAAAATTCGAAACAAATATTTATTTGATTTTTTTAAAAGTAATTAGCAGATTTATTTTTTTAGTGCTTGTGAAATTTAATATGTTAAACATATCATTCCCAGTAGACAAAAATAATTTTATATGTTATAAAATGAATAATCTTTCTTGCACATCAAAATATGTTGAATGTATTGAGAAATAATGATGCACTTTATATTGCATTTAATTGCAGATAATTAATAATATAATATAAAGAAGTTAATTTTAAAATGGTAATTCTTATGATCCTCGAAAGTCTATATTACAAAATTAATTCTAAAGGAGTTGTAGTAGAATAAATTGTAGAATTTCGTAAGCTTTCTAATTTATAGTGAACAGACAATTTCAATTATTGGTTTATTGCTAAAACACATTGTTCGACCGACTGTAGAAATAAATATAAGAAAAAAGCTTGTGCATTAAAAAATATTGTGTTAGAATATAGTAAGTGCAAAGTAGAATACTGTGTTAATTTTATGTACACTTTGATTCAATTGGATTTGTTTTATTTTTGTAAAGAAGAAATGTTAATGTAGATTTTTTTTTATTCACTTCTTCACATGTTACCGTTTTAAAATTTTGTGTATTCTTGTTGACAATAAACTATTTTAATAATTCAAAAATTTAATTATCAGCTAATAGATAGCTTTAATACAATTTTGTTGCCAAAAAAAATCAGCGAATTTGAGAAAAAATTGATTGCAAGGTATCCTGATATAAGTAATTATAAATTATGAATTCATTAATAAAAAAATAAAATAATTAAAATACATACTTTTTTCTACACTCGCTAGCATGCTTTTCAAAGTGGTTTCTGCCACTATTATGTAGAAATGTGATTCCGCGGCATTAATGATTAACAAACGCAACACTTCAAATCTCAAAACAAAATGATTCTTCCCATAAATTGAGAATAATTTCCATAATAAATTCCCATAAATTGTGATATAATTTTCTGTTAGGCTTTTTCGCTCTTCTCTATTTAGCCCTATACAATTTCAGAAGAAAAGACAACAACATATTTTTGCATATCAGTTTTGTTATAATTGGTTTAAAAAAATTAATTTTTGAACGTATTCAAAATTATTAAATCAAAATAAATTATAAAAAAAGGGATATAAATAACAAATACAGTTTTTTAAAATACATTTTTATTAGTTTACTGTTATTATAAATCTAGATCGTTGTTGATTTTTCATTTTGATTCTACTTTTTCTATCTTTATATATATATATATATATATATATATATATATATATATATATATATATATGCTGTGCTTTCTACCAAATGGATTCATAATATCAAAATTGAATGAAATGAATCGATTAACTGATGATTAGGTACAGAAAATATTAAAACAGTGTATTGTAGTCGAGAACTCACAAGTGTTACAATATTTCAAAATTCTAACGTATTGAGAAGTTGGAAACAGAATGAATGAAATTTCGATTCCATCATTACAAACATAAAACCTATCGAGCTAAATGAAAAGGAACTCAATTTTCCCCGAACGATTTTCCTTTCTCAGAAAAAGCGCGATTGAATGCAACAAGCGCTATTGACTGCCGGATGCTGGAGGAAAGGCGAATCTTGAGCAGCTTGCCCGCGGCTTTAGAGATAGCAGCCAGCCCATTCAAAAGGAAAGCCTCCGGTAGTTGGTCGCAGATTTTTCATCTTGACGTTATCGGACATCCTCAGGCCGACAGCATGCATTAGAAATACTATTAAGGCTCTTCTTTTTTTTCCCCTTCAAGTCTCTGCATTAAAATACGGCAAGAACAGCTTTTTACTTTTTCGTATACAAAGAGGATAAGAAAAAATAACACTTTGTTGAATGATCTCAGTCTATCTGTGAAGAAATAAATCCATATCTCAATGAGCTAGAAGGATGAAATTTAGTAGGTGATCTTTTCATCAAAATTATTATTCTAATTTTGTTGATAAGCTAATCTACTATTGATAAACTATATCAATTTTGGTCGAAATCTGTCAGTGGGTGGTCTACCTGCCTGCCTGTATGATTGCATGGGAACACGTAACTCAAAACAACAACAAGCTAGGTAGATAAATATGTACCTTTATTTTTATTACAAAAATTATGGATCTATTGGAATTTTTTGACACAATCCACTCTTAGATTGTCATTTAATGTGCGTAATAAGTTGAAAAAATAAAATTTTAAATTATGTCAAAGTTTAATACAAAACTAGGGAAGGCACTTCTGCTGTTTCGTTTTTTGAGAAACAACTATGAGCTTCTTCTTCTGTTTGTGCTGGGATGTAACACTCATTTTGAATGAAGCGTCCCATCCTATTCACTTTTCATGAAAAAATTTTGATTGTCGGAAATTTAAAGTTAAAAATAATAATAATAATTGAAAAAAATTGAAATATATATAATCATAATATTATAAATTACCAGTAATAATTACAACGTTTTCACGCTGAACACTTCTCATTTTCAAGATTCATAATGTAAAAACTCGATTTATATAAACATACTAATTTCTTTCTTTCTGTTTCAAATGAGTGCTATATTTTTTAATTACATTCGACAAATTGACTTTAAAATCAAATGCCATCATGAGAATTTGGTGTCTGTGGAATCTAGAACAGAAGAGGTTAAAATAACCAATATATATATATATTGAGATAAATCATAAATATGTGTCAGCTTATTGATATCGTCTTTTACTATGCCTGGATGGAAAACATATGTTGAGGAATTCCAGTTGCTTTTCTAAATTTTGGAAATGATTGCTAAAGTATCACATTTGCATTTTTTTTCAATACTGAATAAACTACTAAAACACAATACAAAAACAACTCTAATGTAAAAATGATTTTACTTTGATATTATATTAAAATTAAAGAACGTAAGGCTAGTTCAAAATAAATTTTATAAAATTATAATATATCGAAATTGTTGTCAGTCATAATGCTTCTGCTGGAAACATTTTAGGTAGAGCATAGGAAGAATGAATTAAATGAAGCTGGAAATGCTAAATATTGGTATTAAAAAAGTGAATAGATATCAATGTAATGAACGGAAAGTCGTGTTATTCTAAACTAGTCGGCGTTGGCAATTTGTTTGTTCACCCAGATTATTGATTTAAAAACTTAACTTAAAAATCTAAATTTTAATAAAATGCTAATAATTATTAAATTATTAATTAAAATATGTTACGTTAATAATATACTTTAATTATTAATTTAAATTAAGTTAATTACAATTAATTTAATTTTTTAAAAAACACTTCACCTTGTTATTTGGTAATTTGAAAAACATGAATTTAGTAGAATCAGTTTAATATAAATTGAAGGTATATGAGATTACTTAATAAAAGCGGAAGCGAAAATCCTACTGCGGAGTTAATAATTGTTAAAAACAAAAGCTTGAGTCTTTTAATGGATGAATTTGAATTTCAGCATAGCATTTAAAAATCTTGTTACGGATAGCGTATAAATTGGATTTAAAATGTTATTAACATTAAAGGAAGATATTGTAAGGAAATGATAACGTTAAAATAGTAATTTTTAAGTCTTAAGATTATAATTGTTTTGGACGATATGAGCACTAGTTTCCATAAACAAATCATGAAAATTATCATCTAGTGACCGTTAAGCCTATTTTTGCATTCGTCTGCTTGACGCTTGTTTTTTTTTTTTTTTTTTTTTTTTTTTTCCCTGTATGAATGTACTTTTCAGCGAACCATCTCCAGAAATTTCTAATAATATTTTGCAGTTAAATTAATTAGCTATGGATTCAATGCAGTTGTTAAAATGTTTAATAACATTTGACAGTTGCCATTTGACAATAAGTAATAGATGCGATTTCTGTGCCACGTATGTTAGCGTTATATGTTGAGAGAGAGAATTTATGCAGCAGAATGAGTGATTACTTCTTTTATTGTTAAGTGCATATAGAGAAGCAAAGAAGACAACTTTAAAAGGATTTCATTTGATTTCAAACATAACTTCATATCTCATCAGTTCAATTCAGACTATATAAAAGATCTGAATTTTCTTAGTTAAAGTATATTTGGATTTTCTGTTCTAGGTTACTTAATTTTTTATTGTCGCAATCACTATACAGGCATGTTTTTGTCAAACTGATTGTACATCGATTTTTCAATGCTTTTATAATGATAAAAGTATATTTTAAACTGTGAAAAGACCTTTCTTTCATTGTGTCTCTTAGCGAATTTCTTCACATAATCACGGTTTGTCTCTTTCTGTCAAAATATTTTGGATAAAATAATTGATTAATAATCTGTTCAAACCGGGTTTTTTTTTCACTTTTCCCCCTAAATCAAAATAAGTAAATAAATAAAATAAAAATAAAATAAAAAAGGAAATTAAGAATAAACTTTAGTTAAATACCATTTAACTTCATATTTAGAATATTTCCTTTGTGGTGCTCTCTGAAAACTCTGTCATCTCCAGTGCTTCTGCTGGAGGTGTTTTAGTTAGAGCAGAGAGAGAGCAAAATAAGTAATTAAAGCTGAAAATGAAAAATATTAGTATCATTTTCTGTAGGATTTTACATCCACAGCAATGAATGGATTACGTGATTTTGCAAACAAACGAGTGTGATTTTGTTTGAAACTTCTTCTCAATGAGTCGAACATGATTTCTATCCTTCTGTTAAATAATATCGAAACAACAGAGGAAAACGAATTCAGAGTGCAAATGTATCAATGAAGGAAAATTTTAAAAGAAGGAGAAATAATTTGTATCATAGATACCTGGTATATTCGAATAGACATGATTACGAAAAAGTGCTGAGGGCATCAATACAACCCTAAGGAGATTCTTCTTTTCGATCTGTAGCTATACTAATTTCTTATTGCATGTCAAGTATTTTAAAGAAACCTACAATCATGTTGTTAATCTTGAATTTCCGCGCGCTTTTTTTTTTTTTGCTTTTCTAATTTTTTAACTTAAGCAATAGGTTTTATTTTACCTTAGAATCGATCTTCATGATGACTTCATTTTTTAAATAAACAAAAAATTATACGCTGTGTTATGAAGACATCAAAATAAAATAAATTAAAGAATTTTATGAATAAATTAAAATATCCTTTATGACATATATATAAATATAATAAGAAATATAAATATAAATAATCTGTTTTGTGGATTCTCTTTATTTATCTTGTATTAATCATTTTTGTAACTTGTATTTGTCAATTTTCTTTTTTGCACTTTCATAATTTTCTTTCATTTTATTGATAAACTTATTATTTAACTGCTTGAAAAATCATTAAATTTTTTTTCAAGGTCAGTAAATTTTATTCTCTGATGATTCAAGTTGAATAATCAGGAACAGGTCAGTCCAACTAACCAGAATTATTTGTTCCTTTTTGTAGCGATGCATAGGAAGATTGCTAAGCCTTCTGTTATTACTTAATGATGTTTTTATTTGGAAACAAGCAATATCACTTTTTTTTCGAAATTTTCTTGCAATTGTTTTTTATGGTGAATTGAAATTGAAAGCCGGACAACGTTTTCATTAATAGAATTTCTATGTACATTTCACATGAGTTAATACAACAAGATAGTTTGAAACAGGATACAGTATATTTACTATACATATGATTATTACTATGTTAAGAGCGATTCATTTATGTAGTAGAGTTTAAACATACATTTTTAGTTTGTTTGAACTGAGAAATAAATGCATGTCTTGTCTAATCTGGGAATTTAAATCGAAATACAATTTTTATAGACACACCTAAATACATCTTTCTTTCTTGTTTGAAACTTTTTTTTCTTGAAAGAATCGAAAGCAACGCATTTCATCGTGCTCATTTGATAATTATGCAATCGACGTGAAAATCAATCGAAGGAAATGCAAGAACCACGTCACGGAAGATTCGGATCTGCTGCAAAAAATAAATGGTAAGCATCTCTTAAAAGATTTTTTATTTTTAATTTAAATTCATTTTTTAATGTTTATTGAAGTCATATTATTTCTTTGGAAAAGGTAAGCTACCTTTTTATGGAAAGACATTTTTCAAAAATAGATGATATTTTCTGAATGTATTTATATTTCTTTCAAATTTGATTTTTTCTTTTCTCAAAAATAATTGAAAAGGCAATTCTAACTAAACAATTTTTGAATACAAATTTATAATTAGCAGTTCTTCTAAAATGGGAAGAAAAATTATACATATTGTATTTAAGATGATTTGTGCCTTGAAAATAAATATTATGGCCAGCCTTTACAGAAGAAAACTGTTGATAGTTATACCCACCAATTAAAAAATAACAGAAAAATGTTTACTTAATTGTCGCATTCACTAGTATATTACCGTATAAATATTTCGAAAGAATAATCTCTTTTAACCAGAAGATAAAAATGTAATATCGCTAATTCTATTCACATTTTAAATCTATATGCGATTGTGTTAAGTGCCACAGATTGGAAATAAATTCGATTTGGCTCTATAAAAATAAACCATCAATAAAATTTTCAAAATATTTGGTAAAGTTATGAGTTCAATTAATTAAAATGTCCCCAATAAGCAAAAATGAGGTTGAAAAATTTGTAGGAACATTACTACATCTTTTCACTTCATTTGGATTACCAATATTCTTACGTCCTGTATATAGATAAGAGTGTATATTTCCCGTAAATCATTAGAATCCCTGTTATGTATTCTTAATCAATATTCTTGAAAATCTTTGACAATTGGGATGAAGATAATGTCTTGATGTTTACATTATATGCATTTGTTTACGGTTTTAAGTTATTCAGTGGTGATGAACTTTTTTTTTCTTTTCAGGTGATTCAGAACTGTTGGCATTTTTATAGAAGAAAATTGTACTTCTGAAGAATCGAAGAGACATTGTGTGATTTCCCAAAATCGAATTGGTGAAAAATTCTGGAACATTTGCTTTTCCCCAACCAAGAGATACTTTCAATTATAATAGAACTCTTGCATATGCTTCAAAATGTCATTTTTTTTATATTGTAGTCCATGTTATTTATTTAAAAAGTTGTCTGCGAAGGAACCAGTTAATGTTAAATTATAATATGATTAAGCTGTCTTATAGTACTTCAGTTTAATAAAGTTTTCATATATATTTTTTAAAATTTTCCTGTTGTGGTGGTGTTTCGAAAAGGTATGAAGGATATATTCAACACAGAGTCGAGCTTACGACATCCGCTTCCATTCGTCTTTGAATAACTTTAAAGAAAAAAGTTAATAGAAGAATTCTAATAAAATATTGAAAAAATTTTCATTCTAAAACCATGCGTATTGACTAGTAATTTCATATTTTCTCATAATTTCATTTGATTTGACGTCATGCTTATAACGAAGGAATTTTGTAATCGATTTTTTACTCAAGCCTAAAATACAAAAGCTTGGAATTTGTATATTTGAGTATTTTTATGAAAAAACGTTTTAATATTGCCAGAACTTAATTTTCAGTTCAAAGGTTATTTTAATTAAATCTTAATTCCATACCAGCGGTGCTATCTGGTAGTGAATTTAAGGAAAATTGGTTACAAGATTCCAAAATATTTATGATAAAAAACTATAAAAAGAAAACTAAAAAATAGAAATTAAGATAAAAAAATTCTACTTTTTGATTTACTTTTTAGTAAATTAAAATTTCTTAAATATTTTTTACTTTTTAGAAACTTTTTATTTATGCATGACATGCTTGATGGAATGAATCAAAGGTTGAAATGCATAATGATTCCAAACCGACATATTGTTCAGAAAAATCATATTGACTGTGATTATGATAAAATCTATTTTCTGCATTTATTTTTTGTAAAATAAAACATAATCGAGTCTCTAATTAACGAAATGTCGCCGTTTCACTTAAAAACTTCGTTATAAAAAAAAGTCGTTAAATAGAAATTTGTAAATGAAGTTATGAAAACAGGGGGGGGGACATGGTCTGAAATTTATTTATCCACTTTATTAGCTTTATCACATATCTAAAACTGTAAAGATGTCTCTAGTTCTGCCTTGGACAGTTTGTTATAAAGAACACATTTCTCATACAAATGTTTACACCTTTCTAAACATTAAAACTCCTTGTCTATAATATTTCCTTAAGACTGTAACTTCCTTCATACTGCATTAAATGCTGTTAAGATTTCTCCTTGTGAAGGGTTCTTAATTATCTTCTTCATCTTCATTATCACCTTCATCATTCACGTAATGTCTTCGTTACATTTTATAACACTATGTAATATGTCATGCTCCTTAGGATATGCATTAATTACCATCGACATGGCAAAAATAAAGCAGCTCTTTATCTGCTTTATCCACTTAAATAAGAACAGGAACCCCTTATCTTCTTGAATAGTTCCTAGTCTTTCAGATGCTGCCATTTTGCACTGCTGATTTGGTTGATTTTATTGAAGCGTCGATAGTGAAGAAGTCATGAAATGTTGAAAAAAGAAGGAATTAAATATCATTATGTAATAAATTATCCTTCGTAGTATGGAAGGTAAATAGCACGTAAATGTCAAGATTTTGTAGAAAATTTCGTTAGATAGAAAATGTGATTAAATGCAATTGTTGAATTGAGACTTGACTACAGTTCGAAACACAATAGTCAATAGCAGAATTTCTAAAAAAGAAATAAAAGTGTTTACTGCTTTGTCTAGAATTTAGTGCCATATTTGAAAAAAACTCATATCTAAAAAAATTGTGGCAATATTTATTATATTTCGTAGAAAATACATATTTTGTGATTATTAATACACTTTGAGGATGAGAAGTAACAATGCATTTGACTTGAAATCTGTTGTGAACTCTTTTTATATATATTATATACATAGATACTATTTTTTTTTATTTCGCTTTTGTTGCTTTTTAAAATTTTAATTTCTATATTCCTTCAACAGATTCAGGTAAATATTCAATTTATGATCAAATTTAATTCATTCTCTCTTTTGTAATCTGGCGATCACATTTGTTATGACATACCATAGTTCAAAAGAGAACTATTTAAACAATCCAAAAAATGAGATTTTGAGCTTGAAAGCAAAAGGAGACCTTGTTATCTTGATTCCAAGGTCAACGAAAATTAGTTTAAATGCTCATGTTATGTATTCCGGAAACATTGGATGGTCTTTTATCAATTTCACATGCATTTTATTGTGACGATTTTTTTTTTCAATTCCACTTCTGTTTATTATCAATGTACGTGCACATACAATTTTAAGCAGCCGCATTTTTCAATGACTATTATTCCTGTTTGATCGTTTATTAAGAAATTTAATCGGAACTGACATTCTCTCAGAGGTGAATGATTTTTTTCAAAATCTACTTGACAGCGATTTTTTAACAGGCAGGTAAAAATGCCACTCTGAAATGGATAATCGATCATGAAGCTGTAATATTTGCTTTTCAGTTACTTGATTGAGATGATTAAAATGTTAAGAATTACTTTAATAATTCTCTTTTCGTATGTTTAGATTTTTTTTCTAAAATAATTTTTTTTAGCAAAATTCTTCAAATGAAAAAAGACCTCATTTTGTGTTAACTTCGGGGAAGAAATTCTATGGCGTTCTTCCCAGAATTTTTAAAGAAAAATCGAGCCATTTTCGAGAAATGCTGGCACCATTTGAATCTTTAGTAAACGATCATCGTTTCTGGCTCTTCCATTTAATGAAATCATAACAATTAAATCATATGTTGTTTATAAAATATTTCTTTAAACTTTCAACATGTTTTTTATATGATTCAATATTTTAATATCGTCTTATTTTTCATTTTATAATTTAAAAAAAAATAGGAACAAAATGAAATATTTTAACGCATAATACAACTCTATAATTCATTTTCGCAGTAATTTTACTTTATGTAACGGTGTGAATTTATTTAATAATCACCACCCAAACGTTTTCGAGTGAAAAATAACAAATGAGAATTGACTCCGGCCAACTCTCTACTAAATTTTATTCATGATCCTTTACGGAAGCAAAACCCCGTCTGGAAATCAATGAGTCAACGATCAGAAGCCAACTACAAGGGATTAAACGAAATGCCGCGTGGACATAATAGGGCTAATCTAGGAGAAACATGACAGCTTACTGAAAGACTAGTGTTTAATTAAATCGTATCCTTTATCTGATCTTCGGGACGGGGAGCTCGCAGCTGCCTCTTTCCGTTTCATTTCACTTCGTGGCTTTTTTTTTTTTTTTGAAGGGGAAAAAGTTCGGATGCATACGGGGAATGCGGTTTGCTTAGCTGCAGTGAAAATGAATATTTTCCTTCCTCTGGCTTGTTCTAATGATATTCAGTTTTTAATCTTCTTTCGTTTTCTTAATGATTATTTCTCGAGAATTAACGAATTTTCAACTTTCAAACTATTCTTGGATGGATAATTTTCAAAGAATGTTGACGGTGAAAATCAGAAGCGAAGCGTTAAATCTAAAAAAAATTTAATAATAATTGTTTTGTTATGATGCAAAAGTAAAAAAAAAAAAAAAAAAAAAAAACAGTTTTTAAAGTCGAGGATTTATATACAATTATAAAATTTTAAATACACCTGTCGAAACGTAAATAAACTGCAATCGAAAATTCCGTGCAGAATGTAAAAATGTAAAAAAACATACCGTGGTTGATAAAGGAAGAGTTATCCCAAATTTTTTTTGAAAGAGAAATAAAAATGTTGTGGAAAATTAATGTTAATATAAAATTTTTAATAAACAGTTATACCACAAATGTAATTTTGAAAATTGAGAATATTTTTATTCGTATTATTTCTCTAGATTTTGTTCTTCGCTTTAATTAAGAAATGACAAACGCCCAGAAAGTTAGCTTGTTGGACAAGCAGGAAACAGAAACTGGACACTGTCATATCTATTCTACTGATGAAATTCTTATTTCCTAAAAACAAAATATTGATAAAGAAAGTTTCATGAATTACTATTACCAGTAACTTTTAATGCATAAAAACTATGTCTGTCATTTTCATATACGAGGCTTCCAATGAGAAATTAATTATCTTTCGCTATGAAAATTTTTTTCAACTATATCATCTAAATATTTTAGAAAATATGGTTAAAAACGAAAATGCCATAGGTTTTTAATTGCCTCCTGAAATAATGGCATCATTTGTGCTTTTAATTTCACTGAACTGACTTTAAAGTGCGAGTGAATTTACCTAAAGGAAAAAACTATGAGTTAATAATTTCAAACAGAGATTGAATTGAAATTGTATTCATTGAACCAAAAACTGATTCTAAGAAATTTATTTGACACAATCTTAGCTTCTTACATAATTGAATATTGTAACATCACTTACTTTTTTTTTAATTATAACAATGATCGGTGGTCAAGAGTTGCCGAACTCAAGCTCTTCATTAGACACCTTCACTTCAAAATTATTTATAAGAAAATAGATTATATATATATTTTTCTTTAAAATCTCTTTTCTCTAGTTGTAGCTAAAAAAAAGTTTAGATAGTTCTTAAAATGTGTACTTCATATATCATTTGATAAGTGTATGTATGTTGTCAGTTACAAAAGTAAAGATGAGGTCAGCAACTTAATCAACTTAAGTTGAAGCAGTTTGATTTATGGTCTTCGTTTTGAAATTCTGATTTTCATTATTTTACGGCACCTGTAATATTTGAGACATTTTTGGTTTCAAAATGGATCTTTTGTTTGGAGGGAGGGTAGAGACTTAGTTTAAAGCTAATTTTTCAAATTTTTTAAATCTCTATTCGTTCTACAATTATAAATAGAAGCCGAATTTTGCTCGCCATATTTATTGCTCGCCAGAAATATTGTTTAGGTTTCATACTGTTTGTATTGTTCCTGCTCGGTAGGTTTTCTTGAGAAATGTATTTGTAACTTGAAATTGTGATAGCCATTTTAATCATAAAGAGGCGTATGCCTGTTCTGTGTCTTGTATTTAAGAGCCTTTTTAATAAAAGTCTTAACCTGGTCATAAAACCTAAAATAAATTTTATGCTTATATCTTTTCTTCCAAAAGTGTTCAAATTACAGAAGTGAACTATTTTCGTGTTTCTATGTTAATTGGTGGAAAACTACAAGAAAAAAACAACTTCCGCTTAGATTTGAAAAATTGGTAATTTCGAAAGAGTCTTAGGAATGGTGTTAAGATCTGTTTTTCAATTCTGAATGCAAAAGGTACTTGATATCAAATTATCAGTCCATTAGCATTTTAAATATTTGCCTTCTTCAGGAATATCGAAACACCACTGGGCAAGTCACAAGAGTTTGCCCATAAATATGAAATTTGTTGAATATTTGGAAGTTCCGAAAGCTTACCAGAAGTCATTTAATCAAAACACGACGAGAATGAAAGAGTAAGGATTTTGCCTTGAAATTAAAGTGCAATGGGCGCATTCTGAAACTAACGAATACTTATTCAATAAAATTCAATAAATTTCTATACGAACAATGCATAGTCATAAAATTAGAGTTTCTGGTAATTTATTATAAGTTTGAATTAAAATTTTGAGATTTCTGGAATTTTTAAAAAGTTTTAACTAGAGCAGTTGAATTTGCTTATTCATGCTTAAATGACAGAAAGCAATTTCATGAGCTTGCTTGTATTAGAGGCTTGCTCGAGTACCATTGCTTATGCCCTTTGAAGTTTTTTGTAAAAATATCCTGGAGTAATGAGATGATTGGATCACTTCTAAATGAATTTTTATTAATAGTGCGTACTGAATAAGTGGCTGTAGTTTTAAATTAGCTGCTATCGTTTGGAACATCATCATGACTTATTAACTAGAATGATATTTCCTGGATAGCTAGTTCTGTAGTAACTGAATTAAAGTGATGCAATGATTCTTGGTTTGATGTTGGAAAATTAGGATTTCGTTTTGTTGCTGAGGGAGTAAGGGTTTTAAGTTGGACTAAACTTTGAATTTTTGATTTACCAATGGAAACGGGTTTATATTGAAGGGTATAGAGAGCTGTAGCGCTTTTTAGTTAAATATTACAGTATTACGAGGGAACTGCAGTGTTTCTTTTTGCAATTTTGGAACTTGCTTAAATATTCTAAAAATTTCGTAATACATAGCTTCGATAAGAGGCGGTGCTTGAGGAGGCCATTCGAAATGAATATTTATTATTATTGCTATAACTTAATATCGCTATTGCTTAAATTCTTCCAAACACTTTACAAATCTACTTCCAGTATAAAAGACTAAATGTGCTGATAATTCGACAAACCCTGATGAATAAACACCATAAGCATGATCTAAGTAAGATGCTCATCCTTTCAAAAAATATCTCTGCACGAAATTGGCATTGCAGTGAATAGACAAAATAATGCATTTCCATTTCCAAGATTATCAAATATTTCTGCAATCATTGATAATAATAGATAATTTCTTTCAATTAAACCATTCTATTTTCTGAGAACTACTTGTATTCAACAATTCATTTTGAACAGGATAGTAATCACTCCTCATTTCCATCCGCTTTCTCTTTCTGTTTAAACGCCTAATAACGGTCTTTTGATAGTACTGTTTTGCATTGTTTCATACCATTTCCCCCCTCCCCTTCATCAGGTCATCACGGTAAAACATAGAAATCTTACTAAAGGCTGAGATATATGAATGGTTTTGGTTATTTAACACAAGCGTTTATGAAATTTAAACTTACTTTTAGAAGAGACTCAGCTCAAAGACGCGAACCACAATGCCGCGAAAAAGAAATAAGCCTTGCAAAAGTTTAGATTGTTTCCAGAGACACAAACCTCAGCTGCGCTTTTACTTGATTATTGGAGAATAATTTAATTTCTTCTCCGATGAAATAGATATCAAACTGTTGATATTTGAAATTATTTAAATAATCAATCGGATAAGATTTATTTAAGATATGATTTGAATGTCGCTCAATATCAGATAAAAATATTAATTTGAACAACATTTCAACTATACAAGCTTCTTAAACTTCGAAAAATTCTAGAAAATTTCGTAAAAATCGACATATTTTCATATATTAAAATTTGCTTTATATTAAATAATTTTATGTAATATTCGAATCTCGCTGTTTATATAATATCTGAAATTAATATGTTTAAAAATTTAAAAATGTTATTTTATTTATTTGTATTCAACCGAAAGATTTGAATTTGACAGGTGTTTTGCTTTCATTTGTTATATTTGCCGGGATTGCGACTAAATTATTGAATTACTGTCTGAAATTAAATTCAATAGAAACAAAGTATTGAATGCCATTTCAAAAATATGCCCAAAATTGCAATTCTGAAATTTCCCATTTATATTACGCTTCAATTGTTAAAACTTCATTTTAGACAATATTTGAATTTCAGCGTTTGTAATAATAATGTGAATACAGCAATACATTTGACTGTTTTATATGATGTCTGATTTACTAATTGGTAAAATATTAAATACCTCTGCATATTTATAAATTATGCACTTCATTTATAAGCATGCCATGATATTTATCATATTTTGAATCTTTGTACTTTTCAATATAAATATTCAAATATTCATTTTTAAAAAATACCAATGTGTGGAAAAACCTCCTACGTTTTACTTTTCTTAGAGAGTGAAATTCAGAATGTTGGAATGCCCATACTTTTCTAAATATTAAAGGTATTCAACTGGAATTTGTTTTATAATATCGTTTTTAATGCCCAAAGTAAAACTTTAATAATTTTCTTCAAACTGTATTTTTGGTTAAATTTTCTGTGTACAAAACATGGATTCTCAAAACATTTTGATATTTTGAAATGTTGTATGCGTGAAACTTGTGCATTATAAAGGCAAAAATAATTTTTAATTTAAAATTGATTTTTAGTGTTCATGCATTTTGATTTAAAGAATGTTTGACTGATTTTACATTCTTGTCAATGCCAATATTCTTTGAATTGAGTTGATTGCTTTAATCATTGCTCTAAGTATACTACATAAAAAGTAATTTTAATACATCTATTGGAATTTCAGGTAGGATGCTTCCGTTTTACTATGACTTTGTCTTATTTGACTAAATATACTTTTCCCCTTTGTATGTTCTTCATAACTTTAACCGCAATTCGAAAAAAAAAATTCTTAAATTGATATTTTTGACTTTGCATAATTTTTTTTCTTCTTATCTAGACGGATTCAGTGAGACCACTCGTTTTATTTATAATCTGAATGAAAGAATGAGACATATTTTACTTTTCCTTCTTCAAGATGCTTTAATATGAAGTTTAAAATGATAATTATCCTTTGATTAAACAAAACTTATTCATTAGTATGCATCCTTTCTTTTGCTTAAAGTTGTGCAAATTTTTTTTTTTTTTTTGAATAATGAAAGCCATGCAAAAACGTATATTAAAAAAATGAGTAACTGTGATTGATTTAATGAGCTGATTAAGGCCACTGAATCTTTTCGATATGCAAATTTTGTCTTTCATATCACATATTTTTGCATTTTGCATTTAGAGAATCAAGCATATCAAAAAGATCATTCGAATTATGCAAACGAAAAAATCAATCTTACGCATTTATCAGGCATATGAAATGCTTAAATGAGAGTACTGCAGTTCCAAGAAGATTTCTGATATTAACAGGATATATAATATTTATAACTCTTTAAATTTGTAATTCTTTCTAAAAATCAGAACCATTTATCTTGCTGTATGTATTAAGAAAAGCTAAAAATGTATTACAATAAAAATATATAATAACAAAATCCCAGAATAATGACATATATTTTTTTCAATGATATAATATCTTTCACCTGAACAAGGGAAATGTGTACTTAGAAATAAATATGTCATGTTTTTATTTTTTTATAAAGGAAATGATACTTTATAAGTGTCAGAAGAGAAGGAATTGTATATATAAGGTCAAAAACTAAAAATATTATAGAGTTATTGCAGTAATTTATAATTTATATGTTAAATTAATTCCTTTATATTCTAACAACTTGTATTTTTTTTTCAGCTTTCAACTTGCACCTTGATACGATTACAAATTTGACATCTAGTAACGATGCGCAAAATAGTTCCCCACACGAACGGATGGAACCATTGTTGTCGCCATCAAATCCATCATTGGTTTCTTGTAAAGTTCCCATGCCACTTGTGGATCCCGCAATAGCATCAGAAGCTTTTTCTTCAACTGGAATTGAGTATTCATCTTCCGAGGAAAGTATTGACATATGTTCTCGCATAATGGACAAAACACATAAGGACACAATGGCATCTCCAGACTTGCGAGCATCTTCCAGTAACAAACTCTCGAGTGAATCTGACAAAGGAGAGGAATCCGGTGGACAAGATAATATGCCACAGAAAAAAAGAAAACGCCGTGTTTTGTTCTCCAAAGCTCAGACATTCGAGCTGGAAAGACGATTTCGCCAACAGCGTTATTTGTCTGCTCCTGAAAGAGAACATCTGGCGAGCCTAATACGGCTCACCCCAACGCAAGTCAAAATTTGGTTTCAAAACCATCGCTATAAATGCAAAAGAGCTAGAAATGAGAAAGGATTAGACTTAAATCATCTGCCTTCGCCACGCAGAGTGGCTGTACCTGTGTTGGTAAGAGATGGGAAACCTTGCCAACCAGCTATGAACGGCTTGGTGAAACATCAGGACTCCATTGGACCTCACAACGATTTGCCTTCCATCACTTCGATAACGTCCATGACATCTTTAGCAGCTGCTGGAGTCACTAACATGAGCAATTGTGTCACGAACTCATGTATCAGTTCCTACAACATGAACATGAGTAATGTGATGCCAACTTACAATCCGCATTTGTTTCCTCAACAACGTTGGTGGTAAATTTCCACGCATTCAACTCTATTTCGTCAGTGGTTCTTAAGCTTCTTCGATGAACAAATCATTTTTCAAATAAGAAGCCTCTTTTCTGGCTATAAATCATAAGGTGAATGTTTCTTTTTGAATAAATGCTGGATGTGAATAAGTTTTTTAAAGTCCCAAATATCCTTTAAAATGTTTGTTCATGTACTAAAAATTTTCCTCTGCTTTTTTTAAAATACAATAAGCTGTAAAAGGTATATTTTAATTATGAAATCACTATTAGACCATAATTCCATATTTTTTTTTCACAGAGTGGTTCTGGTAATAACCATCAGACGCTAACTTAAGTCTTTTTAGCTGAAATGGATACAATTTTGTTTTTCCTCTCTTGTGGCTGAATGGCTAATGAAAACTAATGAAAGAGTTTCAAAAGTATTCATTTGGTAAAAGCTAAATTTAAAAAAAAACAATTAGATTTTCTTTTTTTATATCGAAATTATAAATTCATTAAATAATTTCTGTATCTAAAAAATTTGGGCATTTAAATAACAACTACATGAATCTTCTAAAGAAATAAAGGTAGTATATAATTAAAATGAGGAGAATATCGCTTAAAGTAATAAGTATAGAAAATGTTTTAATAATGCGGCAATAAACAGATACAAAACAAATGACACAATTATGTGATAAGTGATCGTAGAATAAATCGAATCTTGAAACATATTCCAGCATTTATTTTTCCTTTCAAGATTGTTACTTATTTTTTTAATTAAATTCATTTTAGTTTTTTGCAAAGCAAAAAGTTTGCAGAACTTTTTTCTCCTATAACACTTATTCAACACTTATTCAAGAGTAACACTTATTCAAGATTCATTTTTGAAGTGTGAGCGTATAAGTGCAACATTTTTCAAATTTTCACATGTTAGAACATTTATCATTCGGTTTTCTGATAGAAAGCAAGACTTTAGGAAATAAATTAATGATTCATAAATAAAAAAAATAGTTATTTATTTTCTAAAAGTCAATGATTTTTTTAGGTTATTTCTACTAATATTTTGATTTACATTTTAAGAAATTCCGGTATTTTTTTAAAAATCTGACATAGACTCATTTTCAAATAAATAAATAAAACCAAGAAGCATCAGTGATAAAAAAAATCACCGCAAGCTCAGCATTACATTATCTTGTTATTAAAAAAAAGGAAGAAAAATATAGTTATTTTTTAAATAATGAAAATATTATTTCTTTTGATCGGAATCTGAAAACCACTGGTGACAATATCCAGAAAAAGAAAATAATGGGCTGGAAATGAATTTATTTTATTTTTGAGCACTGCTATAGCAAACAAATGATGAACTGTCACTTTCTAAAGATTTCTAACGGAATTGTGCATAATCAAAATTAGAATTTCGGAAGATTTACTAGTGCCAAAAGAAATAACAGATATTATTGAGAGTAAACTAGTTTTTCTGAATAACGTAGAAGGATTTTTTTTAATTCATAACAAAAATCCTGTGTAAAGTATTTGATAAAAGTTAACAATAATACAAGCTGTTCAAAGAAATCCATTTCTAACAAAAATCGTTTTGTTTCCATGTTTGCATTAGAAATTTTTCATCCTCATAACAATTGTTGCAAGAACAATATGTATTTCACATCTAAGCATTTTGTTTTTATTCTTGTCATTTACAACCAGAATATGTTGACATTTTCATGAGTACTCCTTCGTATTTTAATATTTCCTTTCGTAGAATTCCCTATTTTTAACTGATATTTAGGCGTTCTAGAAGTATTGTATTTTTGTTTATTAAGAAGAAAATGAATTAGGATAAATACCTATTCTCTTCAAACGGTGAATAAATTTATTTTTTATTGTTATTAACTTGTCATACTTCAAATAGATTTTATTGAAATTGATTTCAACTCAAAGATAACAACTCAATTGCCAAATCCGAAGAGTTGTTATGATTGAGTGCTTTTGTGTTCTTTTGATAAATTCTTAACATTCTAGTCCGTGTGTAGACTGTTATTTCGCTGGAAACTGTGGTTTCATTTTGTTATATTATGTTTGTCCATGCTTTGTAGTTTTTATATGTTTTAGAGCATTTTGTGTCTTTGTGTTTCATTTAGATTAGTTTTTAGAAAGCCAATTTTTTAGTAGTTTGGAAGATATTTTTATTTCTGTACATATACATAAATATATATGAAATAAATTTACTGCTAGTTGTTAATATAAATGACTATGTATATGTCCATGATGGTTTATGCTTTTAAAGACTCGGTTCTTTAAAAAAACTAGTTGTTTCGATCGATTATTTGCAAAAAATGAAAAGAAAGAAAAAAAGAAAGAAAGAAAAGATATTAACTTTTTCAAAGTAGAAATTGTATTTGTCGAAAACCATTTAAAGATGTTAGAACGTAATAAATTTTTATTTCTACAAAAATCTGTCTTCTTTATTTATACCAGACTTGCATTTTTATAACTTCCATTTTATAAAAATAGAGCTTTGTCTTTTTTATTGAAATAATGAGATAGCGTTTCAAAACTAAACCATTATGTTACAATGGGAAAAAAAAAAAAAAAAAAAAACCCGCGATGTTTCTCAAAACAACGCGATGCCGAACAAAACTAAGTGAAAATATCTTATACTCAAACAAGATTCACTGAAAATGTAAAACATATTATGGTATAAGATTTTGAGTGGAAAGGTTTAGTACATTTAATGTACTGAAGTTGTCCACAAGGCATAAAAAATTCAGTATTTAAAAAATATTTCAGCAGAACAATCTGGGTTGAAATCCCTTAACTATTTTAAAAACAAACAACAAAAATAAAATAAAAATAAATTTCAAAGTTTATGAAGATTAATAGCAAAACCATTCTTGCCAGATGTTTTCTTTGAAAATGAAATCTGATTTAGAGAAGTCCATCGTTCTACAATGATGAATAAACAGCATAATTAATAGAACTGTTGAATGCGGATGTAATGCGAAATTAGGTGCACAACTTCGCTTCCGCCGATTTTTTCCCAAATTTGAAGTCTTTTTCTTAAAAAGGGATTACCTATTCATGATTCAAAATACTGTCCTTCATGATTCAAAATACTGAATCGATTCATTTTTGGTCTTCTTCACAACAGCGAAAATGCTGATCATCCAGGCCATGAGCCATCGATCAAAACAAATGGTAGTCGAAAGGATCAAAGTCCGGAGAGTTTGGTAGGTGGGAAAAGGCTTCTCATTTTAGTATTTTAAAGTACTTCTTGACCGGTTTTGAGACACTCGGCCGAGCATTTACATGCCGGAGGACAACTTTGTTGTTTCTCTCTTGGTCCTGTCGCCATTTTTCCTTCATTGCTCGGCTCAAATGCATTAATTGCGTTCGATACTGATTCCCTGTGATGGTTTCACTTGGTTTCAACAGCTCATAATTTACTATACCAAGTTGGTCCTACCAAATGCAGAGTACAGCTTTGGCATCGTGAACATTCGGTCTGAAGCTTTGAAATCACTCGCGATATGTTATTTTAGTAACAGCAGACTCACCATAAGTACTTGAGAGCATTCGATGCGCTTCTGTCATAGTTTTTTTTTCTTCCCAAAAAGAAGGAATAATTAAAGCTTCCCACAAATGAGGAGAATTTGGCTCGAAAACTGACATCTTCCATGGAGAATAAATTTATGAGGCTTGCTCAAATTCATTAATATAGTGGTGTCATTATGTTGACACATGTCCACGCTAACTGTGTGACATTTTTTATCTGTATTTCGACCAGTGCTTACGGTTGCAACCAGCTATCGAAAAATAGCGGAAGGAAAGTTGTAAACCTAATATTTGGATGATTTTATTTTTATGTGGTAGTTTTCTATCATCTGCAACAGTATTTGTTGCACAATATTAAAACGTAGAAATCATAAAAATAACCTGACTGTATATGTTATAATAAACAGCATCGGTTCTACTACCTCAGTAATTTTATTGCTTAAAAAACAATTTAGTACCTAATCAGTGTTAAAATCTTTTTCTTGAGTAATATACTCTTGAAAGAATTTTTATTGACAAATACCAAATTTAACTGCGGTAAATCTACAACATCTAAAGATAGAATAAATTAGCTGATTTCTCTTTAATAATGAAACTTATTAAAATTTGTTTTGTGTCATTATAAGAAATTGCAATGATAAAAAAAGCAAGCAGAACATTTACCGAAATAAATTCATGAAAATTCAACTCTGGAAAAAATAGGAGGTGCATTAGTAAAAGTATGCTGAAACGAAAAGAGGCATTATTTGAAGCTGCAAAACTGTGAGATTTTTCTGGTAGGTGTGCAAGAAATCAGCATTCAAAATACCGATGGAGTTGAGAAGTGACAAAACAAGAAATGGAGTCTCATGGATTCCTCAAATTGGCTAGTTTACAGTCATTTCATTTTTACTGACATAATATAGTGAAAATCACGTTTACTTTGGAATAAAAAAAGAGTGTATGGGACTGAGTTCATATCACGAAATGCAATTTTCCGTTGGTATCATCATGGATGTGTGAGTTCATTTGAAATATCACGTAAATCACATTCCTTTCTAGGCAGAAAAAAAAATGTGTGACATATGCTCAGTCCTACATACATTCGACTGTAAATGCCGGTTCCGATAAAAAAAAATGCATTACTGCAAGTTGTATATTGCAGTGAACAAAACACGAAACTTTTTCTTTTCCTTTAAGTTTTACAGAGTTGAATAAATCTGCAACATCATATATAAACTGCCGTTTCTGAACATTCTAGTTACTTAAAAAAAGGAATGTTTAGTGTCTGTTTTGCACTATTTCTTACTGCAAAATAGAAAACACGTTTTTGTTTTTTTGTTTATTTATTTATTTTTAAATTCGAAAAAAGAGGATTGGGGATTTTGCGGAAAATGCAACTAATGAATGCTCATCAAGCTGACTAAGAGGATTATTAGTAAATATTCTGAATTTTTCTTTTTTAAGCTGAAAAACGGTTTGAATGTCATTGTTCAGGTTCAGGTTTGTTTGAATAGGATTTGCTTTATAATAAGAAATATTTTTCGAAAGTAATATTCATCTTCCAAATTTAGCCTTCAACTATTAAAATTGAAAAAAAAAAAAAAGTACCATAATATTCCATTAAAAGTAGAAAATATGAAAATTACGCAATTAATGTCAGAAGAAAAGCTAAAGATGTTAACTCCATAATTTGAAGTTATTTTTCCACCTTATTATTAAATTAGAACTAAGCAAAATATTAGTTAGTAATTCTTGTATCGATTCTCTTTGATTAAGAAAGTAATCATTAATGCGTTTAAAACAAATCATTTATGTGTTTAAAATCTACAAATAAATTATTATCCAGTTTTTATAAGGAGTGAAAGAAGAATGAATTTAAAATATTTAATATGTGGAGATTTCATATATTGAATCGTTTTTCTATACTCGTGCCGTCAAATGCAGCAAGGATGTCTTCATGTCGCTTTTGAAGAAGTAAGCGGCAAATATGCATGATTGATGGCCTCCTCGAAATCGCCTATGATACGCCAGGAGGGGTTTTTAATGTGCTTTATTATGCTGCGACGTGAAAGGGGAGACTGCAAGCTTGAGATTCCCGCCAAAATACAGACAGGTTTTAATCGGTCCAGTTTATTTACAATTTATCCATGTTTAGAGTAAACACTTCTTTGGATCTGGGTAAAACTACTCTGTATATTGACATGCAAAATCCAACCGAAAGAAAACATTAAAGCCAAATTCTTGGCGAGAAGCATTTATTATTTACGAGATTTGAAGATAGAACTAATTACAAGTCCTGTATATTATTATTTTGTTGTTAGATGAATCTAGGAATTGCCGGATCAATCTTCGAAACAATTCTCCAGCAAGACACAAGGTTTCGCCATAGTGGGAAGAGGAAAAAAAAAAAAAAAAAGGGATTTTTTTAAAAAAACAACTACTTTCTAATAAAAAAGTTTTGTTGTCAAAACCATAACACTCAACGATAAACTAATGGGCATGTAAATGACGCAAAGAAACGTTTTTTTTTTTTTTTATCAATCTGAAGTTAATTGACCCCAAATTGCATTTAACACATAACCACAAATGAAATTATTGATATCTTGCTTTCGATACAAATTCGCCAACTGATGTTAACAGTCGGTTAAGTTAGTTTTTAATATGAAGACCATATATCAGATTCCATCTTTTTTACCTTTTGCAATTGCAAACTATCTTGCTCACAGATAGATAAACATAATAGAGATGATATTTTTGGACTCAAGGTAATCTAAACATGACGAGTAGTTAAAATCTCACAATGGATTTTATTCGTTGATTACAATATTTTCTCTATCTGAGAAAATAAAAAAATTTGTTTTTGTGTGTGCGAGTAAAAGAAAAGTCTTTGATAACAGCATCGGATCTCCTAATAACAGTCAAAGACGTAAGACATGTTTGCAGTCTTCTCTTGAATACGTTAATTGCTCCTTCTGTTTTGAAATGACGAAGATTTGCGATAACTGGTTCAGTCTGTTATCTTATATGATTTTATGCAACGCCTACTTTCATCTTTCGAATGCAAGTCAAATAAGCTCACAAACCGCTATAAAAGCAATTTTTTTGTACATGCATTTAAGAAAGAAAACTGATAATGGTTCGGTTATTTTTTTAATAATTCCATGTTCTTCCATCTATCATGTATTGTGTTAATGAATAAATTCTTCAAAGATATTTTTCAAGAAACGAATTTATATCTGAAGAAAATACATTTTATTCAAAGTGATTGCCCCGCAAACAATATTGCGACGATGGTCATTAAAAGCAATTCTAAAGCTCACTAAAACACATTAATATGACTGATTAATTTGTTACTAAAAAATATTAAGTAAAACTTCATAAAAATGAAATTACTACCTACAACGCTTTATGCAGCTACTAATTATCCTTAATTTCTCCCCACTGAAAAATTGAGCCATTTTTTAAGGAATCTTGCTTGCTTCAAAGACGACTCTCATCAAACTGTTATGGCAAAATGAAGACATAATCATTTGAACACAAGCGACTTGCGTGATTCGGAAAGATCAATCCCAGACCCAGAAGAGGATTGGTCGGAAATCGCGTCGTAATCTACCCCGGATAAGAGGTTTCGAGCTGATAGGCGGGGCAACGGCTGAAGAGGTTAACAGGTCTCTTCTCCCCACGAGATTCGGGTTATCATCAAGTTCATCATCCCCAGCATTGAAGTTATGGGATCGTAACCGATGGGGCGTTTCTGAGGTAATTTACGCCATTCAGAAGTGCCCAAGCTTAGAGATGAAATTAACCAGATGTAAAATACCAAGCTCTTCATCTTAGCCTCAATGGACAAAAGCAATGAAGTATCAGTATTTACTGCTATTATATATATATATATATATATATATATATATATATATATATTCCTTGGGTATAAATAGGATTATATATATTTTGTTATAAATAGGAATAAACGATACCAGATTGATGGTTTAGAAAAATTTTCTTAACCCACTTCTTTTTTGGAAGCATTATAAAATCCTGAACTTCTGAAATAAATATTTTATGAACTAAAAGTTTTAGAGTCCTATTGATCCACAATTCAACATTCTGCTTCAGTATCTTTTGAAATATATTAATATAATGAAACCAAAATGGAAAAAACGTTATGCAATTGATGGATTTTATGAGGCATTTTGCTAGATTTTAGGAGCATTGTTTGGGTACTAAATCCTATTTTTAGAAAACAAGACATTGAAAAATATTCTTTTGAAAGTGACCCTCAAATAATTAACTTGTTATTCTGTTTTGTTATACTACTTATTACTTATGAACTTATAAATAAATTAAATTATTTTGGAAGTTGGGGTGGGGGCAGAAGAGCTAGAGACTTGCAGTCCCTATATATTCCTATAGGCTTAACCCGGGACTGAAACCACTATTGGTTATAATGCTTGAATGTATATCTTCGAAGTTCAAGAACTTTTTCTTTCAATACTTATTCTATCTTATCTTATGTTTTATGGCGATGGTTTCAAATTCTTTGACTGTTTGAATTTTTGACAGGATTTTTTATTTTTCATGGAATAGCAAAGTTTTTCCATTTCTTTTTATCTTTTCATCCTGTCTTTCTCTCTCTCTCTCTCTTTATTATTATTATTTTTAATAACTTGTGATCAAATTCAGTAAAAATAGATTGATTGAGAAAAATAAAAATCACCTTCAGTGGCCATATTACTTTGAAAATGAAAAATGCTCCGAGAAATTTTTCAGTTGAAAGTGAAGGTTCAAATCAGCATTTCTTTTAAAACTGAAAGAGAGCACTAATAATCACGTTAATCCATTTTATTATTTTACCACAGCAAATACAATTTTAATTTGAAATGAGAATGACCGAGTTTCCTTTGAGCATCTTAATTAAAAACTTCTGAGAAATTCATATTTGACTAAGAATTCATTTCCCAATAATTTAATAATTTTTTTAAAAGATTTTTTTGCTGCAGAATTCCAGACGGTAAAAATAAGGGACCAATTTTATGTTGCAACAGAATTTTCTTCAGCTCAAATTCATTAATTAACAATCTCCGCTATTACTTTTCGAAATGGAAAAAATTCTTATTTATATCTACATTATTCTTTATATTTCTATGGTCACTTTTCAATTAAAAATTGGATTAAAAAATCGCTGAAATTGTAAATAATTCTACGCATGGTTTAAAATCACTTGTTTTTTGCTCAGTTTTCCATGATACACGTGTTAAACACATTCCCTGATTTCCCGCAGTTTCCTAAGGGCATTTTATATTATCCATCAAGTGTTAGAATACTTGATTAAGATTCTTCCGTAAAAATGATTTCACTTCCCATTTTCAGTTTTTTTAAACATTAACCAGAGAAATGAAATATCTTTATCAGATATATGAGTGATTATACCCACATTTCTGATATATTATTGTACTACCTGTTATTCGGCATCTATTATCATTCTACATCTTCATTTCCATATGGCATGGCTGCTTCTTCAAAATTGTTTTTTCTACTCCTTTCTACACTTTCTACTTTTTTCGTCTCACTAAGACTTTCTTTAGTCCTAAATTCCGTGGATGAAAACATTTGGTTCAAATGATTTGATTTTGGGTTTTTGGCGTAAAAAATATTCCTGGCTGAAGTGGACAGATGATAGGACTAAAATCATGAGCAGTGGTATTTAAAATTTTCTTAGACATGCTTAATGTTGCTTAATAGATGTAAACTAACGTCCAGCATTTTTTAAAAGCAGCATGAGGGCAAGAAAACATCAGTGCTGTCACCCCTCTCCAAACTTCCACACCACACCAGCAAGAAGAAGTTTAGCCCCGACGGATTTAGCGTGCACCTGACACGACGATTCTTCGGTGGAATCGGGTCTCGAACCTGCAACCCTCTGTTTCCGAGGGCGAGATCTTACCATCCGGAAACCGCCGTCCTGAGCGCTGTTTCGAAAACAAATTTATTTGTATGAGTAACATTCAATTTAGTAAACCTGTATGTCGAAAGTCTTACATGAAAGGTTTTTTTTTATTCCAAGAATTTCGAGGTTGGATTTAGATATTTTCAAGGAATTCTAAATTTTAATGGATGATATTGCATTTCTCCTATAAATTTTAGAAATAAGTTTTTGGTTTGATAGCAGGAGGAGAAGAAATGTCTTTTTTTTCTTCGGGCAATCAGTATAAATTCCTATAAAAATGTCTACTTTCAAATAATTTTCAAATTTTCTTGCTACATTTTGCAATATGTTATCCGTTTTATGTACACGTTTTATTACGCTGTTATATCTTCGATACATACCTAATATAAGGACAATGGAAAATATATTTTTGTTTCCTTTTCAAGATTCCTATAATTATTTATTACTTTATTTACAAACGAAACTGAGGAATGTACTGAGTAATAGTATCAGTTCTTGGAATTAGTGTATTTCACTTTAGCATCCTTACATTAAAAATATCCGCAAAAGCTCATTTCGTTTTTAGAATGTTTCCGGAATTATCTTTTAATAAATTTTGTCCATGTTTTCCTTTAATTATTAAGAATTTTAATTATCTTGCCTTTATATATACGTATACTGTTTTAATGTTTTTCAAAACGTTCTTGATCAACAGATAAGAAAACTTATCTTCAGAAAGATTTTTTATTTATGGTTTATTCACAAAATCTCTGTAATTGTATAATTCACATTTAATTTAGGTGAATAAAGAAAAGGCACCCCAAAAAGGACAATTTCATTAGCAAATTGCATGTGATATATGATGTATATACTGATTATTTGTTGAAATATTTAGATGCTATCATCTACTCTTCCACATTCAAAATTGGAAATAATTTCCTGAATTTAAACTTTGGGTATCCTCGATTGATGAATAAATTAAAAAATTTTCCCCATACTTCAGGGAAGATTTGAAGGAATAAATTGTGCAAAGACAAACTTTGAAAACAACTCATGGGATAAACCAGAAAAACTTCAATTTAAGGGGCTTGAAAAGTTAAAATGAAAGTTATCTTTAAAGATACCCTTTCATCTTTAAGCATCGAACTATGTAAATAAGTTTTAACTTTTACATGAGAAGTGCTACTTTGATTCATTTGCAAAGAAAGTGTTTTGTTTGACACAAACAGGGGTCTTGTCCAATTCCAATCTCTCACAGGTGAAAAAAATCTTCTGGATGAATAACGCACTATATCTGAGATTGTTTAGACAACTGGCAGCGGAGTATTTCTCGCCTTTACTTGAAGTACTCAAGCTTTAGAAGACCACCTCTGCGCCTAATAAAAACACCTTTGCCTTTCACCTCGGACAAAGCATTGGATGAAGATCGTAAAAACGCAGCTAGGAACCAATCCTACCGACTGGCGTTTGTCATAATTCAGTGTTTAACTAGCATTTGAATGTCCAACGGCTTTTCATTCGGGTATTTTGACAAGCCGGTGGTCCGCACTTAAACATATCCGCATTGAAAGCGGCACTTCTGAGAACATGAATTGCGTGTCAACAAGCGACCGATTAATGCCCCTAAAAAGAGATGTTTTGTTCATAAACTTTAGAAATTGTTAGTAAAATGTCAGCTGTGGAATCGTTTTGAAAATTAAATACTTTTATCCAAAACATTTTTTGAATGAGCCCATTGCAATTACATAAAATGGGGCAAAAATTTATAAAGTCTTATAGTTTGGTCATATATTCCTTTAAACCCAAGGAATTGATACCCGCCTTTGGAAGACCAATTTTCCATTCTAAAATTTAAAAAAAAATCAGACAGTTTCATTTTGCTTGCGAAACATATTACAATAATGTTTTTCGCAATATAAGTAATTAATTTGTCTACATATCATTACATTAAATTAAAGCATGTATCTGGCATTGGTTTGTGTAGTATTATATTTTATATAAGAAAATGCCTTTGCAAAACAATTTTTTAAAAATTGTATGTGTATGTCAAAGTGAGCAAATAAAAGTTTTGATATTCCTAACTTGAATTACAAAGAAATAAAGGCTATTTGGCTAAACATTCTAAAAACTAATTGTTTTTTGTTTTGCTTTATCAGTGCTTCTAATAGAAACATAAACGACGCAGATAATGTTTCTTTTTCTTTCTTGTTATTTTTTTTTTATTTTGACAAAATTTCTGTGCATTTCATTAAAAATCAAAGCTTTTCTAAACAGAGAACAAAACACAATATTCTGTAAACGTAAAATTGGGAACATCATTATAAATTTTCAATTTATAAGTATCGAAAATCGTTTAAGCTACATTTCAACAATTATTGTTTATATCTAAATATACTATTGTTATTAAATTTTTCTGTTTAGATAATGTAGAATAATGAGATTGTTCTTGTTTATTATATAATGTCATTGTCTTTTTTTTTTTCAACATTGCATATTGCTGCAGTATTAGAGATTATAATTTTGGCTTCTACAGTTTTCACACAAAATAGTGAAACGCAGGTTAATGCATCAAAAATGAACCCTTTTTGAACGTCATCTTTGGAATGGACGGTTTTTACTTGTCTTTGAGCTGCTATTTTGGATCAATCAGCTTTATAATGAAGAAGACGGAAATTTCTTAACTATGAGAACTTACATAGACAGAAGTTTCAATTTTCCGAATGCTTCCAAAACACGCTTATGCTAGAGTAAAACAGGCAAATTGCACAATTCTGAGGCTTATTTCAACAATAACAATGATGATGAAATGGACATTTCAAACATAGATGACTAGTCTTCTTCGTAATTTTGATGTCATTCGATTTCCATTTGATAATTGAAATTTGATTTCATGGGAGAATATCATATAGTTACAAAATTGAGAAAATAGTTCTGCGACAGTTATAGAGGAAAATCACTTCAACTATGCCAACATATTTTGAGCTGGTGACTTCTTTACTATATTTTATTCAATTAGAGAGCTTATAGGTAATTAGAACTTTCATTTGAACTGATTTAGAATAATTATTCAAATGTTTCTTGCATAAGGACATATTCTTTACTCTAAAACGCATCAGCTACACTTGAAAAAAAAAATCGAGAAATTTCTTACCTCTGAATGGAACAGAATCTTTGCAATTTGCCATTTAAACTAGAACAAGTGTGGTGTTAAATCATACATGATGATGAAACGAAAATAAAAAACAAAACCAACTTAAAGGCGTTGGACAGGCCATTCAGTGATAATTTTTCTGGTAGTAATAGGTGGCGTTTTGGTCCATGCTCACCATCTATATGAAACAAATGAAAAATTCAGTTACATGCTTTAATTAGCAACAATAAATATGATGAAATGAAAAGAGCTTAAAACTTACAGAAATATACTCGAAGAATTATTGCGACAACGTTCGTATTTTATTGATGTACAAGTTCCGTCATCACTGGAATCCGACTTTGTTGCGTAAGGTGATGCAATTTGCTATGAGACCATATTTATAGGAGGATAGACATATTTGTAGGAGTTTTCGCAAAGAATTCTGAGTGATGATATAAAATTTGAGTAATTCAAGCTAGAATCAGCTGGCAAGACAAAATCTTCGTCAACCAATGCAGTTATATTCGGAAAAAGCATTATGAAGTTGAAACAACCCAACTTTTCCAGAGAAAAATGTTCATTGTTCATTCACCTGATAATTTGCAAGACAGTTCACATTCGAAGTTGTAACGGTATATATTGCTTTATTCACATATAATGGCATTATGAGAAAGAACAAAGAAAGAATCTTTTAATAATATTTTCATTAAATGTTTTTTTTTAGTTCCAGAACTACTATTTAGTAGCACTAACAACCTGTATTCTGTTTTTGAGAAAAGCACTCTCACTCGTCCTGTTGTATGGCCAAGCAAGGTTCTGATGGTGTATACATCGTATATGAAGATTCATTTCGGCGATAAAATAACAATTATTTTTAATGAGTACACTAAATGTTCGAGTCAGCCCTAAATTTGCAAGATTGCAAAGCTCTTGATGAAACATACATCAAGGGAAATAAATTTTAATGAATTTCACTCTTGCTGATTCACAAGAAATTTCTAATTTTTACAACAAGGAGAGTTCTATTTTACAATTTGCTAGCAATCTGGAAAACATATGCATATAGCAACAGAAAATGTTGATGGTCATAAAAACCATGTCGTAATAGATATAGAGTATGAGAAGAATAACAAGCAAACTATCTTTGACAAATATGTTCTTTTTAATTTTTTTACTATTGTTACCCCAATTGACATAGATTGTTCATTTTTAAACAGTGAAAAAGTTCCATCAAAGCTAATTTTTGCAGGTATAGAGATCTGAAGAATTCTAATGTTGTGAATGGATTGGGAAAACTCCATTCCATTCCTTAATGCATTACATTTAGTGTCAAACCTAAGGGTGTCTCTAAAGGGAGACTTTGGTGAAAGAGATGGATTTATTAACCATAGAGAATGCAAGATATTTTCTATGTACTACTGAGATCTTCAATAACCCTTATTCTCTAATGATATCGAACAAGAAGAAGAAGAAAGCCTCATCATTACGTTATACAGCATCATCAAGAGAAAAGAAAACAATTTTTCTTTCACTGTTTCGCAGCTTAACTGATTTCACAGAAGTTTAGCTTCGAATATTTCGACTGTGTAATCTATCAAGTTCCATGGTTTTATATTATACCCTTGCAAAGACATCGGTCTAAAAAAATGGAAAAAATCACTGATCACTATTAAAGGATAACCAGCTAAAATATTGTCTCTACTTACTGTAAGTTGTGGAGAAAATGATAAGAAGGTAAGAGGTAACCTGCTTTGTTCTACTGAGCGCAAAGTTGTACTAATATCGAAGCAACGAAAAATTATTGGAAAAGATAATGATATTGTATAGAAAATCCAAAGCAATTATATTATTCTGTATTATTTAGATATAAAAAATGTAATGATTATATTATTAATAAATTGAAATGTAGCCCTATATTTTTCGCACTTTCGTTATTTATAAATTCTTAATTCATGACTACATTCTGAATTTTACATGTACAGAAAGTTATGTATTCATTTATGATTCATTTAATATGTCTTTAATTTTAAACTATGTTAATATGCTTGCTCTTCCAAAATGAAATGCACAGGAATTCAAAAAAGAAGCATCATCTAGGTCGCATAGGTTTTTAAAAAGAAGCATTGGTAAAAAAAAAGAAAGAAAAAAAGCAGTAGATATTTTAGAAATTTAACCAAATAGCATTTACTTCTTTGCATTTCAAGTCTAATAGTTCAATGAAACTTATATAGGCTCACTTTAATAATATATATATATATATTACTACAGGAAAGTTATGCGAAATGCAAGCTCTATTCTGTTGTAATAATTTGTAGATAAATTAATTTCCTATATTTGTTTTAGGTGGATAGTCTGTCTTTCAAAAGGTGAAAGTTTTTTGATTCTCAGTTCCTTGAAATTAAAGAAATAAAATATAAAAATTTGCAATTTTTTTTCTACTATTCGCCATTTTTCTGCCTAATTTCAATTTATTAAATACTTGGAGTAAATTGTGCATTTTAATTTTGAAAAGCACTTCATTTCAGAAGCTTATTCATTGTGCATATTAAAATCTAACATTTAGATTGTATTGTAATAAATTTTAATCTTCCTGGGGACATTGAAATGATTGTTGAAGTTCGACCATTTAAACGAAATCCAAAATTTAGAAATATTTATGGGCAATTTGAACATCTATTCTATGACCATCCATCTATTCAGTATAAATGTATATAGTTTTTAGTAACATATGTATAAATATAGTGTGCAGGAATTTTTTACATGCTTATTTTTTAAGCATAAGATTATTATATTTTCCTTACTTCTTAATATTTCAGCCAAAACTATAATGTTTTCCTTTTAATGCAAAAAATCAAGATGCTGCCAATCTACCCAACTAATTAAGTATTCCGATTTTCGGTGCAGACATATGGAATGGTATTGTTTGCGGGACAATAACTAATGAACTATAGTTATCACAACAAATGTTAGGGAGAAAAAAATTAATTCATTTAATAATTTTTTAATAGTCATTAATTATAATAAACACAATAAAATATTATCTGATAAAATTATGTCTTTCAAAATAGAAAAAAAAGTTATAATAACACAAAAGATAATTTGTTGATTCGAATTATTTAAAAGTTTTGGTAAGGCGAACTATTCTAATTGTCTAAAATCTGAGTCTCAAGACAAAAAGGTGCTTATGTATTTTATTACAACATTTGGTTTGGAAAGAATAATGAAAAAATATGCCAAATAAACAGCTATTTCTTGATTTTTTTTTGTCAAACACTCTTGTCTATTCTGAGTCTTAATTGATTTTAGTGACCAGAGAAGATACCGAATTCTTTTGATGAAATTGCTTGGAATAATTGCACTTGTAAAAAGGTATAAAATCAGAAATAGAAAGATTTTTTTTTTAAATCGATAGAATAAATTTGGAATCTACTGAAAATATTTATTACTCGGATTCAGAAAAGAAGTCCTCTATAGCATGAAAAAAATAGTAGAAATTACGAAGGGATAACACCAAACAAAATGAGAATTAAAGATGTTTCCCTGTGCTTTGAAATCAAATCAAGAATTGTTTCAGGTGGTGTGCTGGCATAGGGGCGCGTGTTTCCTGCATGATCTGTGTGTCCCGAGTTCGAATCGTGGTTCGGGCATGGTCGTTCTGTTTTCTATCTGTGAGGTGCGTGAATATAACCCCCTGTAAAAAAGGGTTGTGCAAGCGATTGTGACGCATGAAGTAGCTAAGTCGAACTCTTGACCCTAATTGGCGCTGCTGAAAAAATAAGAGAAGCTCATTCGGCTTAAATCACTGACAGATAACTGTTAGCGTGCTTATAAAGTGCCATAAGTCACAACAACAAAATGATTCTTTGGATTAAGAATATTAAATTATGATTTAGATTAATGAAATTTTTAAAACGGAAGCAAGATTTTTTTTTTCTTTCATTCCATTGATTGCCATCTACAAAGCTTAAATTAACATTATTTTAAGCAAAATATAAAAATACATTAACAAATGAAAAATTATTATTTGAAATTTGCAAATTATATGATAGACATTCTACAGGCACGTATTGAAATGAGTTGAAACTTCATATAACACTTTCACACTAAAATATATGTTTTCAAAGATTTCAATATTTGATGATGATAGTAGGTATATTGTCTAAGCATGTGAGCGAATATGTAGGCTATCTTTGACTTTGTATTGTTAAAAATCTGTTGTTTCTATTTCGGCTTCGATATCCTATATACATATTTAACAGCTTTAAGAAGTTCAAAAAATCAAAGCATTGACTGCTCTTGGGAGTCGGAAAAAACTCTTTGAATTCGATTTGGAGAAGAATGGATTGTTCCTATGCAGGGAGCGCTATCACTCATTGAACGGGTCATCACGTCAAGTCCTCCAGAAACACCAGCAGTCATAAAACGGAAGAATTATTGGTCACAAATAACCATAAACTGAAGCAAACTTCGCTTCCGGTATCCAAGTTTTTGTCTCAGCGTCTTTTTTCGCTTTTATTATTTATTCCACCGTCATTTCCCCTGAAGCGAGAGAAAGCATCAAATTTCATGTCTTTCATGACACGGTATTCTCATTAAGTAAATTACCCTAATCGAGCAAACTCTCCAAAACGGTGTAAAAATAGGAGCCATCTCGCTAAGCAAAATATAATTAACGAGCCATGTTTTAGTGTTCGCCAATTAACGGCCTGCCTCTGTGTAATCCGGCCTCTCAGGAATGGAGATACAAACTGCCACCCAATGGCCTTCGTCTCCTTTTGTCAGCAAATCAATTAATTTTCTCCGCTTTTATTCCTAATCATTAAAAGTATTAGGATTTGTTAATGAATGCACACAATCGAACCTCTCGTAGAGTGTTGAAAGGAAAACAAATAGCAGCTTTACATGCAGCTTTTTTTCACCACTTCAAAAGGAGAGATTAGAAAAAAAAAAGAAAAAAAAAACACTCTTTAAATTAAGTTCTCTTTATTAACGTTTTTAATTATAGCTTTGTTGCTCATAATAGATTCACGTGGACATTAACAAGTAATTACTTCTCATTTTTTATCTCAAATAATTAATGCTAATGTACAGTCTTTAAGAATAAATTTATCATTCTAATTATTGTTTTTGGTGAAATAATTAGGATCAATATCTTTTTTTTACACAATTTTCTATACCTTTTCTCCTTTGATTTTCATTAAAAACACAAACATATGTTTAAAAAATAAACTTCGCTGTTTTTTTCTGACTTTATTTATCAAAAATAAAATTAAAAACCATAAAATTATTCTCAATTATTTTAATGGAAATACTTTTTATGGCGATAGTGCGAAACTACAGTTTCATTGCTCTGACATAGCTTTAAACCGACTAGATAAGAAATGTACTAATTTTAGAATTCTGTGTCTATTAGAAACTTATCGCATCTACAAATTGAAGTTGATTGAAATTAAGGAATTTGACGAGTGCTTTTCAACTGGATTGAAAAGTCTTCGGAAAGCTGAGAAATATTTCGGTGTTCTCGGAACAATTGCGGACTAAACTTTCTACAATTTTTCAATGTTTTTCCTGCGGTAAAAACTTCTCATACTTGTTCATATGACCGTATTCTTCTGAAAACAAGCATTTATCAGTGTATAAAACTGTATTATTAAAAAAATATGGGATTTCTCAAGCATACTTTGTAGTCCCTTCCTTGTTCGAAAACTGTAAGCTAAATTGAATCTTACAAAGTTAATTTAATTGAAGCTACCTATTCATTGTTCTATATACAGCATGTTAATAGCTGATTGCAGTTAATAATAAAAACATGCTTTCGCTCATGCATTTCTTAAAATTTCATTTAAATAATTCTTTAAATTTCAAATAAAGCATGTTTGTTCATTTCGCTTTTGTTTTTCAGAATTTTTACTTTAGTTATTGAAACTTTTGTGCTTCAAATTATTTTAATAAATTTTAGTAAAATGCAGTTTTTCAATTCATGTGGCACGCTATTTCCTTAAATAAATCCTTCTTAGTTTTTAAAAAAATCGACTATTTTATTAAAAAATTTTCAAAAGAGAGGTGAGAAATAATGGAAGATATTTTAAATTAGAATAACTTTTGAGGTATTCATTTAATGTATTAATTTGAATAAGTTTAAAACGTGATATTTGTATTCATTTAAGTGTTTTATGAGTGAGTTTTTTTTAATTCAGGATACTTTTTCGGATGGATCATTGGATGCCTGACTTTGTAATTTGTGTTATTAATTTTCTTTTGAATCAGTCAGGTTTTTAAGACTTTAAAATCATTTTCTTTTCAAGATTTAAATTAAATAAGGTTCGCCGAAATATGATAAAAAATATTTCCTTTTTTTTTTTTTTTTTTTTTTTCCTAAAAAGGTCACTTAAAAATGTTTCGAGCAAACTTATTTCTTATAGTTTTAAATTCTTTTTCCTCTTCTTTTCACTAATTTCGATGCAGAAAGCTCAGCTATTTTTTGTTTTCTTATTCATCTTAATCTATCCCTTGCCATTCTCGTCACGTAATTTAATAAACTGAATTGTTCACTTAATTTGTTTCAAGATTTAATAAATTAATTCACTGTAAACAGAGTTTTAGTAATTAAATCTAAATTCTTGTACTGCAATGAATTTAGTTTCTGTATAGAGTAGATGGCTTCGTTTCATTTGAGAACTCAGTTTGGCTGCATTATTCATCTGATTCATTGAATGATAAGGTGAATTTTTTGAGTCTGAACAAGTTCCTAAAAAGTTCAAAAGAAAAATGTTAATTTCTCTTTAAACACAATGAACTGAGTAACTCAATCAATCAAGTCCCCCTCGTTAACTTATGGATTCGATTTCTTCAATTGATAAGACGTATCCTAGAGGATTCGCCTTTCCAAGTGCCTCTAAAATGAGTTCCCATTTCCAGCAACTCTTTGACTAGCCATTTTTCCACCTGGAACGACACCCAGTAGCCATCTATCAGCCGCGAAGATGGGTGGAAAGACGGCAAGAAGACAGTTTGAAAACGGGCCGACGAGTCATTTGTTAGGGTTCTCCAGAGATATTAGTTTGATGCGTGGTTCGATAAAAAGGCGCTTATGGAAAGACGGCTTGACAACTTCACTCCATCTCCCTAGACAATGGAGCCCCGAGGAACGATCACGGCTGGATAAATGCTCGCCGGGCGGAGATATTATTGGAACCATTAGCAGTCACTTTGTGTAGCCAATGCAATATTATTGACAAGAGAGGGAGAGCTGCCGTACCTCCTTTATGAATCCGGATTCTCTTAGTTCTTTGCTTATCATTTCCTCCAGTGAGTCAATGCGGCAAACGAAGGAAGATAAGCCAGATGTTTTAACACTTTTGTCAAAGAATATCTTTAGAACAATGATCGCTCTTAATAAATGAAATGCTGTTAGTAATTGGTGAGAAACGGAGGCGGGGGGATAGAATTATTCCAACGTGATGGCGCTTTTTTAAACTTCTTGAGAACGATTCCCTGGAACTCTGTAATGAACATGACCAACGAAATTTGTAAAATACAATACAATCAAAACATTTTGTTTTTCCTTTAACTAATGTTCATTTGTATATTTTAATTTAGTTTTGCGACTTCACTTGGACTGAAAAAAAAATGTACGATTGCGGATGGAGGTCAAATCCATAAAAATAAAGTATCTTCAATCAAGACTATGTAGCAAGAAAAAGGAACGTTTCGAGAATCTGGTATTCTTTTTTAATCCCACACTTGAAGTGATGTTTATATAGAGTTTTATTTACCTTATTTTATTATGAATATTTTTTAGAAAATTTGTAATATTATCAATGATTTAAGTAGGACACAGCAGACAGCTTTAAAATGTGAAAAATAATTGCTAAAACTAAACACTGAATCTATTTTTAATTCTTCCAAAATATTATAAAGGATTTTTAGGACTTTAATATGAAGAGAAATATCGCATTATTAAATATAGAATAACGAGAGAATTAAATACAAAATAAAAGAAAAAATGTTTTACATAAAAAAGAAATAAGGGAATTTCTAAAAAACGGTATTTTTAGCAATAATATGCATTGGTCTCATATCAAAACATGAAATAGGAATCAAAACAATAAATTCTTTTGCATTAGGAACAATCTCTTTTTCGTTATTTGGAAGTACTTTTCAGTAAATTCATTTATTGATCCCCTGCCTAAAATTTTTTTCAGATTTTCAATCAATTAAGAACAATTAGTATTCAAAATGAAATATTCCCGAACTTAGGAATATTTTAAGATTGATTCTTTGGAAAAGATATCGTTTTTTAAATCTTTTGTTTTCTAATATTTATCTTTTTCATTCAATGTCAATTTCCTGAGAAAAGTAGCAAAAATTTAAAAATAATATTTCGCAGTAACTGACATGAAACAGCCCACTGTACGATGCGATTACTAAAAACGATGCCCATTTTTAGAAGAAATCATTTTTGTCACAAGCCTGTAAATCCTCTTTCATTCATTTAGAATTAAGTTGTAACTAAATGATAACATCACACGTCAAAGAGCAGGCAATAATTACTCAGGCAAACTTATTACTCAACGCTTATAATAGACTATTTTAGAGAAGAAATGAATTGAAATGTTGAACAAAACTTTTAAAAAATTATTTACAATTTTCATAAGCAAAATAGACATAATCTCAGAAGATCGTCACATTATGACCATTTCTTTTAAATGGAAACCTTTCAAGTAAAAGTTATTTTTTTAAATAAACGAATGATTTATCTTAATGGTGATAAATGATTATCTAATTTTAAATGATATATCTTTTAGTTAATGTATGTTTCAAGAAAACAAGACGTCTGCATATTCAAAAACCAAACTGGGAGGTTATTTGCTCTAATTTTCAGAAATCTTGCGTGTGAAGAGTTGCGTTTTATTATAAAGTAAATTCCTTTTCATGAGACACTACTCTATTCTAGGCCATTATGAAAACAAATGAGTTGACAAAAAAAGAGTAAGAGGTGACTAGCTAGCTGATAACATTTTAAATTTACTCACAGGATAAATAGAAGTCAGAAATTACTTCTTTAAACAGTATTTAAGCAAATCAATCACTGTATAAATATTGATTTTCTTCAAATGCACTGTAGAAATAGGGACAAAATAAGTTAATTTTATTAGAAAAAAGAAGAGAATAAAATACCCAAATTTGTACAGTGGAAATGATATAATAATTACAGTAATCAAAGGCTCTCGATTTTTTTAAATAAATTCTACTGATGGCATTGAAAAAACTTGTTGCATGATTAAAACAAATCTTTGATGTTTGAAATAAGCATCAATTTCTTTCTATTCGAAGTTTCTTTATGAATAAACGAAGAACAAAAGTGGGCATATACGAACAGAGGAATTTTCAAACCATTTCTTGTGTCTAGATATATGAGTATCCTTCAACAGTTAATGAGATCACAATGGCGTTCAGAATTCATGTAACACATGTAAATTTGTCAGATTTCATTCACTCTGGAAATGGATAAATAAATTAATATCATGCCTTTAATAAGCATGGATAGAGCTTCAATGTGTAATAAAGAAAATGTTTAATCTAACTGAAAGGTCTTTGGTGATCACAAAGGTGAAATGAACATTAAGGATTCTTTTGAGTCGACATTATTTTTTCTTTAATTTCTTATTATTTTTTGAGAATTCATTTTAATTCTTTCATTTTAAATTTTCCAGTGGCGATGTCTTTTATACTGAGACGTTAAAAAGCATTGAAAAGAATTAAAAGTTACTTAGGGATTTTCATACATGCAATATTCATAAATGTTTAGCACCTTACAAAAATAAAAATTAAACCAATATTGCCGACAGTTATTTTGACAGTAAACCTTTGAAGAAATCTTTGTAGTTCTACTGCATTATATTTCATTTTATCTTTTCATCAGTTGCCTCTGTAGCGTAGAAATACTTAAGGGTTCTTTAAACAGCCATTTTTAAATATCCAAATGTTCCAAGTAAAGTAACTGACTTGTTAAGCTTACGATCCAACATTAACATGTTGGTAAAATTACAACTGATTTTAAGATATCGAAACAGTATTTGACCATCTTAATGTAAAACTTTGGTTATATTGGAGCATTAGTTGCTTAGTTGCTTATTGAAGATAAATCCGCATTTCCAACAACATTTTCTTGGCAAATACATATTAAGAGCTGTAAAAAAGTGCGAGATAAAACTCGAATATTTTACAAGCGCATAATTTCGACATCACTAAAAAATTGCTTCTTCAAATGAATACGTACCATTTTAGTTACCTCCATTTACACTTTGTTCTTCTCTACCAGCAAGACTTCGCCCATTCATTTGGTTTTTATTCATATTCAAAAATGAAATAAAAGAAAGGGAAAAAAAACCAGTTTTAAACAGATAATCAAATCTTCCACTTCGAGCACTCATCATTGAATTCTAAAATAAGAATGTTAATTTTTTAACAATTATTTTTATGAGAGCGAAGCATTTCCAGTAATGATATAGTTTTGTTTCGTCATATCAGGAAAATATCTGATACAGATACAATTCTGTCGTTTCACTTTACGTCACAAAAAATTTCTAACACTCAATCCTAGCTATCATTCACTAACATATTTAGGCATATTTTAAAATATAACGATAGAAATATTTAAATATATTAAGGCTAACAGAAAAAAATGGCCATCTATCTAGTAAAATCTTTCTAACTGATAGTTACTTAAAACCGCCGAAATAAAGGCAAAAGTAATAAGAAAATTCCTTATAAATGATGAATGATAAATTATTTTACTATTGATCTCTTACTCTATATATTATTAATGAATTATCAATCTCATTTTTATTTCCCAACCCTTATTATTTGAACATCGTTATTGCGAAGTTCTTTAAAAAAATCTTTTACTTGCACGGATTTCAGTTTCTTGTCAGTGAAGTATCACTTGATTTTTTTCTCAAAACTCGGTCCATTTTATAAATATTTTTCAAAATAAAATGGGACAAAATGCAAAAAAAATTTCAAAAAAAAAAACCCGAAGAGATAGTAAGTAATTAAATTTTTATTGGGACTTTCCATCCTACTCTTGGTTTAATGCAGAAGAGGCTTCTTTCTTGAAGATACCGCGTAGCAGACTTCAAAAGCCCTATCTAGTGTCCATAAAACTTGCGAGAGTCTGCGGCGGGAGTTAATTGCGGAGCGGGAAGAATGATCTTTGTGAATGGTCCCAGCAAACGAAGCGCCCCCTCCCCCCTGCCTGGGGCGTCACCAGGAAATGATTTCATTAGCAGTGGAATCAATTAGACTTTGCAGGGCGATAGGGGGAGAGCCCCGATTGTTGCCTCGCCCAGCTATTGGCTGCGAAGAAAAATCGTTGAACGGTCCCAGCCATTTCCGTGCTAGAATCACTCCGTCAGTTCAGTACGGCAGAGCGTTAATCAAAGTATCTTCTCTTATCAGGGTCTGTCTTTTAAAAGAGATTAGGGTTTATTACGGCGCTTCCCAACTCAACATTTCAACAATTAATCTTGGTAAACACTGATAGGGCTCAGGCGGGAAGCTTATTGTTTAAAATCACCAGCACAGAGGGCGCTCGCCAATATCTTCCGGATTTTTTAGCAGGACGTTTTTTCCGCGTGTACCTCGGTCGTTAAGTGCTGCCATTTCCTACGACAAAAGAAGTCTTCTCTCCTGTTCAGGAAGCCTAAGAATCTACGGTCTAGTTACAGCTTCTTAAGCGAGGGTTCTTCTTTTTTTAAAGGGACTCCAAACTTTTGAGAACGATAAAGAGTTCTCTCAATGGGTTCCTTGATGTCCTCCGACTTGCCCTAACACTCTTCTACTGTGATTACAGCATAGGACCCCTTCAGAGACAGCTCTTTTCTCAAAGGATTTTTTTCAATGAACTGAAAGTGATGAAACTTTAACCAATATTCGATTTAAATGACTTCATGTAGTCGGTTGCATTAGATATACATTTCTTCTCATTCCAAGACAGGAGACAACGAAGTGTACTATTTATTAGTCCGTGGACAAGGTGGTTTAAACAACTTCCTAACTGATGTGCGAACTTTAACTATTAGAAGAGGTATTAAAGAGGCTATTCTGAAGTTTTTTTGTTTTTGTTTGTTTAACCAATAAAATAAGCACCATGAACCTAGCAAGTGCTTTATTTAAAGGACCGCACAAATTAAATAACCAAAATTCTACATGTGAGTGATTGGCATTCAATAATTCTAGATGATTACTTTCGATGTGTCTAAAAGGGTGGTGCATTATTTTCTTTCGAAGAGCACAAGAAAAGGTAAGCAATACACGGTGACCTCTTCCCTCTCATCCGGCGAAAGACCAAGATAGGTTCTCATCGCCTCCCTTTTTTGAAATGGGATACAAACGACTAAAATATGGACAGTTGAGTCTTGGTTTCGAGAGAAATCAGAAGGGAGAGGAGTAAAAGTCGTCAGAGGACAATATGAAGTACAGGATGGCAGATAGAAAGCGAATATCGTGACAAAAGAATTTCAACAGCGCCGAGTCTTTATCTGGGTGAAAGGGTAGAATGTGTTCATGAATGGGGTTAGAGGTAGATTTTGTTTCAAACTATAAACCAATCGTTAATCTTCACCTAAGTCATGATAACTGAATATCAAACGTTTTTGGAAATATATTCTAATTACATGCACAATCAAGAAAGAATAAAGTTTAAATAATAACAAATTATTGGGAATTCACATCACTTGAACTGAACAGGTTCCGTATTGTTTTATCGATATAGAACAGTTAGCACATTCATAATGCATATAGCTTGAGAATATTAAGTATGTTTGCACAATGGAAGTTTAGCAATTTTTTTACATCTTTTCTATTTTAAAAAGTCAAATTAATCCTATTTATTGACAAGCTTTATTTTCAAATGTGAGCAAAACTTGGAAAGTATATTCAGTGATTGCATTTCTTTAACAAAGTTTTATTTAACATTTTTGGGGAAAGTTGAATCTAAACCCCAAATAAAATTAGTTAACATTCAATTTCAATGATGCAATTACTTAAGATCAATCCATTCTATCAATTTGTTTCGCCAAATTATCAAATTTTATTTTCAATGATATTGCAAATGTATACAGAGTTTAAACATAGCAAAACTTTAAAAACCTGCTATAATTAGAGTACATGTAAGAAATTCGAATTTTCAACGCTAAATATATTTAAATAACTATAAGCATTTGGTTAACGGATAAAAAAGCAATAAAGATAAGGGTGACCAAAAATAAGTTTCCCAATAAGGAATCGAAAACCACCGAGCATAAATCTCTCTAAATTTGAAAATAAACAATACTAACAAACAAATTTAGAATATATATCTTTTTTCTATAATTGGAATAAAACATATTTATTCACCCATTTTTTGGTCATTTCATTTTACATTTGGGGTGCCTTTTTCTGGTTATCTTGTAGATGCTTTCTACAATATGCCGTGTTTTAGATATTCATGCTTGTTTCTTTAAATTTTTCATTCGAAGAGATTCGTTCTTTCTTTCAACCTCTCTATTTTATAAAAGAATGCCAAAGCACCATTCTCTTAAATTGCGCTGTAGATGTAAATCAAATTCGCTTGAAGAGAAGGAAGGCCAAAATAACCGTCGCTATAAAACATTCACCGTGCTTTCATCTATCAAGATGAAACGGAGATTCAAGGATGATTTCTAACCTATTTTAACTTTTGGGGGTTTGCTCTTAAAGTAATAGATTCTCAGCATCTGAAACTATCTTTGTGTATGAAAAACTTATTAGAATAAAACCTGATCTAAAATGAAAAAAATGTAAGGCTAATTTGGAGCAAAATATCGGAGAATGGAGAGACAATTCCAGTATTTGCTTCATAATTTTAAACTAATCTGGATTGACAAAACTTATCATCAGTATAAATATATCATTAATGCTACCGCAAAATTAGATTAAATCCACATCTCTTCAAAAATAATTTTTAAATGTTCCTGAAAAACACTTTTTATAGTAGGAATCAATGAATACAAAGGGGATTCCAGATAAAATTACTTGGGATTATAAATGACCTTAAGTTCATGGTAAATCATGCTTTCTTCAAGTCTATTAAACTATTAAAAATGTTGAATTACAGCGAGTTCGCTCCACGTCGATGTCATTTCGTTATTATTAAAATCCCTTTATTTTAAAATTGTGTCCATAAATAGTTATAAAATTTAATTTAAAGATAAAGGAATCTGAATTTCGATAACCATAGAATAATGAAACAAGTGTTAATGTTTTGAAAAAGATGATTTTATCATTTCGAATCGAATCAACTTTGAACTAACGAAATGTACAAAGCAGAAAACAAGAATTCGACATTTACGATACTTTTTTTTAAATTTAAAACCATGATATGAATAAAACTGCATTGTTTTTACTTTGTAGGAAACATAAAAAAATGTATTATCCAAATCATGTGTTTCATTTCATTTTTTTTAAAAAAAAATGGATTGTTTTTCATTTGGGGGGGGGGGGACTGAAAATGCCGGATTGTTTTGGAAAATTCCTTTCCTAGTTTATTAAAAAAAAAAAACAATTTACGGCATAATGAAATAAACAATTTTCATGTAGAAAATTCTAATAATGTGAAATGGTTAATTAAGTGAAAATAAACTAGAAAACCCGAAAAAAAATCTAATAATTATGAAAATCAGATTATATATTTTTTTTACAAAGATCTCATTTTTGCTTGCGAATCTTTCATCTCGAAAGCTGGCTCTGAGCAGCGACCACTCGAAGAAAAATAAATCCCCTCGAAAATGTTGAATATGATCCCATCATGCAAACTTGAAAGAATGTTCGCAGGGAAAAGAGAGAAAATGTTATCTTAACCTAAAGGTGGGGTGCACACACCTGAGTCGGGCAGTTAAGCCTAACATCTCAACACACCTGGACATCGGCATTCTGCCTTTGTTGCGTGTGTTGTGTTTTAGCCACGATCGTTAATGGCCTTCTAAGGGGATTAAGCTGCCTCGACGGGAGCCCACTTCACCCTCAAGTTCAACGACTCCGGTCGTGACCGGTGTTGCCCAATCGAACTTCTCCAGCTTTTGCGTCATTTTCCAAATTTCCAATTTTTTTTTTCTCGTGTATTATCTTGTTTCAATTCGGGAGGAGATTTAACCTCTGACGACCGATTTGCATCTCGAAGTCAAGTCAAAGAGATTATCTTCTCCGCGTTTTTTATATATTTGTACACTTTTCTTTTCGAATTGTGAGTTTTCGGTTTTCATTCCTTCAGATAAACTGAGGATCGTTCATTAAAAAATTCTTGGAATATTAGTTCTCAGTTTCATTTTGGTTTGTTAAGAAAGAATGTTGAAAACTCAAAGGATGAATCACGAGATTTCTCGTTCAAAATCTCTCTAGCTTTAGAAAAGTTGCCACTCTTGAAAAATAACATATCAAGTTCACTTCTGCGTAGTTCAGTTCAAGTAGATGTCATGTTCACAGCACAAATGTCTGTGGAAGTTGCAACAACGATATAGAAACTTGATTGCGAGATTTTGATGAAAGTCTGCTCTGAATCCGAATATGTATTTTTGGGATTGTGTATCTGAACACAAACACGTCATGAATTAGAAAGATGAAATTTAATACTCAGTTTTAACATAACAATTGGATATTCCTATCAAACTTTGGATGACATCATTTTCGGAATTTTCTTCCATGTAAACATGATAACTAGGGATTGCAATACCGGACCAAAATTTCAATACCGGTATTCTGTATTTTTTAAATCTTAATACCGGTATTAGAAATTTTAGAAAAAGAAAGAAAACACAGGTGTTTTTTTGTTTTATTTGCCAGTTTTATTAGAAAGGGTAAATATCACAAAAAATAATTTGTAACTTATAAATTATAACAGTATATAAAGAATCACAAAAAAGTAAAGAACAACTTATTTATTTAAATCACAAAAAATTGTAAATATCACTATTCAGTCTGTGGTACTATTACAAATTTTTGAAATGTGATCTTAAAAAACATAATGCATCAATTGTGCTATCATTAAGTCTGAAAAGTAATTTCGTGCAAAAATTACCAGCTGTCGAAAACGCTCTTTCGGCATCTACGCTAGTTGGTCGTACTGTTAGCAATGCGCGATATACTTTTTCCAAGTATTTACCTCTAAATCCCTCATCTTCAAATTAATCGATTTCTCGTCGGATGGTTTTGGATATAGCTGATTTCTGTATTGTATTTTGGTTCGTTGAAATTTTCTTATTTATCGCTCATTCTAATTTTTGTTCAAGACACAATTCCTTTTCACTATCGACATGAGTGTCCTCATAATCTTAGATAACTGAACCGAAATCTTCTGAATTTGGATAGGTTTGTGGGTAAAAAATTAAAAAAAAAATTACTATATACTTAATCAGATTTGAATTGGATATTTTCTTTTCTTCTTTTTCATTTTCATTTTTAAAATCATTATATGTATGTAAATACCATAAGACATTTTCTATTTCGATATGCCTTTCTTCTGTGCAATTTTTCAATGTAATATATAATCTTCAGATAGTGATGTGTGCTTTTCTAGTGCGATGTGTGCTATTAGGAGTAAATAGTTCCGACGTGTTTTAAAATCTAATATTAACATATATTCTGTTTTATTTTCAGTTAGTATGTATTTTAATAATATGTCATCTTTTATAGGGGAACGTTTAAATATCTTAACAATTTTTCGAACTTTATAAATTATAGGAAGCAACTCTTGATAGGTTAATATTTCATCCTCATTAGCTATAACTTATTCAACAATTACATTGTCATTATATTCATTGTCAATATCACTCTCACACTTACTCTCTTCAAAGTTGAAATTCGAAGTTTCTATATCCACAGTATTTGGATTCTGCTGTTCTTTTTTTTTTTTTTTTTTTTTTTTGTATAATACATCTATTACTCCTAACTGAATTCCATGAGCATAGCATAATTGCTGATTTGCACCAACCAACTTTCCAACCTTTTTCATAATTGTTGCTCCATCAGTCATTATGGATACAATATTTTCTTTCAGGGATAATCCATGTTTCGCTAATTTAGATTTAAGCAATTAATTAAGCCATTAATTAGTTAATTAATTTCGTCCGTTAGGGAGACATAAAAACAAAAACGTATACTATTTTGCCATGTTGGCGATCCCTGAACATATAATGGAGACAATTTTAAAAATTTCTAATAAATACCGAAAAACCGGTATTTAAACTTGTGAATACCGGTATTACAAAATTGTACAAATGGCTCAAAATACCGGTATTCGGTATCCCGGTATACCGGTATTGCAATCCCTAATGATAACTCAAAAGCACAAAAAGTTGGAAGAATGAAATTTGACTCATGAATTTGTAAATCGGTGTAAATTTCGGATTTAATCTGCCAGCAGGATGACCGCCTATTCCTGATTATATGAAAAATATAGCTGAAAACAAGCTTTCTACTAAAACTGCAAATCTTTGCCTAATTTTGGACAGCTATATGTTGTTTGTCCATACGTGTTTACACGAATACAATAATTTAAAAAAGCAATAACCAATCAATAACAAATACAGATGAGAAAAATATGGAGAGAATACGCCTAATGAGATTTTGAGCTTAATATAATTATAACTCAATTTTTCAAAATATTTAATTATTGTTAGATAATTAAATAGTTTATCTCTAGTTTAAGATAGTTTATCTCTAAAAATGTTTTTAAAATATCTGTTTTTCAGATTTCATTCAGGAGGAACAATTGATATTTCTTCATATTTTCTCCTGACGTTCTTCTCAGAATTCAAATCGATGGAGTCCATATTGTGTAATTTGGGAGATTTCATGATGCTGCAGTTCGATTTCATAATTCATTCAAAATATATTTTTAAAAATTATGTCGAAATTCCCAAAATATATTCAAGCAATTCTGTTTTGATATGAATATGAAAAAAGAAATTCAATTTCTGAAAGATTTTTTTTTTCCCATTCGAAATCATTCCATTTTTTAAATATATGTAGAGAACCATGAAGAAGGAAATGACGAAAGATATATTTTAAGCAACTGAAAATTTTAGCTATTAAGTTTTTTAAAAAATTACAAATTTTCACTAACTGGGCGCAAGAAATTGTCAGAAAAAAAAAATTCAGTCCATTCCTGTGATACTACGAAAAAAGTATTAAGCGAGAATTTCAATTTCATTAACTTTTTAGTTTTCAGTTATACGAAGATTAATAAAAAAAATCTTTATTATTTTGCTTTCAAAAAACTGCAAATAATTAATAATTTGTGCACTTCTTTAATGTTTGAAGGAACGACGAAAAAATGCTTAAAAGAACATTTTATTCGAGATAGAAAGTAATTTACAAATCAAATGGCAGGAGCATCCAAGAAATCTTTTAAAATTCCGATTTTTATTTATTCAGCTTAAATATACCCAACAAATCAACATGATTTTTATTCTAAAGGATATGTAAAAAAAATTAAAATGTAGCATCTATATAAATTAGCGTGTAAAAATCATGTATTAAAATTTTCAGTTCATTGATTGTTATTTTTGAACATATTTTGACTGGCCTTGAATCTAGGAATTTCTTTCGTTTTATTTTATCTACAAAACCTGAACTCAGAGCATCTTCTTTGCTTCCTATGCTTGATGAAATTGCCCCCCCCCCCAAAAAAAAGTTTTAAGAGCTTCCGAATAAAATTTAAAAAAAAATATATCCACATGAAATTATTTAAAAAATGATTTTAGAGAGCTTTATGAAACGAATTGCTTTCCTTTTCAGATAGATGCCTAGTTTCAATCGTAAAATCTTCTGAACTAGTAGCATTTACAAAAAGGAGTGCTTTTCCTTGAACTTCGAGTGTAAAAGGTGAACACTCTTTGTCTTCAAATGCGATTTACTAAGGTTTTGAAAGGCTTTTTTTTTTTTTTTTCTATCCTCGTTTTTGTTAAATATAATATTTTTTTTCAGTTGCACTTTGATGCTATACATTCTTTAAGAGTGCGCCGAAAATATATTTTACAGCCGTTAACCATATTTAAATGTTGAGACAACAGAATATCAAATGAATTCCGAGTCATTCATTGCTATTCAGTTCATTCACTTCTTCTATTAATGTTGTACTGAAAAGCATTAATATTGCTGTTACATAATCAGTCCTATACCACTAGTTGAAAATTTAAATCCTTGTTTTTAAAAATAAAAAATGGCTTTTTTTAAATTCATAAAATAGTTTTTATGGATACTAAAATTTTATTGCTTCCAAATAGCAACGAAAGTCAGAACTATTTGCTCCTCGTATTTTCCTCATGGGAAAAAAGAGGTGATAAGCAGGGGGAGGGGGGCAAATCCAGTTTCCTAAACAGAAGGAATGTAAGTCTAGATGGCTTAAGTTTCCGAATTTAAAGACAACATTTAGAAACAGACAAAGACCTAAAAAAAAATTTAATCATTACTATACTACCAACAAATCAAATTATCTATGAACAAAAATCATATATTATTTTGCCCATTGCGCTAAAAAACTAATAATAATAAACCTTCATCTACGCTGACGCTAAAAGCTGCATCTTGTGTTTAATCAATCAATTACTTAATGCCAATGACAAACTGGCGCTCCCCATTAACGCGTACATATTCTGCTCGTAACTAGAATGGCCGTAGACGACTCATTTACAAGCAATGCTCTTTTAAGATGAAATGGATTTTCCCCCTTTCAGAGACCCTCAGCAAGGCCTGATCATAAGAGCCAGCCCTCTGCGGTCTGGAGGGTGGTTGCAGCAGAAACCACGGTTAACAACCTCCTCTTGGCTTAGGATCTAAGCTCTCTAGTGAATCACCGGCGTTATCGAGAATATTACCCCTCCTCCTTCTCCAACATATCATCGGATGCTCTTTTTTTTTTAAATACATTTTGGAAAAAATTTTGAAAAGCGTTTTCAGCGAGTACGGTAGGGGAAAAGTGGGTCAGTTTCCTGTCAGTATGGAGAGTATAATCTCTCCTTCGATCTCTTCGATCCTACCAACATCCTGCGATCTTTTATTTTGAAGACAGCGGAATGATTGCAACAGATCCGTCACGTTACGTCAGACCGTGGAGATATCGTTCGCGCTAATGAACGGCACGTGTATCTGCTACACACATAAAGCATGATTTCATTTTTTTTTTTTTTTACTCCTGCGCCTCGTTCCTCCAACTCGATTAATGTTTCTGATAGATAATACATCGTTATGTCTGGGAAGCAATTTAGGAATCGTACACCTCCTATGGAGCGGAGTGCCTTTTAAATTTTCCATCAAGGCGATTAGTAGTGTTATTTTGTGATGAAGCAAATGTTTAGTCTTCATTTAATCAACTTTGTTTTTTGCTCTATTATTGGTATAGGAGTCACTCTATTTTAATGGATGCAATAAAAATTGGTTTATTTCTCACATTCTCATTATTATCTCGTATATGAGTAACCTTTACTTTTTAAGACGCTATTTTCAAGCAAACTCAACTCATTGTTAAGATTTTGCATTCATTTCTCTCAGAAGACTGCAAATATTTGATGTATAAGTATAAAAATACCCAATTAAAAAACATAGTTAAGATTGCTGTATCGATGGTCTTGAAAGGAGAATTAAAAAGATCACTTCAGGAAACAAACCATTGTCAAATTATTTTAATATTTGTCCAGTTGCTTAGGTTTTAGCTATAAAGTATTAACGCTTAGTTTTGAAGCAAAATGAGAGGGGGGGACCTCGTAATTTTCAATTGTTATCATATGACGTTGACGAAATCTCAATTAGCACACCAGTATTCAAATTTCCAGTCAGCAAACGTGTGGAGACTTTTAACCCTCGACGTGCAACAGAGCCACATAAACGGCCGTCTAGGACCGAAACATGTTTCCATCCTTGGAACCAAAGCTGAAACCAGATCACACGAAACCAGATCACACGGCCATAAAAATAGCTTAGATAACTTCCTATTTAAAGCCGCGTTCCAACGACCTGTGAGTCTGCAGGCAGGGCACACATTCCCCTCTTACCCCTCTTTTTCGGTTTTTTGATGTCTGTCCAGTTTACCGACTTGTCGGAAAAAGAAAAAGCGTGGCCTGTCTGTACACTTTAAGTTCGTTGGAACGCGGCTTAACAAAGACTTGCTACGTTTGACAGAACAACAGGAAATAAGCCTTTGTTGAGAAAAATGTCAAAGTCTGAAATAAGGAGAGATGATCAACAAATCTTTTGCATAAATATCATGCAATTTAAAGTACTGCATGACGTCTTGTGCAGTCTCAAATATCTGGTTTCCTAAAAAAAGGTAATACCAAATCGCATTTTTCTGATGTTCTAACATAGAATTAAAATGGTTAAAGCTTCTTTGGGATTCCTAATTATTTATTGCACTAATATGAAGGCTAAGCATAAGAAAGGAAACATTGAAAACCTTTTTAAATATCATTCATCATAACAAATTAGTGTTGAAATGAGTTTCTTTTTCTCCCCTGAATCTACAGAATAACACAATAATATGATATTTACAATGCATTATGTAATATAAAATCCACAAAACTTTTTGCAAACACTAAATAAAACGTTTAAAATTTCCATCACTTTAAATGACATCACTTTCTTGGCTTCAAAATTATATTAAATAGTTTTAATTTGTTACTGACTACAGCATATATCCAAATAAAAAATATTATTTTTCCTTTAAAAAAATTTTTAAAAAAGTATTTTTTCAATGCTTTTTGCAAAAATTAATGAAATTTATACTTCAAAACTGATTTCAGGACTGAACAGTATAACATATAATACCATAAATAATGCACTTAATGCAAGTTGATATACACAAGTTATCCGTATGGAGTAGAAATTCGACTTTATTGAAGACTCAATCGCATATACAGATATCTTTTGGAAAAAGGCACCTAACTCTTTCTCAATAAATAAATATTGAAAATTGCATTTTCATTGCATTTCAAGATCAGTTTTGCCTTTGCTTTTCTTTATAAATATTACAGATTTCAAATCACAAAATTCAGTTCTGCAGTAGATTGCTAATATCGGTTTATTTTCAAATCGGAAAATGATTTGTGAATCGTTGGATGATAGCTAGTGAAAATTTTAATGAATTAATTCTTTAGAAAAGGAGAAGAATCCTTCAATTCATAATAAGAAATTAGAATAACCAATTCACTTTTTTACTAAGCGGATTTAGGAAAATTTTATACTTCAATATAAAATTGTGTATAAACCTGAGTTCTTTAATTTTTTTTTTCATATGTTTGTTTTCTTCATTCTTTCCTAGCCATTAGTTGTAAAGCCCTTTTAAATCAATGATCTCACTCATCCTTCCAATTCTGCATAGATGTAACTAAACGTATGGTCCATTTTTTTTCCAAGATCGCTTACTCTTCCGAACGAAATAGAGAGAACATTTTTCCGCAAAGGAACGTTTTTAACTACCGATGGTAGGGGTCTGGAAACCTCCCGCTCCTCCGCCCTGCCAGAGGACTTCTCTAAGTTAATGAGGGGTAGAAATTTTAATGGCAAGCGCAACAGAGCTGCTTCTGACGTCACATCCGTAGCCCTCAGGAAACGTTTTCAACTACGACACTGACTTTTAATTATTAACTTCGCACCATCCGTCAGAAAGTGCTTTATCAGCTTATCTTCTCTCCTCGCCTTCAGGGGGGCATCTACAAATGCGAGATTTTTTTCACAGAGAAAATTAAGAAAATGTCATCGATTTTACTATTGAAGTCATGACACATTCTTGCTTTTTCTGAAATGAAGCCAATTGAAACGGAATCGGAATTTTCTCAAGATGTGAAATGAAATCTGTTATCATTCATCTTATTCACAAGTGTGCGTTTTTCTTTTAAAATGGATGTTGAGAAATAAAAATTATTATGACAGCTTTTATTCTGAGGAAACATTACAAATTTTACTGAATTTTTTTTTTTTTTTTTTTTGGAAATTATAGCCGTTTCTCGCATAACATGGGATTTACTATAACATTAAATCGGTCAAACAATTCAATGGTAAATAAAATCTCTGTGGAATTGATATTTTGAAGTTATCATTTACATTTTAAAATGGCATCATTTCTTTTAGTTCAAAAAATTATATCTAGACTTTTTATTAACAAATGTATTTTATAATAGCTGCAGCAGGCATTTTGTGAAAAATAAACACGTGCATTAAGAATAGCGCCATATGTGGTGGGAAGTGTAACAATTCAGTCAGAGCTGTACTGGCAAAGATTGAAAATGTACCTATACTTCTTTCCTCAAACTCATAAAAACTTTGTTAGCAAATTTTATTTGAAATAAATATCTATCTTTTGATGCATATTCTTGAGTATTGTGAATGTAATAAATTTAAATGTTTTTAAAAGAGTTAGCCTGTAATCATAATTTTACAATAAGTGTATTTATTCTACGTTAATTTGAAGTTTTTTTGATCCGACACAAGCTTATCGTAAGTTTTAACGAAAGAACTCCAGAATTCGTTATATAAAATAAATTGTAAATGACATTTTCTTTACACAACTGCTTTGAGCATTGCTATTGAATAAATGGCCATTATTTGAAAATTAATCTGCTATTTGACTCTAAATGGCTAGAGGGGAACACATGTGTAATAAATGCTTCATATTTTAAAGCTCTGAATATATTGACCAATTCAAGCACAGTAATCAGAAGAGTGACATTTCTTCTCCTGTATTAGAGCGAAAAACAAAAGCACCAATTATTTTCGAAATGAATTAATCTTCAAATGACAATAATCTTTCAGTTTTTAAGAAATTTTGTTGGAATATTCAAAGGATAAAATTCTATTGTCGAATTTTGTTTTAAATACTCTATATACTATTATATAGTTTATATAATACTATTTAA
>JAPMOR010122209.1:678319-717247 GCA_026543865.1 Argiope aurantia | reverse complement strand
TACTCTATATACTATTATATAGTTTATATAATACTATTTAAATACTCAATATACTATTATATAAACCGATTTCTGCGATTCTTATTTCTCTAATACTACAAAGTGGGTCATTATAAATGAAATACTACTTCATATATTCTTTCATGAAATAATGAATTAAAAAGCTTTCCCATTTTGAGTATTATTTGATTTTTTTAAAGACTTACTAATAATGATTTAACAAAAAAAAAAGTTCCAATTTATACGCTTAAATTTATACGCTTAAAAGTAAAATTTACAATGTTCCAATTTATACGCTTAAAAGTATAATTATTGTATACATTATGGAATCGTGAAATCTATTTCTCTGAAATTCTGTCACTCGCATAGAATTAAAATTTAATTTTATCAATAGATTAAGAGGAGAATAAAACCTAAAAATATTGAAAAAGTACAAAATGTTAGAAAATTTACGCAGAGGTGGCATCATCTGCAACAACTAATGATAGGAATGAAATCAAATTTCATATAAAGTTGATGGCATGGGAAGACGAACTTCGCTAAAGAGAAAAGGCCGGCGACGCAGTATCTTGTGCATAGAAAAGATCACACATTGGAAATGTTGCAGGTGAACATTAATGTAGATTAGTAAAAGTTTATTTTCTCCGAGTTTTTCACTGCATGTCATTAATTTCTGTATGTGCATTTTTTTTTTTTTTTTTTTTTTTTTGTCATTTGAACGTGAATGAAACTTTAAATAATCTTTTTTTTTCTCATTGAATTATTACTGACTTCTTCCGACAGCGCCCAAATTTTTCAGACTGGAGACTTTTGTGCCTATTTTTTTCTTTTTTTGCAAGTTTCATCTCGATAAATTTTCACCAAATTGTATATGAATTTTGAATTCAATCCGTTCATTAATTTCAGCAGTAGACGCTTCTAAACACAGAAAGTTACTTTTTGGCTACACTGTATTATTATCACTGGAAACACAAAGCGTATTAATATCAAAATTTCAGAGCATCAATAAGGAAGATAATGAAAAATTGATTACAAAATTCCATCTTTAAAACATCAAACAAGTTAAATTAAAGTATATAAAATAGATTTTTTTTGAAAAATATTTTGGGAGATAACAAATTTCTCAAATTTTCTTTAAAAAATTCTATTGCCCTTCAGATATTCTATGATTCCGGCACTCCTACAACTTTTTGGAATCTCGATGTATAATATTTGTTTAAGTCATTCTACAGAAGAATACTTTTGTCTTGTTACAGAACTTTTTATTGTTTAGGATCATAAGATATTCTCATATGGTCAGATGAGAATATCTGAGCCAAATAATCATCCAAATTTAGGTTAATCTCCAAACAATAGAATGAAAAACTGATGCATCTAATACTATTAATTAGTTTTAAAATAATTCAGTTAGGAATGGGACAGAAATGAGGATTCCTTAATATCCTTCCATATTTCCATGTTCTTTTTAATAAAACGATGCATGTTTTAATAAAAATAGAACAGCTCTTATTTTTAATTTCGTCACGATTTTTTAGAAGATCACTCATATATGAGATTTATTTTTTAAAGTTTTTTGATGTAATGAAGAATATCTTTCCTAGACAAGACGATTTCTACCATGCAAATAACAGAAATACGACTATATTTGTTGATTGATGTTTTTAGACGAATTGTTGATTCAACTTTTTAAAAAAATGGCTATGCTCCAGTTAAGAATAAAATGTTTAAGAATGAAAAGATTCAGTTAAATTTATTTATTATTACTGCTTATTTGTTACGAATATTACACATTCGTTAGTGGATTTCAAAAATTTCTAAAAAATTTTATATTTAAAACATATGTTAATAGTTAAGGGAAAAATTCATCGTAACTGAAGAATAAAACAACTATTGCATTTGAAAATCGTATAGTTGACGCGATTCACAATCATATCAGTATGTCACTCACTGAAGTTGCAAGCAACACAGTAAGCTAATTTTAGATTTTTTTTTATATATATTTATATATGTACGGGCAATTGCATTTTCTAAGAATGGCGCAGTTTTAGGATAAAATTTTCACTTTTAGAGAGCAACGGGGCAAAATGTTTCGCAAGAATGGACTGGAAATGGAAGCGCTATTAAAAACACAGTTTGATAGGAGAAGGAAGTGTTCCCAGAAAGCCTGGGATTTGTTTCAATTTGCTCTGTTGCAACATCCAAACTTTAGTTATCGTGTAATTATAGTAATATTTTTAGCAATCGTATGTTGTGTATATGACCCATGTGAAAATGAGTGTATGCCTCATCTTCCGTTAAAGCTAATTCTTTTTTCAACTAATTGACTTTTAATGAAAATAAATGAAATAAGTAATTCTGAATGTGTTACATCTTGCCCTCTTTAATGATATTGTTTAGACTAATTTATTATGATTTTTTAAAGGATTATCTGCATTTCAACACATAAAATAAAAGAGTATTTAAATTTTTTATTAAGGAAAGATAACGCAATTGTTTCAGTTTAGTTTAGTTCTACTAATGTCCCGTTTAAAAGCAACACTAGGGTTATTTTGGGACTGACCTCGTAATTTTGAGCCGCTGTCAGATGATGAAGACAACACCTCAGCTGTTACCCCCTCTTCAAACTTCCACACCACACCAGCGGGGAGAAGTTTGTCATACCCGCGTACACAACGGTTCTTTAGTGGAATCAGGTTTCGAACCTTAAGCCCTCCGGATCCGAAGCCGAGCCCTTAACACCAGCACACCGCGGCCGGAAATTATATTAGAAAATGTCAGTTTGTTAGTTCAGCGATCTTTTCTTTTTTTAATGAAGTCTTAGTACTTGGCATAGAAGTTTGATTCCAGTCTCAATTCTTAAGCCGATCATTCCGATATTCACGATAATTTCGATAGTGTAACGTTTCCCTTTTTTCCTCACATGGTAATTGGCATTCAAACTCGATTTTAACGTCACCCGTTTTTCCACACATAGTTAAGTACTTACGGACCCTCAGATGTGGATCCTTTTCATTAGGAGAGTCATTGTGCCTGGTTATTTGTTACTATATCCATGTGCAGCGAAACGGATATGTATCCCTTCGTTTCAAATTGATCCATCGTGTCTTCAAGAGAGAGGAACGTCGAAACATCCAGATGTTAAACTTTTCCCCCTAAACTATATGAAGAGACTCAAGTCATCAAGAAACGATCAATCATTAGCAACCGTTGTCATTAAGTACCCAGGTGCACTTCAGCCGGCGTTAGCTGCGAATTGATTGTAATTGACATATGCTCAAGAGGCAGTCGGCCACCAAGATAGTTCATTAATAGACACTTCCTCTGTCCGGTGCAGACCATTGAGGAAGCGTTGCTGAGCAACTATTGGGTCATAAGGAATTCACCAATGAGAAAACCGGAGGCAGATTTCTGATGGGAATAAAATGCGGTATTTTTTTCCAGAGAAGAAGATAAAGAGCCTTCGAAATTGAATTCAGAGAATCTTAAAATGCAGAAAGTTGTTCCTGTTCTTTTTTTTTTTTTTTTTTTTTTTTTTTTTTTTGAAGCTCCGTGTGATTTGAGCTTCTGTGTTAGGTTCCACTCGATAAAGATCAGTGGATTTCTGGAGTAGCCGTTTAGAGGTAACAGCCTGTTCGCGGTTTTTTAGTGATTTATTTTTCGATTTGATCTAGGAACTATTTCGTGATTGAACTGTTATTTGACTTGATTTTTGTAAATAATATTAACCTTGTTCTTTGTAAATATATGAAGCTGTGAATAAAAGAATTAATTTGTTACGCTACTCTCTTATTAGGCCAGTTTTGATCGAGATATTACAATTGATTTCGAAACCGTGGCCCTTCAAAATATATCTCACCATTTCGATTGAGCAGCTGACTGAATGTAGATAGTAAAGAGGTAATTGAGGGGGTGTACTCCAGTAAGGAATTCACCGAGGGAATTGAAGTGAAGTTGGCGTGCAGTGGCCAGTAATGAACAGCTTAAATGGAATGATGTGTACTCCATTCATGCGCTGAGAAGTGCAGGAATGATAAATATTACTCTTCTTACTATTTTTCTCGGTCACTCGAAAGGGGGCGGTTCACCTTGAGCACGTGGATGAGAAGCGGCTCGACTCAGTATATCAAAACTCGCATTACTCGCAACATTATTAACTCGTTCCTGTTGATATAGGATAAGAGTTTTCTTACTAAATTGATAATTACTATTTTCTGCAAAGCCACAATATCAATACTTGCGAAATTCTTTTATTTCAGATAGTCCGGACGGCTCATGCTAAGTAGGTATGATTTTGATAAGAATTAATGTCGGTTTTCGGCAACTTCTATAATCTTGTGACAAGGTTGAATTTTGAAAATTTTTATGAACTTCAATTTTTTGTAAACAGTGTGCCTTGAAGACACCTTAAATTTTACTGAAGATACCTTGAGTGCCAACAAGCATAACATAAGGTTTACAGAATTAAGAACTCAATAAGCAGTTTCAGAGGGAATATGAACAGATGCAAATAATGTACAAATGATTGAGAAAAATATACAGTCAGAATATATTCATCCTCTTTGTGATATATAATATTTGTCACATTCTTATGAATATATTAAGTGCGTAAAATTATACTTATTTCTTATTTGTTATTATCCATTATAAATCTTTTAAAAATGAATCTTCTTTCTTTTTCACCCACAAAACTCTAACCAATATCCTTTTCGAATAAGTTTGATTAAAGTAAGCAAAAATTCTAGTTATTTTCTGGAAATCCTCAAAGTCAACTGGCTTTGTTGATAGATCTTATTCATTATAATCTAGGTATAAAAAAATCATGAAATAAATGAAGGAGAACAAACTGAGCAACTTTTAATTATTCTATTGAATTTAAATTATTTTATGGAAAAAAAGTTTTAAAAAATGGAAATAAACCACCAACGAAATCTATTCTGGCTTCATTCGGGAGCTGCCATAAAGCAATATTTATGTCTGAAATTATCTTGTTATTTAGTCTTGCTCACAGAAGTTGCATAGGAAAAAAATTCTACCCACATAGATAATTTAATTGAATTTTTTTAAAAGACATTTTGATGCTTGACATCTTGCAATTCTCATAATTGTTTGTAGTTCTCAAATTAAGTGAAAAACACGTACCTTGTACAAAATGTGGGATCATTTTGCGGTTAGATTTATTTCTTGTTTTTGGCAATTTTTGAATTTCTTTTTTGAAACTTAAAAGTTATAAAAATATTAATACAATTGAAGGTCCTTCATTTATCTGATGCATTCTATTTTGTTTTGATTATGCAGTTGTTATTCTGAATGGTACCTCATTTTTTCTTTCATATAAAAAATTAATACGACTATTTCAGTTTCCATTTCAATATTCATTAAACATTTTCGCGCACTCTGTTATTTTTACCTTTTTTGGTTTATTTTAAATAACTCAATAAATTAATTTCCTTATAAATATTAACTTAAAGGCAGAAAGTTTCTGTGTAGACATTTTAACTAAATATTCAATATGAAAAATTGGTTTTAAAAAAATATTGCATAAATTGCGGGTAGGAAAGCCAAAAAGCATTACATGCCATAACAAATACGCTTTCTGTACCACAATAATAGTAGAAGTTGACAAGCGTAATTCATTACTGCATTTTAAACTTGTAATGCAAGATCCGGAATAATGTAAATTTGGGAACTTCAATTGATGATCTTACAGTGTTTCTTCTGATAAAAGGAATATGTCTATGTTTTTCTCCATAATCTTTGTATTTACGTCCAGAGCGCATTTTTTTTCTAATAATTGCCGTTGGCGTAAGATTAACCTTGAACAATTATTTTCGGAAGCACATTTCCAAATGTCTGATATGTCCACTCTGCCGCACTTAAATTGTTTTACATCTAATGCAATAGTACCTCCTTTACATTCTTGTCGCTTTTTTTAAGGCACCAAGAATTGAACAATTGCAACTCGATCGTTGTTAGACCGAGCGTAGGTCTCTATGTACACATACATCAGATTTTGCACATAAATGCTGCTGAAATATTTGAGGTTTCGTTGCAATTAATTCATCCTTAACAAAAGACGCGAAAATGTTTCCATTTCTTTATATTAAATTGCATGAAATCATTTGAATCTCGAGGGTTCTCTTCATTCTTGCCTTGGATGTATTCAGAAAAGGAAAAAAAATATATATTAATTCAGATGAAATTGAAAAATGCATCTTTACATCTTATCGATAAATAACAGCTTCATAATTCGCAGATATTCCCTTTTGATATTCCCATGTTTGTCATAGCTCCATCATGGACGATCCCAATGATAATTAGGTTTCGATATTAGCGTATAATGCTTCCTCTGACGACAAGCATTTGTTTCCCAACCGAAGTCAGTTCCTGCCATTCATAAGCTTCATCCTCGGGCTTTTAGATCCGAGAGAGATCTGAGCGAAAGCTCAGATAACAGAGGTATTCCATTTTGTACCTAACTGGTGGAGAATCGATTTGGAGATGCTTGGATAGAGTTTACAAGCTAGGCAATGCACAAAAGGCACTTAAGATAAGCAAGTGTTTGACTAGAGATCCTTTTTGATTAAATAAACAAGCATTAGACATTGGTCTTTCTATGCCATAGCAGACTTGCGAGGATGATCATTAGTTGCCTATTACTCCTGCGAATTGGTTTAATTTCGATGAAGCCAATGATCTCTTAAGAAAATGCCAAAAATTAACGTTGAAAACGAATGAACAATAAGAAAAAAAAATCGAAAACCCACTAGTTATAAAATTTAAATTACGAAAAGAATCACTAGTGAATACAAAAATGCAGTGACATTCTTCTCAAAACAGATGAGTACATATAACTTCTTTTATTAAATATGTGATTTTTAAAACAGAAAAATTAAAGTTATACCGATATTAATCATTTAAAATTCAAAATTCAGTGGCTAAGTTAAAAAAAATCCCCCGAAAACTTTGGAAAGTTGGGTGATTTTTTGCCAATGAATGAAAAATCCAAATGAATTTATAACATAGGATAATTCTATATTTCGAAATGAGTTTCTGCAAATCTAGAACAAGAATGATAATTGGCGTATTTAGAACATTTTTCAGGTCTGGAGGTTAGAACAGTCGTCTTTAAGGGCTTGGAACCCTTGTAATTTTATTCTCTACGGCGTAGCTGGAAAAATAATTATTTTATTCTTTTTTTTTTTTTTTTTTTTTTTTTTTTTGTAAAATGATGCTAAATTCCAATCTTCCAAATTTAACACTTCTTAATAAGTATTATTTTTTAAAGGAAAAAAAACATAAATGCGGAAAGTCGTTGTTAATCATATAAATAAAGGAATCTTTCAAGTTACTTTTATAATATGGTTTCATTTCAGCTGGTTGTCCTCGTTCGGAGACTGAATCGCTATGAACTATATTAAAACATTTGATCATTTCCTTTTTGCGAAATTGTACTTTTATCTGATACCCAAATCTTATCCAGGAATCGAATCTAGACTCCCTGGAATGAAAATTACCAATCTTATAAAAAAAAGTAAAGCAGCAACGAAGGTATAATTGCATGAAGGTATAAAATGATTTCAGTCGGTATGGAGATTATCCTGTTTATTAAATATTGCACAATGAAATGCTGATGCAGAAATAAATACTTTTTTTATTTTTCCTATAAATTTAACATCTCTACTCTAATCGTTATTTCTAATAAAAATGAATGCTTGAGTTTGTCGGCGCTCTACAAGCCAGGTCATTATTTCATCTTGGCCTGCCATACTTAACTCATATATACTTTGTAGAGAGAAAATGTGCACCTTGTAGAGAATTTTTTGAAATTTTATTCAGTTCAAAATTAAGAGAAATTTTGATGCTCTTTCACCATAACTTCCAAAAACATTATGGTACAAAAAAGAATTTTTAAGTTTAATTAGAATGCAAAAGCAATTGTTTCCTTCTATATCTTTTCAATAGTAATCGTTTTTTTTTCCTTTGCCGTATTTTTTTCTTCTATTAAGTTAAAAAAAAAAATATTTTAAGCATATTTCGCAATATGCTTAAAACTCATTCGCAATATGCTCAAACCATTTTCATTGTTGCGACGAATATTTCATCATGCTTTTTGTTCCTTTATTGATGCACAAAACTTTAACATTCGGCTTACTTTTCCATGTTGAGTAGGCTTCAATACAAGACATGCTTTTAATATATTTTTTTTAAATTAGTTTACTTATAATTCGGATTTAAAAGTAAGAATAAAAAAATTTCAAAGTTCGTTCCTTTTAAAGATTACTTCTCTTTTCTGTGATATTATTGGATCTCTAAAGATATAGACAGAAAATGCGTAGCGCAATGAACAGAGCTTCTGAAGGTGTACGAGTTATATATCTATCAACATTTCAAATTTAAAACTATTTTGCTGATGGAACCATCAAGAGCAAATTACATAAAATGATAAATCGAAAATTTTATAATATGTTTTATGAAACCGCTGATCCGGGCAAATCAACTGGTGTTCAAGGTCTGTTAGTTTTCAACTAGGAATTAAATTGGTGAGTGGAAGTACGAATTTTTCTCGAATATCATTTCAAATTACAGCTGTTTGCTCCATTAAAGTCTTAACAACACAAAATATCTTGGAGAAAAGTTGCTTCTTCAAGGACTTCATCAAAAATGTGAGACGCTTCTTAGTCGTTAGTAATTCACTTCAGAAGAACTTTCTTAGAAATTTGTAGTATGCTTTCATGCTAACTAAGGTAAGATAAATAAAGAATATTTAATTGCTTATTAATATATATGAAAATTTTCTGGGCAAATTTCTGAAATCTATTATCAAACCTTCACTCTTTCATACTTGATAGTTTATAATAATTTAAAATAACTTAGATTTCAACTCAACAATATAAAACAATCAATCAGGGTCGGAATCAAATCGATCCTTTTGATGCCACACTGGAAAAAACTTTTGAAATCGAGCTTGTTATCATACACAGTTTCAAAATACATTTCAATTTGTCCTTCTAGTTGTATCCAAAACATAAATTCCCCATAAATACATTCTCAGAGTACAAATAAAAAATTCAAGATAAAACATTTTATCGAAACAAAAATATTTTATTGTTAGAGAAATCACCAAAGTAAGCAAGTTTTATTTGAACACATTCTTATTTGTAATAAGGATACAAGTTTCAAATAATTGTGTAATTTGAGATTGAAATTACGTTTAACTTTTCGTCAGTTAGACTTTTGAATTATTTATAATAATTTTTTTAAAGAAAATTATTGTAACTAAAAGGCTTCTAAAAATGTAACTAAAAGGTACAAATTTAGTATCAAAAGTATAGAAGATGCCTCGAGCTAAAATATTGTTTTCAAGTTCCGAGAATTAAACGTACGTAAAGCTTAGCATTTCAAAAATATAAGCTTAAAAAATATTAATTAAATTCATTCTTTAAAACAAATACCAAAAATTCAGAGATCATCTTTCATCTGGTGTGAAATGAACTACCATTTAGATGTTGTGGCAAAATATAGTCACATGGAGCAGCTATTTCATACGGAAGCAAAGCTTCCTTATGTTTTGTGCTACATTTTCTTCTTGTAATTGCTTACAAAGAAGGAGAAACGTTTGCAATCAGAGCAATCACTTCGGATTTCTCTGTATTTTAAGTGTGTCCGATTCCATTTGATTATATAATAGATTTAACTTTAAGGAAATGTTTGCTTCATCCATTATCATTACCTGCATTAGCATACCAAAGGTTTTACCATTCAACATTTACTGTCATTTGTGTCTTATTCTCCAAACGAAAAGAAAGTAAAAAGTTTTAAAATGAGAAAGCACGACTTTTGTTCATTCAGTGCTCAATTAATTTGCACAAATTGCTGACAAAAATTATTAGGAAATTTGAAAAAGCATAAGCTGTAGATAAAATACAGACGGCGAAAGGTAAAAGTGGATTAAAATGCTTCTTTATAATATGCTTTAAAAACTTTTTTTACATTCAATGATTGGCCACATAATTGCTTGACAGTTCAGCCAGCTTTAATCAGCAGTTATCTTGGTCCGCCTTTTCTATGAAGCGCTTTTTATTTTTAATCCGGAAATTGTCTTCATTAATCTGTCGGCCCATTGACCACTGAGAAGCTTTGTCACTCACAGAAACAAAACCGCCTGTTCACACCGAAGACTAATTTTCTCTTCTCGTCTGCTGATAAAAAGGAAGACCAAAAGTCTGCTATATTTTTTCTCCTGCTGTCTTCACCTAAGTTGATCATTGTGCTTTAATCTCTTGATTTTACACTTAAAAAAATAATCTTTATCTTATTGCTTTGAAAGCTAGCAAACGTTTTCAGGTCTACATAAAAAACTGTTAGCAATACATAAAAAAAACTCTTTTTTTTATCTGTATTAAATCTAAAGTTATTGAAAATGAGTTACGTTTAAGATATATTTAGACAATATATATCAATATTGCAATGAATATGAATCTTGAATATTACTTAAGCTATCTTCTCATCTCAGTTTTTTTTTTTTTTTTTGTCCTTTCTCTCCCCCCCCCCTTTCTCTTGCTTTCAAAACCAAAGCCTTATTTTCAGGAAGTTTTGTCTCCTAACACACGTATATAAGAGGAATCAGAATTAATAGGTAAAACTTTAAGGGGGAAATGCACACTGCAGAAAATGTTTTTCTGAATCGGAAAAGCGCTATGTGGACAGCTATGGGGAAAAGCGCTGTCAACCATTTCTGCACACCATGGCTTGTGGTTTTCTTTTAAAATTTCGTTCACTAACAGTAATATAAGCTAGGAAGTATCGGTTTAATATTTGCTTGCAATTTTGGGCAGATTCTTTTGAAGATATCGTCACTCGAATACTCCTTGAGGCCGCACGTTTGCTAGAAATACTTGGAATCCTTGAAATTATTTGGCAGATTATTACATTGGCGCAGCCAAGAATTAGTTACCTTCAGTAGACGCAGTGAGCTACTTCTATAATGAAGCACCTACCAATGATGCTGTTAGAAAACAATTTATGTTTAATTTCATTTCTATTTTTAGTATTTTTGAATAATTATTTGGATTTCTAAACAATATCAAAAAAAAAAAAATTGTCCAATTCTACAAGCCTTAATTGTGTAATCTACAGGAGTTTAAATACCTTTGGGCGAAAAACTAAAAAATCTATCTTAAGATGGTTAATAAATATTTCGTTTGCAGAAAATGCTTCCAATGTGGAAATCATGAGGAAATCATTAATCATGAATCAATAACTTTATAAAATTTTTTATAAATTTTGAAAGTACTATCTTCAATGGAAAATTGATTTATATATATTTATAGAGTGGAAGAAAGAAATCTGATTTAATCTTGCACGCATATAATTGAATGTTAGATATTTTATGCAAAATGAGAATTTATATAACTAATAAAAAATTTACAAACAAGGAAAAAGACGAATAGATGGTTATCTGCTTAAAGAAATAACATACAAATTTGTTTAATTCTCCTATAGGTTTATGAATATTTATTTTAAATAAACGCCCTTTTTAACATGAATTTATGTATTATAAATAAAAATTCATAAAATTCATACTTTTCGCTCTTAACTTCCAAGTATTACAAACACATGACAAACAACGTTTGAAATGTGTGTTAAATACGAAATTTTAACTAGAATGCATTAACTAAATGCATTGCACCTTCTTTAATTAGTCATTATATTAAAAAAAATTAGATTTTCATTTTGCGTTAAACACTCTTTTACTAAGATTTTTATCAATTTATTTGTATTTGGAAGGCAATGATATCATTGATGGAAATATAACCTTTCCGTCAGTACTATTTGGTCTGTTTGGATATTATATCATGCAAGGCTGTAACTTACACTAAATATTGAAAAAAAAAAAAAAACCTATTTAATTACTTTTCTGAGGATCTTTGAAAGGTAGGCATTAAAAACTGCAAATTTATTAAATTTTTGAACGACAAATATTTATAATTGTGATAAATATAATGATCAATGCAAGCGATACCCCGATTTAGCCAGAGGCCATATGGGAAACTTGATGGGGCCGCCGAAAAGCGACCCTACCTAGCACGAAGGAACAAACGACACTTGCTGGCAATGGATATTTGCAAACAACAAAAAACCCTCTAGAGAAAACGCATATTGGGACAGAGAAAAGAATAGAAAAGAATACATTACATTTGATATTACATACTAGATTGTAAAACATTAAAAATGCATAAAACACATTAAACTTTCTATTACTTTTTACTTATTACTTTTTACTTTACTTTTCACATTAGGAGAGAACTAAAGACATGAATAAAGTATAAAAATAACAAAATGTTAATATCAATAGCTTCTAATACATCATTTTAGCAAAGTAAAATTGCCTTAATTTTAGGTAAATAAGACTGATAAGGCTAAAGGAATTGAATTAAAAAAATATGCAAAATATTCTTTGATTTTTCAAGGTGATATAAAGTTTGACATTAAGTTTGGCAATATTTTTTTTTTTAATTTATGAGTTTGTCCCTCACATATGATACAATCCTCACATATTAATTCTCTTTCTTATGTCTTTTTTCTTTAACTTATTTCAATTCCAATTTATAAGGACTGGTAGTTTTTATAGTTCCCTTCTGGGGGAAATAATAATCTCCTTGATTTGGTTAAGGAATTCAAGCACTGACTTGAGGTCTAATTTAAGAAACTTACCATATTTTTAAAATATTAGATATAGCATGTTTTACTATTTGCTTAGGAAGGTAATTGTTTGGAATGATAATTTACGTACAATAATTTCTTTCTTAAAATATATGAATAACGATATCTAAATATAAACATTTGTTCCTAAATACAATTCCGTAGAGCTTTCCAGAAAAGAAATTCAGAAAAAGTAAAAGAAAAAAACAAAATATAAAGTAATTAGGAAATTGCAGCTTGTATGTACATAGGTAACCATTTAAGAAAAAAAAATCGATCACATGACATCATTGAATGCAATTATTAGAATAATATGACTGAAATATGGAATTTAATGAATGTTGTAGAACAATATTATTTCTAAAATAATTTCTTTTCCTTGAGCAACGAAGCGAATAAACCAGTAAATATGTATAATTATTACACTCTTACAATAACAAAAACATTCTACTCACTGTTTTTTTTAAATCGCCCTTAAGGCAAATTTTGACAGTTATGAAATTCCTGCATTCTAAATTTTTTAAATGTAAAGATTGAATTCATGTATGAGTCATTGATTTGAACTCTACGAAATGGATAAAAATGATTAGGGAAGCCTAAAATAAATAGGGTGGATGAATTTAATAATCCATATTTAGAGCTCGGTTACCAAGTTGTTCATAACGATAAACCTCGTCTATTAATGAGTTAAAACCATAGAACAAGATAATTGCTATCAAGTAAAAAATCAATGGATATTTCATGTAAAATAATAGCCCGCTTAAAAAATATTATTGATTAAAACAATTCATTTTTGCATCATTAAAGTGCTATTAAATGCTTTTAAAGAAGTGAAAATTAAAGCAGAAACGGAAATTTAGAATAGCTTTACTTTAATTTTAAAAATAAACAAGTTTAACAAAAACAGTTTTCTTATTTGTCATTCATAATAATAAGTATTATAGAATTTAATAACAATTTATTTCTGAAAACGCAATTCGATGCTATCACTCGTATTGAATAAAAGTTTGATTGTATGAATCAATTAACTACTAATTAAGCTGTGAAATTATTAAGATGGTATATTTTCCTTGAGAATATAAAATAATTTTCAGCTTTCCAAACGCACAACAATTCGTATAAAAATAAATTATGGTTGCATACTTCAATTTGATAATTTTCGGACATAAAAACTGAATTTCGGCAGTTCATTTTAATCCATTCAATTCTTGCCATTCAATTTTAAATCAACAAACGTTTGAAAGAAAGCAATTTTTGTTTAACTTTTCAAGCAAATTCAAGGTCGTCTTTCCAAATGCACAATAAATATAGTTAGATATTCTTTACGGCCATGAATCCCCCTGCAATCTTCAGTTTGATAGATTTCGGGTATGAAAATTGAATTTCGGCAGATATAAACATATCTTTCAATTTTAAATTGTCATGCGTTTAAAGGAAAACAATTCTTGCAAATATGTATATTAAGATGCCGATTTATGCAGGGATGCATAGAACAGGTGATATTCTAATTCGGACTTTCCAAATTCATATGAAAAATTCTAATGTGCGCCTATATCAAATATTAAGCAAACATTAAAAATATTTTGATATTTACTCTGCTAAAACTTCGATTGTTTTTTATAACATTACTAAAAACTTTTACTGACAGTTTTTAGATGCCACAGTCCCTTTGTGTGATTCTACTGAAAACATGCTGAATAATTTGAGCGAAATTTGGGTATTTAAATAAAATAAAAAATATGTATAGTTATAATTTCAAATAAAAAATATATTGATTTAAAATTTTATCTTTGGAAAACTGTTTCAAATAAGCTGAGTACAATGACTATGATTTTAACAAATTTTTCATTAGGAAACAACGACTTTAAATAAAAATTTAAGCTGTGGGAATTCTTTCTTTATTTATTTTTGCCAGAAACAATAGCTTAAAAAATTTGTTACATTTGTCAACCAATGAGCAGATTTATAGCAATTTCTAATGAAACTATTCGAAATTGCTATAAACTAAATTAAACTAATTTTTCACTGTTCTCGTTTTTAAATATTCACTGGAATGAAAAATCAATCAATGCTCTCTTAAAAATTCTCATTTTGTAACAGAGGGGCTTCTCAGCTATTTTGAACAAATCTAAGGAGAAATATTTTTACCACGGCTAGTTTCGATACTCTTGGAACGAAATATTGTACACAGAAACTTCACGTTTAAAAATTGTAAAAATTAGTGAATCAAAAATCTCTTTTTTGTACCAATATTTTATTATTAATAGCTGAACTTAATAAATTACTTTTATTCAATTAAAGTAACGTCTCTTCTTTCTGGAGGCAAATTTTATGAAAAGAATATTAACTTTCATGAAAAGAAATCTTTATTGATACAGATAAAAATGGTCGTTATTTCTGATATCCATTTTATTTGCATTTTGACACTTCTATAACATTTTTTTTAAATGCCGAATTATGGGCTTTTTAAATTAAAAGAATCTATTGATTTTCTCTCTATTCATTTGTCTGCATTTAGAATATTATTACATGTCATAACGAAATAGATTGGAACCAGAGACACTGATATAGAAACCGATAAAAGTGAATTGAATTCGATGTCAACATGCATTAAAATTTCTTGCGTTAATTTGGTTCAGATTCATTAAATTTATTACCTACTTTTATTTACCTCAACTTATCCATATTTATAAAGATGGAAATTTTTGATAGATTTTTCACTTCTTTTCGCAAGCGTATTCTCTATATCAATGCACTATTTTAATATTTTCAGAGCTAAATTATCATTTAATCGAATAATTTAATTAAATTTTGATTTTACAAGATTGGAGTCACCTAGTAGTGAATTTGAGAGAAAAAAATTATTTCAATACTTATAATAACTATGGCTAAAAGTATAAAAAGTAGAGAATATGTTTTTAAAAATTAATATTTTTTAGCACATTTTTAAAAGTGTGTTTTTATTAATTTTATTCATGTGCATTTTTATAACAGCAAGAGATTGCAAAAAATTTTCATCCATTTTTGGGGTTATTCCCTATATATTGTGAAAGTTCCTTCTTTATTTTGTTTATTTATTTACAAAAACAAATATTTAAGAATACACTCTCGAAAACGAAACAGTTTTGGCTGAAGCTCCGGAAATTCACCCTTTTATAATGACTTGTTAGAGCAAAGGGCTTATGTGTTTTTGTACGGCGGGTAAGCCACTTCCTGATTATCATGAATTTGTCCCTGGCATTTACGAATGTTTCCCACAATCCCATTAGGAACATATGATCACTGAAGACAATGAATCGAGGGTGGTACTCAACGATGTCTATAGAGGTCCTCTAATGGTGGTAATGACAGGGATTGGCAGGGGGTTCTTTGTGGGCGGTTGGGCAGGGCAACATCCTTCCGGCAGGACATCTGCTAGATAGACCCAGATGCTCCCCTTTCTGGAGGTGCTCTTGAACTATTGATTGCGTCCACTGTATCCGTTTCAGGGAGGAGGAGGCACTTGTTGATGAGGAAATGGGGTCTTCTTTTATGGGAGGAGGTGAGAGAGTCATTTATTAAAATTAAACTATGTCCGCTGGGGGGCTAAATCAAATGATCGTCTCACTGAGAAGTTTACTCTACTTGACAGTGAGAACTTGTATGTAATAATGTTGCATTTCTGATCAAAAATTAACATGCGTTTTTTTTTTTTTTTTTTTTTTTTTTTTTTTTTTTGCGTACAGCAGTTTAAAACATGAATATAAGGAATACTTTAAAGATTTTTTTAAAACTTTATGCTGATTTCGAATTATACTAAAATTACTTCCTAAAGTCATCACATGCGTAAATAATAGATACAATAACATACGAATTGTCTGTGAAGACGAATTGTTTGTTAATTTGAAAAACCGGTTATATTTTCGTGGCCAAGAATAAGATAAAGATTGCAGTGTTCTTTTTTATTATTTTTCATAAACATCAACCGCATTAAGTATCTCTCGATTTGAAGAAAATTCATCATGGATTTTTGGTGTTTTCCTTTGTGCTGAAATTTTATATGGATCTATTGTATTGATGGTAAAGCCACATTTCATTTGTTTAAGTCGTTCCATTTTTAAATAATTATATTATGTATTGGCAAAGATTCAAACTTTTGAAGGATTGGATCCAGATTTGATACAGATTTACAATATAAATGATAGATATATATAAACAATTCATATTTTTGAATGAGTTCTCATGTTTGTATGGACAGACATGCTCGAATTTCGTAGAGTTCGAAAGGAATCTACAAAGTTGTGGAAAGGCTACAAACCAAATTTCGTGCCCATTGCACGTTTTATTTTTGGGTTATTGTGTTCACAAACTAACAGACAGACATCATTTGCGGGGATTCTTTAAAATATGGCATCCGAATTTTCGCGACGTTTTTTGTTTACTTTGTATGCAAAATAAATAAAAAGGAATTGTAATGCTAAAGCGATGTTATGTCTCCACTTCTAACTGCATATTAATCAAAATGTTAAATATTAATTGAATTATTATAAACTGTTATGAAACATCAAAATAGAATATGTGTACTATTTATGATCCTTAATTAAATAAAAGGATCCACCGATCCTTCTGACAAGGTCTCGCTAAACATACCTTGCTTCTGCTTCACTTGTTCATTTCTTCTCATTCATCGCTTCAAAAGTTTTAAGAGATTTTTGAGGACGAATTGTTTGAAACTACGAATGAGCTTTGTATTTTTTTTTAGGATGCAACATTTTGGAATTTAATTTCCAAAATTAAAAAGATTGATTAAGTAAAGATTCTTTCGTGACATCCTGACAAAAACAAGAATAATCTAAGCAAGGCATTTTCGGAAGATCAAATGAAAAGATTAAATCCTGTATGGACAACATATAAGTTGCTTAGACTGTCATCAGCCAAAAATTGAATTCTGGTTTTTAGAGGAATGAAGAACTGAGACATTCTGAGTTATTTTCTCTGAGGAAAAGTGAAGAGGATATTTTTTGACATCATGAGAGACAAAGAATTTTATGCTATACCAGTTATTCTTCGGAATTTTTCAGTCATGATTTTCTAGAATTACCAAAATAGAATGGAACTAAGGTTCAGTCCAGATGGCCTGAACCTTAGTTTCGGCCATCAGGCTAACTAATGACAGGTACGGTACAACCTCTCTAGTAGGAGGCAAGTCCCGTCATCAGTCAGAGTAGTCGACCCCACACCATTTCTGTATCCACCAAACGGCGAAAATTAGTCACCATACTGGAAGATTCTCACTCTCATATCTGAGGTCCTCTTTCCCCGGGGGTATCAGATGAACAGATAAGCAAAATTTAGGGGAGGGGGTATTATGATATAAAAAATTAAGGTTTAATTTAAATTCTTGTATACGGCACACAAAATTATAAAATGTTTTATCAGAAAATTGTGGTAAACCTTTATATTAAGCAGGTGAACATAGTAAAAAGAAGGAAAGTACAGACGGCAGAGGATTGAACTCATCCTTGTTGACAAAGTATGTTCAAAAGAAAGAAATTCCAAACATTTATGAAATGTTATCCTATTATTCACATTTCGCAAATCTGCATAACTCTTTCAAAGAGACCTCAGATGACGGAACTGATTATGAAAATGGTCATAAATATGTTATGATGAAAAAAAAATTCTAAAATGCATTTGAAGTTGTCAAAAAAGAGCAATTCATGAACTGTACGATTATTTCTAACTTAGAATTCTTTGAAATAAAATGTATAGAAATAAGCAATAACTTCAACTTGGGGGAACAAATCAGACATCCTTAAAGAATACATGTTTAATGCCTTCTTTTTTATATATAATTTTCTTAGATCTCGAAGTTAAAAAGAAATATTTTTAACTGTTTAGATTTTGCATCATTACACGGTTATACCAGCAAAGCAAAGATACACTATCATTTATGGTGATTTCAAGTGTGAAAAAAACCTTTGCTTTATTAGTCCTCTTTATATAAGCCACTATCAACTGCAGTTTTGATTTCCAAAGAATTGTGTTATTTTTAAGAAAGGCCTTTAATCAACGTTTTGTTCTCTTTGATGATTGCTCAGAAAAAGGGACGAACTGAAAACCCGCCTTGGTGTAAGGATTCTTGTTATTGAATTTAGTACTTTTTACATCTCATATCTGAAAACGCTTATATATTACCAGTAAAATGCACCCTATTAATTTAAGATTGGAATCAACTATACATCTTATATTATAAACAGGAGAGCGAAGTTATAGAATAGCGTCATTTCACATCTAATTGTATTTTAATATAAAATCTTCTTTTCGCTAGATTGAATTTTTCAGTACTTTTTACCTGTAACTTTAAATAAATGAGAAAGATTTCTTCAAAATTAGTTCTTTCAATACAGCAAAGTGTTTTGACTTGAAATTCTGGCTACAGAAAACATTCAGTATTATAACTGAATTATTTTATCATGAAATATACTATATTTTAAACTAGCCGCCTTTGGCGACCAGCCGGTTCGCCAGTATTACCGCTCGCTACAATTTTCAATTAAATATTTTAAGTAACTGGTCTCTTAAAGGATTCTCAAACAAAACATTTTTAATCTTCAAATTTTGATAGTCAAACCAAACTTATATTGTTTAGATCGTTTCGTTCAATTTACTATATATATTTTGCTAATTTGTTGCCATTTCCGGTAAAACTTCAACTTTAATTAAAAATGTAAATGACGAAATTGCAATTAATATTAAGATATTTTTTAATAAAACCAAGCGCTTTATTTTATTTATCATCTTTATTGTTATTTATTAATTATTATTATTATTGAATATGAGTATTGCAAACAGAATTGCTCGGTATTTAAGTTATGTTAACTACAAAATATTTTTCATAGTTTATATAATATCTCAAACAATAATTCAACAAAAATTTTTGAGATTCAGTATAAAATTCAGTTTTTAGTTTTGCTTTCAAAAGGATTGAAATGAAATCAATAATAATATTTTGTTCCTGTTTATAAATATATTTCAGAAATTATGAAGTCTAAATTTAAGGTATCATATTCTGATAAATATTCTGGACACACCAAATTTTAAATAAATGAATGAATGTTTCTATTTTCCATGATCAACTAAGACTTATTTATGAAGTTTGAAATGTTAAAAATTTAGAAAAACTCACCATTTTCATAATCTTAGGCCAATTAATCTTGAGAAACCTGCGCGCTGATTGGCGTATTTTCTTTGAAACGATCGATGAAAAATCTAAAATTATCCTTTTTTTATTGAATAGTGATATTCAAATCTGCATAAATCAGTCAGTTTAAGTGATTTGATATTAACTCTTAAAAGTCAGTGATTTAGTTGATTGAAAATTAACTCTATGACCATCATAAAATCTGTGCTTTCTCTTGTGGTGTATGCATTCTCCTTAATATCCGATCGAATAAAACATCACATACAAAAGTACTACATAGAAAAAACACATCAAAAGTAAACATAACATTTCAATAGTTGCCAAAAACAAAAGAGAGAAAAATGCAATTAATAAGCAGACGATATTTAGAAAAGTACAGATATTTAGACTGGAAAATGAAATTATCTGAAATTAAAAACACGCGCAGACGATATTTACAAAAGTAAAAATATTCAAACCTGAAAAGGAAAATATATGAGTTATTCCATCAATAAATGCCATAAGTTTGTTTACATCTTCATTATTTTATGAGTCATTAAATATCAAAATGGATCCGGGACTGAATAAACACCCTGTATAGAGAGTGTAAAAGATCATAAAATAATTTTTCTTGAATTTATTTTTCAGAAAAAATAATATTTCATATTTGTTTCATTTCCTACAAACGCGTGCCAAAAATTATATTTTTGCAGATTTCATTTCCAAAAAGATTTAATTTATTTTCAGTTAGAGCTTTAATCAATGTGATGGCAACACTTTGAAAAAAGCTATTTTTTTCTCAGGAATGCGAAACGTGCTTAATCCTCATTTTTATTTTTGACGAAAAAAATTATTGAAAAACATAGTTAAAATATTTATTTAAAAATTCATTAAAAATAGAAATTTAATTTTAAGATTAAAGCAGTAGTATCATTTAAAAGATAAATTTTTTATCTTTAACTTCATGTAAAAATCTTTTTTGTGCGGCAATATTTTCGGCAGTTATAGCAGAAACACGTCAAAATTTCACTTAATTTTTAAATAAATAAAATTCTAGTTAAAAATTCGAAAAAATAACCCCGAGGTGCACATTCCCGGCCTCCAAGGTATACACGTGCCAAATTTGGTAGCTGTAGGTTGAATGGTCTGGTCTGTAGAGCGCCAACACACACACACACACACACACACATTGAGCTTTATTATAAGTATAGATATAGATTAAAATATTCTTCAATAAATACGGTATATACAGGGTGATTCATATTAAAGTATCCCCGTTTTGGATACTCTGGTGAGATAGGTAGTCGGCGTAACGCCTCCATATTTGGAGGATATACATTTCAGGACATGGGAAATTGATTGGTGCAATAAAAAAAAAAAAGAAAATAGTTTTAAAAAAATGGCCGCTAGTTGAAATGTGGCCCTGCGATCGGTTTAAGGTAAAGAATATGAAACATGATGTTTAATTTAGTTATATCAACGTCCCGTTTGAAGCAACACTAGGGCTATTTTGGGACGGACCTCGTAATTTTGAGCCACGGTCAGATGACGAGGACGACACCTGAGCTGGCAACCCCCTTTCCACACCAGCGGGAAGACGTTTGGTCAGGACGGATTTACCGTGCAACAGACCCCCTTACACGACGGTTCTTTGATGGAATCGGGTCTCGAACCAGAAACCCTCCAGTTCCGAAGCCGAGACCTTGCCACCAGGCCACCGCGGCCCCTATGAAACGTGATATCAACAATAAAGGAAAGAATACGAAGTATCTGTAATAAACTCCATTATTGCTTTACTAAAGTACAAATTTCGCTAGCTAGATGAAAATTCGAATATTCGGCATTGCCAGCTGTACTGAAGAACCAAATTTGTATAAGCGAACAAAAGGTCTTTCGTAAGAGATAAAAACCTGGGCGCACCGGTTCCGAATATTCTTACGATGATGGTTCTCTCTTTGCGTCCCTACTGAAGATATTACCAAAACAGCAGTAACGCTGCCAAAGCACTGCGCTTATACCGACGGCAGAAAACGTTTCGTACGGTTTCAGTAACACGTTATTCACACTGCGAATGGTCTAATGTTCCGAGGAAACAATCAGCTTTGCTATTAAAGCAGGCCGTAAACATTTTTTGAAATGAATGAATGTTACAAAAATGAAAGGCTCTTAGTTTTAGTTTCTCACCAGTATTTACTTCAGATGAAATTATTTCCTCGAAAGTGAGAGCAAGAAACAAGATAATTATTCAAAAATGTGAACTATATTTCACATTTCACATTCAACTTTAATGCATATGCACTCATGAAAAAGAATTAAATCGAAAATGGCACTTTTCATTCAACTGCATGTTTGGAAAAATTCCACTAAGTACTGTATGTATAATTTGACTACTTTGGAGAAAACCGTTCTACCGTTAATCGTTGAATAAGTTGTTAAGTACAGATAATGAATGATATATGAAATTTAAAAAAAATAACAAGAAAAAAGAAGAAATTTTATACTAAACTAGAATTATCACAAAGATTCTAATTATATTAAAAATTACAAATATTATGAGGAAAGCTAAAGTATACTAAATACTATTTGTAATTCTTCAATAAGTAAATAAATAAAATTTATCCCTGCAGGAATTTAGAAAAAAATATTTACCAGATAGGTGAGAATTGGTGAAATTGTAAAAGAGATTAGTAACAGTTTTTTAAAGCACAAGCTTGAACCTACAGATGATGGGAAAATTTGAGAATGGTTCACGCAATTTAACAACAATTGGTATAGCAGCCGAATATATTTCCATTTTTGATAAGTTAAACTCCATTGAGCCGCAAGTGACATTTAGTTTTAAAACAGGCTTTTGAATTTTCAAATGCTTTCAGAAAGAAAGAGGAGTTGACACCCCCCCCCCCTCCACACATACAAAAACCATCGAATGTTAACAAGGGATTAAAGTAACAGTCTCATTTGTTCTGAAGTGCCGCGAAAGAGGGAAAACGCGTTAATCACTACTAATCTTTGGGCCCTCGACGCACTGCCAGCTTCGAGATGTCAAGCTATTTTTTTTAGACCCACCTCCTGTCAAGCCCGTTTAAACAGCCTGAGATCAATATCAGTGAACAGCATGTTATCAGGCATCTGGAATCGGTAACCCCTCTGATCACGTTATACCACCCCTCTGGATTTCTCGTCCGTCAAAATCAAAGCTTTTGCCTCCAATGAATAAAGTTTGCGCGCTTTTATTGCTCGGAAAGCGGAGTGAAAAGACCCATGCATGCTGATCGCTCTCTATTAGGTTACAAAAGAAAATAATAAAAAAAGGGCTTTCAGGGGAGAAAAAATAGTACATATTTTATTCAGGATAAAAGAAAAAAACACACACAAAACCGCTCCAAGTGGGTAGATCTAAAGTACGATTTTTTTTAATTGATTTTAATTTCATCAAAGCAAGAAGGAAAAAGGATTTGAAAGAATTTGAACAATTAGTGAAAACAACATAAAGGTATGGAATTTAATGAAATGAAATAATATTAAAGATATGAAAATGAAACTGCAAGGCATCAAGTTGTTTTGCAAAGATGGCCTACTATTCTGTTTTCTCTATTCATAGCTTTATCCAGAACTGAAAATCGAGTGAAAAATCAATAGATGCATGATCATTATTCTTGTTCTAAATATATTTTCATTTTGAAATGAATGAAGTCGAAAGCATTATCAATCCTTATATCCAAATACATCTAAATATATGCAAAGATAATTCCTTTTAAGAAGAATACGCAGCCGATGACACATATTTAATGTTTGGTTCTGAAATGTAGGATTTTATAACCTCCTATCAGGAATGATTTGGGTTTCATCTTCATCACTTGGGAAGCAGAATTTGAACTTTTATTCATTCTATTTTTCCCCTATCTCAATTTTTAAGCGATTGACGTTTTCAAATGCTGACTAAAGTCGCTTTGTCAGTCCCCTCTTTGTGGTTTATACGATTTCCTTTTTGGTTCATTTCTCGAGCAATGATTTTAACTCTTTTTTCTTTCGTTGCCTTTTGAGATTATATTCAAATTTCGAAATGAAAGCGATGTTTGGCGATACTTTTTATATTGGAATTATTCTAGTTGTATATGTTGTATGTCAGAAATAGATTCTCACGGTTTTGAATCTTGAATATCGTTTGAAATCAGTATAGGTATCTACAGAATGAACCAAGATTCATAGGTAAGAAGTAATCGAAACATCTTTTAACATAGAAATACTAGCATAAGTCGCACGGTGGTATCCGCGATATGAACATCAGCAAAATCTTAATATAAAATAAATCTTTGAAAAATATTTAAAACGAGCAAAAAAAAGAAAAAAATACTATGTTCGAGTAATATTTGGGTTAAGGGGAGCTGACTTTTACAATTAGCTTCAGAAGGTTATATTACTTTTATGTTTAGATATAAATGATAATTGTTTCAATAGAAAAATATAGTTGGTATACCTGATATAGTTGGTATACCTGATATAGTTGGTATACCTGATATAGTTGGTATACCAAATAATACAGCATATATCTAAATATAAACTTATGCAACAATTTTTTTTTTAAATAAATATTATTTGAATATTACATTTTTTTATTTGCAATTTGGTCAAAAAAAAATGTGCTACATGAAACATGCAGATATGTTTGTATGTTTTTTACATACCTTGTACAATATATTTGATTTATTATTACTGCTGGATAATAAATCAAATATATTGCAGAAGATGTATATCAAGGGGCAGAACTCTGGTCACTTACTAACTACAATACACCAACTATATTTATTTTATTATCTTGCTTGATAATAAATGAAATATACTATAAAAGATATGTATAAAGGGCAGAACCTGCACAGGACATTTACTAACTACAACACATTTACTTACCTATTTGTAAATTAACAATGGATGTTAATGATAAATGTTTGCATTTTCTCTTGTACTATTTCGACAATATTACGTGACACTTTATTTCTGGGTCAATCTTGTTTTGAAATCTTGCCTGAATATCTGAATATTTATTCAGGTATTCACACAAAATATGAAGTGATAAACGAACAACTTCCCTTTCATGAATTTATTTCCCTGGGTACAAAATTCCTGTATTATTTACAAATGCCAAGAAAATAAACAAGCTGTAATCAGAGCTATTGAACAGAAATGTAAAATATAATCATAAGCCAGATACTTGTTTTCCTTTGCATAAATCGAGTTTGTCTCGAAATCATGTGGAAGCATGCAATTTTAATTTAATGAATGCGCATTTTATTTTTATTTAATATAAAATGTATTATTGGAACACGATTAAAATATTTTTTAAGTTGATTAAAAATAGAAAAAAAAATATACAGCAAATAGTGATATTATTGAAAGGATAATTTTTTCAATTTTAAGATAACATAAAAGTCATTTTTGCATGGTAATATTTTTAGAAGATATTGCAGTAAAACGCCAAAATTTCAGTTAATTTTTAATTAATTAAAATTCTAATTAAAAATTTTAAAAATCGCTCCTTGATGCACATTTCGAACCTCCAAAGTATATATATGCCGTTGGTAGATTTAGGTAAAACGGTCTGACTTGTAGAGCGTCAACACACCCATTCATCTTTATTATAAGTAAAGAATTAAAAAAAAATCTCGAGTGATATCTCTTTTTATTTATATGTTTTTAATGTTATATTTGCTTGTTATTAAACTGCATTAAAAACTGTTCAATTTTCAGAATTTAGCTACTGATAAGCTTTTAAGTTGATTTAATGTGATCTATTTTTCTATGATATATTTTTGACTTTGAAATTAATTATTTCGTCTAAAAATCATAAAATGTCCCATTTTTTTAAAAAATATTTACATGAATCGAAGCTGTCAATTGCTTGAAACTTCAAGTTCATCCATTGTTCCATTGTTTCCTTCATAAATAACAGTTGAATATATTCAGAAATTTGAACTAGTTGAAAATTGTTTCTTCGAATGGGATGCATTTGAAATTATTGTCATTAAGTACAATAATTATTATAATTATAAAAAAACTTCCAAATTTTATATATAACTAAATATGCCAACCAACTGGCTGTCAAAGGCATTAAGTCAGTAAAATGTAGAACCATTCGAAATAGTTTTGATTAAAAATTTTTGTTTTATCTTCTGCAAAATTATATTTATTTCGAATTACGATTTTAAAACAATTCTCTAATACGAAAAGAAAAAAAAAATAATAATCAAAATCATGGAAATTACTTTAAAAATATCTTAAACTTTCTAAAAACTTGCTCAACAATAAAATCCTTCATTGTTTGAATATAAAATAAAATTTAAAGTATCTAATTCCTTGAAATTTCATTAATTTTTTAATTATATGCTTGTTCAGTGAGAAGAGAAATAAACATTTATTGAATAATTCATAATTCCCCATTCATAAACCAAATAGCTTTATATCGCACGTATCTCTGAGACGCACTTGATGATCAGATTCTTTCCTTCCCCTCCCCCTTCTTTTTTTTTTTCTTTTTTTTTTTGGTATTAGGTGCCCTCTTCAAAGGAACTCAAAAACAGGAGAAGAATCATTTTCAAAAGCAAACATTGGAGTGCGTGTTGAAAATATCCCCCCCCCCTCCACCGTCTCTGAAACTGTGCTGCTATCCCCACAACTTATTTGAATGTGTATGATGAAAGGCGTGAGTCCATCTGTTCCGTGGGATGGGCCACAAAAGGACCAATGAAATGTCCCAAGCCCAGGTGATACTTGGGCAGGAGGCACCATTAAGAGGCTGGCCTTTTCATAAAATCATAGAGGAGTTATAGCGACAATTATGAATTTCGGAGGGGTGATCCATTGTTTGGATTTTTGCAAATAAGAAGTGTCATGCGATCAATAAATCTCTTGTCGCTGGATTAAGGATCTTGGATTGACTGGCGAAGCTTCCCGATGCCGATGAATGGGGATTCGCGGTGAGAGTTGAGGGGGGTACGAGTTCCCAAAGCCCTCTCGATACTCGTTGACGTCAACAGGAGAGGAGACTTGTGCGCGACACTAGCCTTTGAGGATCCTCTCCTTGAACACAATACCGCTAATCCCTGCAGTCAAAAGGAGAACAAATACATTAGTGTCTTGAATCCGGACCCTCCCTTTCTGTCTGCACAAAGACGCGGATTGCTTAATCCTACTTTAGAGCAACTTCAGCGCAACACTGTTTGTAGTGGTAGGCGGTGAATAAAAAGAGATAAAAAGGAAAAGACACCCTTTTGATTTCTTCTTTCAAGGAGAATTAGGTGGCTTAGTCTTGAGGTCAAGAACTATGGCTTCCACAACATTTTTTCCTCCCAAGCAGAAAGTGACAAGTGCGATGTTGCTTTTGAAGTCTTTCCAGACAAGCAAAAATTTATCTTTCATTTCTTTATTAACTTTTCAAGAATTCAGCTTCGAGGCTAATAAAGCATAATATATGGAAGTTATTTTTAAGAGATTTGAGCGTTTTACGTTGCTTCTTGAGATACCCTATTATTTCTATACTTTGAATCCCAACGTATATTTTACTAAGCTGCGCTGTTTGCATATTCTCGTCTAATTTTGAGATGTCTTTTTGTTAGATTGAAAAATTAGGCAAGAGACAGTTGAAAACATTTTAGTTAGTGACTTGATCATTTTAAAAATCATCTATTTTGTTATTGATGTAAAGAAATGGAATTAAATTCTTAAAATTTAAAACTTTCGAAATGGAAGAATCATTTTGAATAATTATTATTCCCAAATATTATATACTTCTATTTAAACATTTATTCTAGAATCACCAAACTTTCTTTATTAAAAGCAACTGAGCAGTTCTGGAATTCTAGATAAAAAGTGGGTCTTACGTTTTAGAGTTTAGAGATACCCAGTTTACATAAATTAAATTTTAAGCTCGCTAAAAATTTTATTTTTTGAAAATAACACATTTACTCCCTAAGAATCAAATCCTTTATGAATAAAAATTATATTATTTTATAAATATTAATTTCGAGATTTATTTATGTTATTTATTTAGCAATTCTATCTAGAATCATGAATGTACTGGGTTTCCAAAATTAGACTTCTTGAACTTAGAGGGCATGCAATACATTCTATGGGCCAAAACGACATGAAATTTGGACGACAGGTACTCCATATCATGCACTCGAGACTTAATTTTAAAAAATGTGTGCAAAAAGTCGCTAATAGGTGGCGCTGCAGCCCGAAAAAAGGTTTTACATTATTGCTATATAAATCTCGTGATTTCGTACAACCCTTTACATTTGGAAAATAGTGTGTTCATAGCGGAACGCAATAAATCCTCATTGATTCCACATTCTATTAGAATGTCATTCTTTTTTTGAGATGTGACGACATTGTGGGTTGTTCGGGGTAAACCTGATCCTTTATGAATTCTTATAAGCAGAAATAGAAGGGGGGGGGGGGAGAAAAGGCCAGTGAAGAGACCAAGTTATTGGAAAATCACGACTGCATAAAAATACCTCTTTAATGCCATGATGCATATGGGGAGGTGCCCCAACTTGCATAAAAATTGTATTCTTAAGACAATTATCTTACTGAAGTCACATTGAGATCACAAATGCAAAGACCCAAAGATGAACGTTACTGTGAATCAGTACTATATTGTGACTTTAGCAAGGTGCAAGGTCACTTAATGTATTGTGTGTGGATTTTCTGTTTCCCAAATGTCCCAGCCAAATGTGCGCATTCATATGACCATTAAGTTAGAAATGAGCTTTGTCTGATATCAGTATGTTCCACGATCAAATGCCAAGACTGCTATTTGTGCAAGAAACTGAAGTGTAAATGTTTCCCCAAAATTTAGCGTCCCCAGTTGTTCAACTGGTGAACACTGCAGAATTTTTAAGGAAAATAATCCAAAATCTGTCATATCACTAGTCAAAGGGTGGAATAAAGTATATCAACAACACGAATAATTGTTGATACACTTACAACAATGTGTAGTTTACAACACATTCAGAGTCCACAACATGTCTTTTTGTACTTGTTAAAATTACTGTTAGTTTCCCCGTTCTTTCGAATTGTTTTGATGCAATGTTAACACGCAATTAAGTTCCTAGACGTACATATTTTGTGGCAAAATGGTTTTATTGCAGTAGCGAAATTCTCATTATTCTTGTAAAAATTCTTCACTAATAGAGTTTTGTTTAAGGTTGGTTGGAATTGTAAATATAAGCATTAGTGAACTAATCAGTTGAACTTTCCTCTCCGTTTGAATCACTCGTGTCTTTACATGGATTTTGATTTTATATTAAAATATATTTTCTGTATCTAACATATAAATGAAACAGATTATGTCAAAAATGGAAGTTTTCATTTAGAAACGAAGGAAGAAAGATTAGTATTTGGGGATTATTATAAAAATATATGATTTTGCTGTCTTGTATAAGAAATAACTCAAAGAACTGGATGAATGCATTATAATTTATCCTAACATTTCCACACTTTTCTAATTGACATATTTTTGATATGATCAAAACTTAATTTAATTTATTTCGATTTTCGTTTATCTATTTATTTCTATCTCTTTTGTCCTTTTTTTATTCGAAGTAATAAATCAAATGAACAATAGTGTGAAAAAACATACTGATCAATTCGATTGCAATAAAAATTAAGATTAAAAGCCACAAATTGAAAGCTTTCTTAGTAGATAAACAAATCCGAAACTAAAGAGCAAAATAATAATTAAAAATCAGTGCTGTCTTTCTCCTAACGCGAATCAAAGCGTTGAAAATTTTACATCTCACAGTCGAAGAAGTTGTCCCGTATTAACTGCATCCAATCAATTTCTGTTTCCCCAATAGACGCTTTGATTAGAAATGCAAACAGTCTGGCTTCTTCCTCTACTTTATCGCTCACTCTTGACACAAAAGCGTTTGGCATTTTCTCACCTCCAGACATTTGAATTTCCGGTGAAAATCAATCATTGCAGACAGTTTCAACTCCTAAGAAGATTTTGGGTATATCAGACATTTTCTCTTTCATCACCCTTAAACAATGGAGTTTCCGGGGATCTTGTAGCTTTTTCTTTGAAATGTATCTTAACGATCCAGTTTTTTGTTTTTTGTTTTTTTTCACTTCCTTCTGAAGATGATTGTTTTTAAATAGCATCTTTTTCGAAGCTCTTTGTTAATAAGCATATTACATTTACTCACTACCCATAGGCATTGAAATGCTATAGATACTATAATTTTATCTTTTATAGTTATTATAGTTTTTAATCTCTTTTATTTAATTGAAAATTAAAGTGTAGCTAATATCTGGATTCTTTCCCTCTATTTATTAACTGAAGAAAACGACTTTCTATTCAATCATCTGTCTTAGACGACTCACCTACAGGCAAAAGATGTTATTTTTTCTGAAATTAAAAAAACATTTTACATCCGTCAGGAAATAATTATTAGAGTACATTTCAGGCAATTTTAAAATGTTTTGAAACAAATAGTAAACGCAGCATTTTCTTTTTCGGGAATATACTAGGGTAAATTGGTGGGTTACCTAGTTGATTTACAGTACTGTGTACATTAATTCTATAGAGTAGAGACCTTCTCACACATGTAATTTAATTATCATACATTCACATACAACAATTTAGTTGGAAATATGTATACTAGTTTCCACTCCTTATTTTTAGTTATCTTCCATTCCCAAAAAATAAAAAATAAAAATCCTTATCTATACGAGATTTTTTTTTTTTCACAACAAAGTTTGAAGAACTCCATTTTGAAGTGTAACAAAAATTTAGAAATTGAAAAATTTGGTTCAATAACAGGTTTTAACTATTAAAATGGCGTTGCTTTGGAGTAACAATGCTTTCTTGAGAATATTAGTAATTTTGTTTTAAATAGCCGAATAAATTAGTACTTTTTTCCTTCGCATCCATTATAGTTGAGAAGGAAGCAGACTACACCAAAACACTATTAATCCTTTGTTTTCGAATTGATATTCTGTAATTTTTAGGTAGGTTAATCACAGCGAAAAGATATTTCATATTCACATTAATAGACAAAGACATTAAACTAGTTAAATTATGGGTTGAAAATGCGAAAAAAATCATTAAATTTTTTTGAAATAATTTGAGAGGCATAGAAAATTCCGAAACAATTTGAGAGGCCTCCAAATCTGTAGGGTGTTGGAATAAACATTTCAAAAATTGCTCTTAAACTTCTTGCTACAGTGTTTCATTAAATAAATTGGGCCATTGTATGATTACACTTCAGCTTCTGTGGAGATTGATGGTAAAAAGTTTTAAATTTTTATTTTTTTATTTTTCTCCCATAGTGTAAAAAAAAAGTCAGTATACGTTTCTTCTAGTCATCTATCCATACATAAAGACTCAGAATTCTCTATCTACAAAATTTGCAGAGATATTAAAAGGCGAAACTGCTTAATAAAACCGCTTTTTTATACCCTGGACTGGTGTTTGAACGAGTCTTTCGTACAGGTCTTCAGGGTCAATATACAAATCACGATAGGTTACTAAAAAGGCGGGTTGAGTCAGCAAACAATAATGCATTTATTAACTTTTATTAAAATTTTAAAAAATTGTCAAATAGTGTATTAATTGAAGTATTTAAAGAACCAATTCAAAATTAACATCTTCGATACCAATGCAAAATTACATTATTCTAACAATGCTTGCATGTACGTACGACTTCATTATGATTACATACAACATAGTCAGCGTGTCAAAACGTTTTACTTTACTGAAATACGTTAATTTTAAAGAAAGCGTAATATCATGTACAGAACTGCAAATGCAGAATTTTATTTTCTTGCATTGAACTGCACTATTTATTTAAAATACCTTAAATGTCCAATTTCGCTTATACAAATTTGGTTCTTCAGTGCAGCTGGCAATGTCGAATATTCGAATTTTCATCTAGCTAGCGAAATTTGTACTTTACTAAAGCAATAATGGAGTTTATTACAGATACTTCGTATTCTTTTCTTTATTGTTGATATAACGTTTCATAGGGGCTGCGGTGGCCTGGTGGCAAGGTCTCGGCTTCGGAACCGGAGGGTTTCCGGTTCGAGGCCCGATTCCACCAAAGAACCGTCGTGTAAGGGGGTCTGTTGCCCGTTAAATCCGTCCTGACCAAACGTCCCCCCGCTGGTGTGACGTAAAGAGGGTGGTGCTAGTTCAGGTGTCGTCCTCGTCATCTGACCGCGGTTCAAAATGACGAGGTCCGTCCCAAAATAGCCCTAGTGTTGCTTCAAACGGGACGTTAATGTAAACTAAACTACACTAGGGAAGTAGCATAAGAATTTTATTCTCTTTAACTATTTATTTTTAGCCTTCAGAGTAGCCAAAGTATTTTCATGCAATTGTCCACTTTATTTATTGAAAATATATTACTAGATGGATGTGTAGATTCAATATTTAGGGCAAAATAAATATTTATTCTTGCGAAACCCAATATATATATTAATTATCTATTGAAACTAAAAAAAAATCAGATGCAATAATTATGATATATAGAGCAAGATTCAACAATTTTTTACTATTTGGTTTTCAGATAAAAAGAAAATAACAAGTTCACTCTGTCTCTTTTCAACTGTCGCTTTCTTATTTGTATGCAGCTAAATTGTTCGAAATTGAATTCTACTACAAATTTTCTCCCCCTAGTCTTTCAATAAAAAAGGGTTTTTTTTTCAAAGTTTTTTGTGAAATAGATTAAATTTATAATTAGGTTCCATATCAATAAAAAAATGCAGTTTTTGATCTTTTAGGTCCATTTATATAATATTAATATTCAATTCAATATAAGCAAACTCTTATTTGCTCATTCTTACTACTTGCTTTTATTTATGGAACCGAATATGCAATTTTAAATTCTATTTTGAAAATGTCATTTTTCTGTTTGATTCTTTAAAATCTTTAATTCTTTAAATTCTTTAAATCTGCAGAAAATTCGGCATTAAAATCTATCATAGTTAAATAGTCCTGCTTGAACTTATTTCTATAAATATGATTTTTAAGAATGGTATTCTTAAGAATACTGACAAAAATGAAATATGCATATTTTCCCAGGTGCATTTTTATAAAAATTTCCTGTTTTGTACGAGTTGAAATGTTTGGTTTGCAAGGAAGTAGTGTTGACCCTGAAAAGATCATTCCATACTACTAGTTATAACTAGTTAAGCCAATAAAATTAAAGTTTTAGTGCATGTATCTGTTTAAAGATTTTTTAGAATCGCAAAAATGGCAGCATTATAAAGGAATAAAGTCTCTTCTTAGTTTTGTTGTTTCAAATAGGACAATATTTTCCACAGCTGACTGGAGTAAGTCTATCAAAATATCAAGAACATGGCACCGAATGCTGTCCTTTACATATAACAAAGATGCTGACCTGTGACAGTAGATACTGCCCTTCAGGAAACCCCACAACCAAAAGGGGTAATATCCGGAGAACAAGGTGGCCATAATAAATGATGGCTGATCACCTATGCATCTGTGAAGTGCTGTCTCAGAAATTAGCTTACAAGACAATCAATGTGAGGAGGGGCACCATCCTGCATAAAATGATATCCTGAAGGCAGCCATATTGATTTAATTGTGAGATTACGAAATCCCTCAGCATATCAGGTACCGCTGTCTTGTGACGTAACAGGTTTGGATACCATTTTCAGCTATATGTTTAAAAAACGCGGTCAAAAACGTAGCTGTAAAATCGCATCATTCTGTCATTTCTTTTTTTCTAGAATGGAAGGGTTGTTTCTGAATATCATGAGGGTTTCCCACTGCCCATATTAGACAATGATGGGTGTTAAATTACCAAATGAGGGAAAAGGGAGCTTTGTCACTCCACATAAAGCTCCACGGCCAAATGACGTCAACTACCATTTAAAAAAGGAACTGAAGTGCAAAAACATTATGAATCTTTGAGTCTCCGTCTAGCAACAGATGCACAGGCTTGATTTTGAAAGGATGAACAAACAAAATCCGCTATAAGATTTTCCTTACAGTAGAATACAACATAACCAATACAAGGGAAATGATAGGCGCACTCTCGCTATCAAGCGAACGGTAGACTGCTGGATCCACGACTGCGGAATCACATTTGGATTTTTTTTTTTTTTTTAATTCTTTATCTGGAAAAATGTTGAGTGACCTGTTACTTCAGATCTTTGTACCTTCTTGTGTAGAGCACATGGAGAGATAGGAATTATGTTTTCTGTTTCATACGATAGAATTCTTTTATAGTTGCAACGGAATTTTGTTGATTTCGGTTGAATAATTTTACCAGTTGCGCATTTTCTTGCAATGTATGCATGATGTGTAGACTAAAGTTTCCTTTTATCCAAATAATATTAATCTCTATGGGATGTAACGAAAACGCTATTGCACATTTTTAGCATATGCAAATGAATACCATTTGTGTTATAGCGCCATATATTGATGAATTTTGGTACAAAAATTTTTTATTTAATGAACATCAAATGCACCATTGAATTATCTGTAATTCGAATTTTATTTATTTTGGACCAATAAATGCATTCTATGACTCTCTGAAGTGGGAGACTTGTTTTCTGTTATCCCATGCCAATTCCTCTTTTGACCGAAAATGGCTGCGAAGCTATCCACACAGAAATGGCTGAAATCTCCAATAGAAAGCTTTATTGAAAAGAATTAAGCTCATCTTCATTAAGGAAAACGCTAGACTGCTGGAATTCTAGATGAAAAAAAAAAGCCCTTTTTTTGCTCACGTAATTGCGTAATTATCCTAGTAGCATGCTTAGAGGAGAATAATTATAATTTCCAAATTATGATGAGTGTCTTTTCTTAAGTTAATTATTGTAATTATTTATCAATTAAATTGCTTTTTCTTATGAATACATCTTTGCCACTATTTTTTTTTTTTTTTTTTCAATTTGTTCATTATTTCTTTCGCAACTTTTCGAGGTTTCCTTTGAAAGAAGCGATTAATATTCTTTTCGAAGGTTTTTCATTAAATTATTGAATATTTATTGATAGGTTATGTTTTTCTTTAAGAACTTTCTGGCAGAATTTTTTTTCTCTTCATTCTGCTTCAGGGTCAGTTTTCGGAAAAGTATTGATGATATATGTCATTTTATTTTAAAACCATTCTGGGCACTTAAGCAATGCAGATTAAGGTATGTTATGTTTGAAAAGCGTTCTAAAATAGTTATATTTTTGCATTAAAAAAGAAAAATTGTTGAAGAAAGCATCTATGAAGCCAAAATATACCAGTTAAATTTTTTTAATTGAACAAAAAGGGCTTTCTTTTAATTGAACAACTAAATAATTTAGTTTTAGAGTTTTATCAAATGATTTCCTCAAACCTTTGCAGATACCTTAAGAAATATGTTACCTAGTTCCTGAACTAAAAAATAAGTCGTATTTTTATTCTCTCTTTAATGAGTAATATTTTATTTATAAATAACACAAAATTTTCAATTTTTTTTAGCATTGTGAAGCATAAAAATAACTATAAAATATTTATAATTCAATAGATTACTTATTCTCTAGTCAGGAACTGCAGAACATTTTGATAAATTATTATACCAAATTTGAACAAAAATATGCATTAGATTTTAATTTATGAGGTTTTTCATTAGAAAACTTCACTAAATATTAAATTTGAGAAAATAGACTTTAAAGATGTAAAATAAAACCAAGACGTATATAAATGCAAATATAAAAATCAGTGTAACTTTCTAAAACTGGACATTCTAAACTTAACTTTCTAAAACTAGACTGGATAAAATTTAAAAAAAAATAAAAAACTTATATTCTCTCAAAAAAATTGACTTTTTAACGTAGTCATTGAAAGAAGTGTCTTCCTTTCCCTAAAGATTGAATACCTTCTTAAGCATGGATCACATCAGGTGGTTCATATGCAGCTTTGTAATGTGTGATTTTTTCTGAAAGATGAGCTCTTATCAGGAACACTGAAAATAGTAACCATCAGAAAAGAAGGCAAATGAACATTATAGCAAATTAAATGCTCTTGATTCCTATTTATTAGTTTTTCAAAACACTGGTAAGAAGACTTGCAAAATCAAGACTCAATTACGCCACTAGATCAGGGATGAAATTTCATTCCTCAAAAATTCAGAAGTTATTCATCAAATTATTATTTCCCATGCGTTAAAAGCAAAGGTAGAAGCCAACGACATTTGTGTAATAATTTACAAAATTTTCTCACTTCTGCTTATCTTATAGCTGAACTAGAAAAATTCCAATTTTAATTCCAAGTTTGTGTACAATATAAATAAAATAATATGAAAATAAAATCGAATTCCAATGATAAAAAACATTGTATACATTTCTCGTTTGTCATTTTTTTTTTAATTTCTTGGAATCGCTATTTTCGAAAACAATTTCTATACTTAGATATATTTTCTTCTGGAAGAATATTTGTTTTATCTTTGCAAAAAACAAAATTTTTACACTCACAAACCAATATTATGAATAACCTTCAAAAAGTAGTTTAACCAAAATGAAATATTAGATTTTAAATAATTATTAATCTTGCGAGAAATATTCCTATATAAAAAGAAGGAAAAAAACCCCTTTCAAACGGCGATATTTTACTCTTTAAAAATTGGAGAATAAATCTATAATACTCTTACTATATATACAGGGTAAGCCATAAATTTGTGCAAACTTCAAAAGTCATAATAAAAAAAAATTATGCTCGAAAGAAATGCAGTTTATGAGAATAAGTTCAGAACACTTTTGGATTTTTCCCATTGAAAAAAAAAAAAAAAAGATTCAAAAAGGTGCCGCTCACTCGTCAAACCTAGGCGGTTTATATAAATCAGGATAGGTATAAAACACAAGGCTGGAAATGGATCCGTCATCAAATGCCAACAGCATACTATCGTCACTTGATCCAGCATCCTTGGTTAAACTTTTCTTTTAGAAAGAGGAATCAACGACTAAACCATTGCAAAAATTCTGCACGGTGAAAGAAATCAAGGTAAATAAAAGGAATAGTGAAATTACTACGATGTTGTGAGGAAACGAAGAGTCTGGAGGATCGTCCACGAAGTGGCAGACCATCCGTCAGTGGGGCCCCCGTCCCTGTCGGAGATTTGGTCGCAGAGACATCAACAGGGCGTAGCAGTGCACGTGAAGCAGAGAATAACAAGGATTCCGAAAACATCGATCCTACGCATTCTGCACCAAATTTTGAAACTGCACCCATAAAAGATACAGGAACTTCACCAATTATCGCCATCAGATTCCGATAAAAGACAAGACATTGCAACAGGGGCGCTTACACAAACGAAACGTGACCCACAATGCTTGCTGAACATTATGTGGATAGATGAAGCCCCCTTTTCATTCCTTGATGACATAAAAACGCAAAACAGTCGTATCTTGGAGACATGAAACCCACGACAAATCACTACATTCTCTGCGTGTAACCGCTTGCTTCATTCTGGATCTTTTCTTTTTTGAAGAGCGTTGTCCTGTCCAGTATTAGTTCTTCTCCCAAGAACGGTATCTTACGCTTTTTCCAGACCTACTTTGCAGCAAAGACCTGCCGCCACCTTCATGCACCCCGTCTCACGTCGCTCATTTCGTCAAGATTTTCCTCTTCGACACATTCCTCGAGGACTGAGTGATAAGCAAAGGCTTTAAAATTAAGTGACCCTCAAGCCGGACTTTTGGTTGAGGGATACCTAAAATCTTGTCTCCCTGGGCTCTCAAACCACTTTCGTGAAACTGAATGATGCCATTCAATAAATCGTTGGGGCACCTATGACGACATGCTCCACTCAGCTGTAATAGGCCTAATTACGCCCCTCACGTCCTTAATACCTTGTGGTGGCGTCATGTTGAGCATCTTTTATTTTAAAATAAAATACGCTGTGTTTAGTTACAGTGCTCTGTTTTTCTGATTTGCATAACCATCTTAAATTGACGAGCTAGCACAATCTATCGGTCATTTTTTGAATCATTTTTAATAGAATTTTTTTTCCCAGCCTTACCTTTTTATTATGAATTTTTGAAGTTTACACGACAGATATATCTATATCTATCTATCTATTTATAGGAAACTATTGATATATTAATTAATAGCTACAAGTTTCTCAAACTAAAACTTTTGTTAAGAAGCTAGATTTCTTTTAGGAGCTGTAATAAACATCGGAAAACTTGTAACAGAATAATATTAAAAGAAAAATTACAGATATTTTTCCGTAAGTACTTACAATACTGTCTATAATTTACATCTGATAGTTCCAGTATATATCTTATTATATTTTAAGCGTTTCACAAGCCGTATCATTTTTACAGACAGAGACAGGTAATTGCAAAGATTTGACATGCGGAAATGTAGTTTCGTCCGTCTGAAACGTAGATTTCTCGAAATCTTGTGGTCAAATTTTTTGACCATATACTTCATTTACATAAAACTAAAGAATAATCTGAATTTAATCTCTTTTTCTTTTCTATTGTAGATGAATAACTTAAATAGAAATTTCTTTGTATATAGTGTTAGAAAAGTGTATATGCCATTTTTTTCCTTAAAAATTATTTTCACCCACTGTAATAGAATCTTGGAAGCATAGAGTTGCCAGAGAATCCTCAAAGAATTCTTTGAGATTTGCTTTTGGTTTTTCTTACACATTTGTTTTCCGACGAATTTGAACTCAAATTCTGAGGGCCATATTTCCTTTATATATATATTTGGTTTAATTTTTGCCCTTTCGAACTGCTATGTTTTTCAAACATATGTAAAATATTTTCCAGGATGTATTTATAAGATGCATTGTTACTAAGGGCAATATTTATATGTTTAAAATTAATGATGAGTATAGTTTGCGAAATAAAAAAAGAAAAGAAAAAATTAATAAAATTAATGAAAAATGCATAATTCTACCCATTTTAATGCAAACATTGCTCTGTTCCTTAAAGAACAACAGTATTTCTACATTTTTCACGTTGCCTCAAATTGTCATATTTATCCCAATGAAAGCATATGCTTGTATTACTATTATTTTATATTGTAATTTTATTACTATTATATATATAT
>JAPMOR010122209.1:625949-678219 GCA_026543865.1 Argiope aurantia | reverse complement strand
TAATTTCAATTTAATTAATTTTCAAGATTTTATCTTAATTTAGCCCATAGTAACTTTATTCTAAAATATTCTCTTATTTCGTGATCCAATTCCAAAGTCTCTACTTAATTAATTCAAGAGAAGCTTTGTTAAATTGCAGAATCAGCAAAAAGTTTAACTTTCCCACACTCCGCGTGAAGAGGCAAAATACCGCTGATGAGGTAAATTCTTTCTTAAAAGATCCCTGTGTTTCCCTTACATGTGATTGACATGCGTCAGAAATCACTATCAGAATCTTATTAATATATTAGCACTGTGAAGAAATATTTTCCCTATCAAAATCATAGGTTATATAAGACCAGGGATAAAATGTCCAAGAGCTTTTTCCTCAATCCTTTTCTGTGTCGTTCTGTGTGCTCATCACTTGTACATATGCCTGCTTCTTAAAAATGAAATAAAACGACGTCGCGAAATAGCAAGTTTCTTCACTGTCTTCAAACTGCATCCTGCTTCACAACAAATAATGTAACACACACACACACACACACACACACACACACACACACACACACACACACACACACATATATAATTTTTATACTTTATTACTATAATTTTTAAATCTGTATTGTTTGCTTATTGAATATGTGTAAGAATTTTGAAACTTTAAATGCTCCTTGTGTTGTTTTTTTAATGTAAAAACATGCATTGATTAAGTTTCCAGACGCTTCAGAAATGAGTAGCTCTGTTTCTTTTCCCCGTTCAGTGCAAATATTCATAGTTATATTCAGTCTCTTCACAAATGAATCGCACGTGAGAAATTTCGTTTTCTTTAATCACTCCCAAGCAGGGATGTTTTCGCTTTTTCAATCCTCCGAAGATCCGAAAAGGAGTTCCACCTGGTTTCACACGTGCAGAGGAGGGCGCAGGTGAGAAGCCACCGGAAAATTGCCTGTCACGGTGGCCTATTGAAAGGCCTTTTAGCGTCCCTCTTGTTGATTTGTGGCATCCCCATGAATGGCAAGAACTTCCCTCACGCCTTGAGCGGGTCCCCTCTTCACGATATGCTTGGGTGGATCAATTACTTGAAAGCGAGATTCCGTTTATGTAATAGGCCGCAATGGTCAAAGTTGCCAGCCGCTTAATGCATAAAACACACACGGAAATCCGTAGCTGATTCTCTGGCTTGCCGGGAGAATCAGAGCTGTAACTTACAGATCGGTTCGGAAGCGCTTTATTTGTTGAGAGAGTTGAAAGACGCTGCTACCGGAAAAATGAGTACTGTTGAGATAGACTTAAGTTGAAATCTTTATTGAAAGTAGGGTTTCATGATTCATTTTTTAGATTCTTGAGCTTCATTATGCGATTTTCTAGATTATAAATGAGTCATTTGTTTCAGGCCATATTGAATTTTTTGTAATAAAATTAATTTGACTTTCCTTGTTTAATAGTATGCGTGATTATGAATCATTTATTGAATTTTAATTGGATGTCACAAATTATTCGATTTTCTTCCGTGTTTATTACAATTGTTAGCTAAATTGTTATTTATTAATTTTAAAGTTATAAGAGATGGCCAAATAAATATCTATCTAAAACATAGAGCTTTAAGAACTTTTTCAGTTACAGATATCAATCTATATTCCCTATTTTACATTTCAATCAAGTCGATAAAAATTTTGATTTTCCTTTGTTTCCTAAATCCTGTTGGTACCTCCTACATATTAACCGAAAGCCGAATAGCAGAAGTTTTTCTTACATCAACCTGAAATGCTTATCTACAAGATGTCCGTAAAATATCCAGCAAAATTCTAAATAGTTGCAAAACCAAACAATTTTCGTCTTGCAACTTTGGTATTGCAGTATTGCAGTATTTGGTATTGCAAAATGCAGTATTTGGATGGTACAAGATATTATTTTGGTTAATCGATAACACATTGCAATGGTGAAAAGCAGCGTTGAAAATATCCATATGATGTCTGGAATCAATAATGTAAATGTGTTAATTGATTAAAAATTACTCTCGAATACTCTTATAACTCTAAAATAGGTAAATATTCGAATTCGCACAGTAGGTATGCGGAAGTGAATTTTCAGCATCAGCAAACTTTTTCTAAACCAAACAAGAGCTTCCAGAATAATTTTTTTTATAGATACGGGCTTTTTTTTCTCATTTGAAAAGGTCAAAGAAATAATTTTAATTATGAAATATTTTTTTCATCAAAACTTTCATTTTCCTTATTGAATAAGTTGAAGTTGTGACCAGTTGTTCACAGTAATTATCAGATGAATAATTCAGTAATTATCGGATGAATAAAAATATAATTCTTAGTAATGTCCTAATTTATATATCATTAATTATTTTTAATAAGGTATCATTTTTTTGGAAATAATAATGATATGTGCTGCTCGCAATGACAGTTAGTAGAACATTTATATTTAGACGATGTTTTCAAATTAATCTAATTAAGTACAATTCAAAATCAAAAGTTTTATGAGATAGAAAGATTAAAAATATTGTAATTACAATTAATCCATTTATACACAATTGAAAACATTTTATTAGTTAACTGAGGAGGGAAATTTCTAAATAAATGCCGATTTTGATTATGTAAAATGCAGAACACGTTTACATTCCACCTCTGTTGATAAAAAGAACATGTTATTTCAGTAAAACATGTTAAAAAATATAAGAAAATGAAACGTGTAAGTAAATCAGGAATTTTAATTTATGAATAATATGGTAGAATTTTCCCCACTGTATTCATGCCGTTTTATCGAAATTCCAAGATTTCTTGTTGAAAATATTGTAAGGTTTATATTATAAGAATTTAAAGTTTGTAAAAATGTGGCATGCTGACCTGTAACGCTTGAGAAAATAAGAGTCAAATATTCCTTGTTTAACTTTTACACTATTAAAAGCAATCACTACTCTCATAAAAGTAAAACATTTTCTATGAAAAGAAAAATTCTTGTTTATTTTTTATTTAACATTGTATACTGCCTGAGCTGCAATTTCCGAAATTTGCAAGTTTAACTTTTTTTTATAGAATTAGGAAGCTTCTTGGTGACAAATTTGAAATTATTTGTGTTTATATTTGGCCAGCACATCCGACGCAGTAATTAGCATCAGAAACTTCAGATATTATTACTGAAATTAAAAAAAGGAACAAAAGATTATAGAAGAAAAAATTCATGATGCAAAAGAAAGATATGGCTACGAAAGTAGGAATTTTGAAAAATAAATTCTGTAAAGCGTCGATTGTTCGTATAGAATTTAGTAAGCACTTACTCTTCTCCATCTAGAAATTGCTTTCCAAACAGTTATCTGTAAACGTTGAATAAATAAAATTAACAACATTAAAACATTCTTAAAAAATCTTTGAAATCTTTGAAATGGTATGTAAAAAAAAAGGATTATTAGTTTGTTCTACGTTTTTGAAAGAATGAAAGATATATCGAATTCTGACAGATTAAAATAAGGCTACATGTTTTTTACTTATGTTTTGTTGTATTATATATATATACATGTGCATTGAATAATAATAATTTTTTCGGGCAATAGAATATAAAAGAAGGAAACTGAAATGAATAAAAGTGAAAAAGAACAACTTCTGTGCAGTCCTCTCCCCTCAACAAAAAATGTTGTTGACTCGTTAAGTCGAGGGATATGTGATCAATACAACATTTTTAAAAAACCTTGCGAAGTTTGAATTTTTTTTCTTTATTCCAAGAGTCTACTTGAAGGTGAGTGGCCGGACACTTGCTCTGAAAGGGCGGGGGCTGTTAACCCACAAAGGCGTTAACGCCATCACTCAACACCTCGCTGCTACTGCTGAGCTTCCTTTGGAAGCGAAATTTTTGCAACAAACACATACAAATCGCGCGGATTCCTCCTCTGACAAAGCTGCACAGCGGAAAATGACACTACTTTGAGCAAGAGCTATCAATGCCTCCCCTATTGACACGTGACAAAGCCACTGCTTGAGCCCAAGTTTCACACCCCCTGGGTATGAGATTTGGAGGGGACTCTTGAAGGGGGTTCAAACGTATATTGGTCTTTCGTCTGCTTTTATTCGGCACCCATGTACCTATTAAATGCCTCAGATTTTAAGATCGCTATCCCCTTATGCTTCTATTTCCCAATGTATGGGATCGAAGCATCGAATTCTTTGCCTGCTGTATAACAGAAGGATATTTTTGGCCATTTTCTACACATGAAAGGAGGACCAAAAAATTTTTACTCTCCCATATAAATTTTCTTTCTTTCCCTCTTGAACTATGAATGAGGTAAATTTTAGCAACTAAAAGATATCGCGATTATTCTTCATTATATATCGCATGTTATTGAATTTAAAATATCAGCATTTTAGATATTTAGTTTGTAATTAAGCCGCAGAGAGGAAGCCTGATAGGGCTGCAATGTTCTCCATATAAATGTGAATCACATTAAGAAGAGGAAAGTAAATATATAAATTAATAAATATCCTGAAATAACCTACAGTAAATGCTGCAAAAAAACAATGAAAGTATTCTCGCTTCTTGATGCAGGATTTTCATAATTCGATGCAGTTTATTGCTTATTAAGTTTTCATATGGATCATGATAATAATTAGCTTTTAAATAAGAATTTCTAACCTTGCTAGGACCGATTGTTAAAAATAAAAAATTGCAGCATCTTAGGTTATTTGATACACAAAAATTGGTAACTAAAAATACCTCAGTTTTAAATTAAATTTTCTTTACTTACAAGAGTTTATATGTTATTAAGTCCTCAATCATAGCCTTCTAATCTAGAGTTTTTCAATATTTTCTACTAAGTTTAGGGAACATTATGAGGGCGCAGAAGATTTAGTCTTCTCAAGATTTGCAGAAAAAGAAGCTAAAAAAGGAAGAACAAAATGCAAGAAACCATAGAAGCGAATTTATTTCGATTTTGTACGACATAAGATCAACTTAAGTAACTGGGGCTGAATCTTGTAGACATTGCAATTTTCTTTAATTTGTAGTAATCATTTGTACTAAAAAGAGATTCATATTTTGTGTGTGTGTGCGTAATTATCTTTCTAAGGGCTCATAAAACAAAGCCTTTTTAAACAAAATGGTTTTATAACTAATCAGCCTTACTACAGAAATATTTTCAATCACACAACTATGTTACCAACCAACTCAGAGAGAATTTATTTCAACAGAATATGTTTAAAATGATGAAAAACTGCTGTATATTGAATAAGAATGTATTTTAATACATGTCTTTACTGTTTCTCAGCAAATATACCTTTTATTTCATGGATTATCAAATATAAATTATCAAAAATATTTAATACTTTATCTCCAATTTTGTTGGGAAGAACTTTTATAAAAACAGAATTAAGAGAATATTATGACACGCGAAGAGAAGATTATTCTATTAGAATTGAAAACACATATCAAAATTAGTATTAAAAAAATGCTAGTTCAATGTAGTAGTAGAAAGAAGAACTTTCTACTTCAAGCAGAACTTTCAATCCATTATTCATTTTTCTTTGAAGTTTACACTATCTGAAAAAACAAGCACTTCTTTATTTAAAGATAGATTCATGAGGCTTTTATGTAACTCAGAATTGAGCGTTCATTTCCAAAACAAATTTTCATTTGTCTTAATTTGTTTTCCTTAAAGCTTTCACATCCTGCCAATTTTATAAATCCAGCAAACGTTAAAATAATGTATCCTGATTCGTGCACCTTCAATTTTATCGATCAAAATTTATATTTTTATTGAAAAGTCGACCGTATATGATTCCAGATCAGTTATTCTCCCTCTCTGTAGCACCTATTTCATGTTGAAAAGAGTCAAAATTTTAATTTTAATATTTCTCCATCAAAATAACTCTTTACCCTTCTCATAATCAATTTCCTTCTTTTCTTCCATAATTGATGAGAAGCGTGAAACAGACTTAAAACACCACCAGCTTTCATATGTAATAAATAATATGCATAGAGATAACATAGAATTGTATTATTCGTGGGACCCAACATTTAGATTTTATAATACATTCTTACACTTTATAAATTATTCCAAATACATAAAAATATATTTATTATATGAAAATTCAATTCCTAATTATCCTTTAGTGAGAATTGTCAAAGATAATTCGCACCATTAGTTTCACGAGAGAAAATTATAAAAGGAAGTTTAAAGTTTTCTCATAAATATTATATCTATTAGCTCTGAAAAACATATAATTTAGCAACTTATCTTGCAGGGAACCAACAATGAATCATATGAAGTTTTTGTTTCACTTTTTGCTATTACGGCATCTTCCAAGATTTGCATCTGAAATATTAGTACGTCTGAAACCTTCTGCTTATTTGCAACTAAAGGAAGCGGACGTCATAAGATAGCATTCCAAAAGAGCGGAATGCTTATCTTCTTTTTTTCTTTAGATTGCTTTAACCAAAGCGATTTGGCGAGGGCCTCACCAGTGAGCACCGCAGCTATTTCAATTGCTCCACATGATCCAATACCCACTTGCAAGGAATTCACGCTCCTTATAAAGTGGAAAATCGTCTGAACAAATGGCAGACAACTAAGCAAATTATACAATGGGATTTCAAATAATCTTGAAAATAAAATAATTTCGAAATAGCAAATGAAATTGCTAAAAATTCTTTAGTGTAAGAATTGAATGCTAACATTAAATAGATGTGGTATACAAAGCTAGGAAAAATAGCCTTCTAAAACAACATTTTTTAAAAATTGATAATCATACCGCCAACTTTCATTGCGTAATGTTTAAAAACAGTATATGATAGATATTTAATGGTAAAAAACTAAGTCATGTGATCTATTTCACAAAACCCATCTTCTTTCGAAAATAAAATTAAAAGAAAACTGTTCTTGTTGTAAAGGTAGCAATTTTAAAGTCCATATTACTGATAATCTTAAAATTAAAAAAGAACACATTACATTCAATCTAATATCTAAATATCTGAAAATCTCATTATCCTTTAGGGAAATGTTGAATATTCAACACTGAATATTCCTGAATGTGATATTTTAAAATAATTTTTGAGGTAGATGAAGCCTTTATAGGAAACTTTTTTTAAAAAGTTAAGCAGAAAGTTCATACCAAAATGCATTCTGAAGATCATGGGTTATATTTTATATATTCGTACTATGCTTTTAAAATTGGAATAATTAATTTGTAATTATAATAGTCGTAAGTACATAGAATATGATAAATCCAAGTAAAAACTGTATCAAAAAATACAAATTTCAAAATTTTCCACAGGAAAAAAAATTATATTTCGAAATATGTTTTTTTAAATATACAAACAGATACACTTTTTACCGAATAGTTTCTTCTCACTTCGCCTGTTACTGTAGCAATGGCACAATTATGAATCTATATAAATAGTATTTAAATTGACTGTTCTTACAAATAAGTAATCAAAGCATCTCTGATTTGAATAATACTAACATCAATCTTAAATTAAGAAATGAAAATATATTTTCTAATTCGATAATTCCAATTCAAAATTTAAGACTTTCTGATGATTTACTGTTTCAGTTCATGCATTCATAAAAGGTTTTAGTTTAAAACTGAGAAATTTAATTTACACAAAATAATTTTTTAATACGAAAAAGAATATATTTTTAATACACAAAAGAATAATTTTTTAATACACAAAAGAATAATTTATTAATACACAAAATGTAAGAAAAAACATTCTGCAGTGAGATTTTAACCATGTTTTAGACTTTCCTTATTCCGAGAACCACATATTTGTAATATCTGTTTGTCGGTTTGTTTGTTAATATCAGAAATAAAAATACAATGGGCAGGAACATAAAATTCATTATGTAGTGCTTTCACTAACATTATAAATTTCGAACAAATTTCGGCGAAATTCGTCAAAGAGTAGTCTGCGATATATTGTCTGTGTATAAATGCGATAACGCAAAACCACTGAGACTTAAGAGAGGAAAATTGGCATATGATTCTATCACCAGGATTGTAAATCTACATAAAATAAAGTTTTGATCTAATCTCCTAACTTTTTGAAAATCTATTCGTGTGTGAATTCAATAACTCAAGAACAAAAAAGCTAGAAAAATGTCATTTAATATTTGGTCCTTGCATCAAAAATGGAGCTCTGTCAGTTAGAAAAGGTGCAAATGCAATCTTTTCCACTAAACATAGATTACGTCATAATGTGGAAGTTCAAAAATATTGTGAGGAAAACACTCCCACTGATTTCCAAAAATATCATTATGCCGAAATTATACCTTTTTAAAATTAACCATTAATTGTAATTAATTTAACACTTTAATAAAAAGGCAATACTTTCATTACCATTTCATATAGTCATCCATTCTATTTTTTTTATTATTACGTTCAAAATTTTTTGTGTTATTTATTGATGTAGGCTCGTATTTCATATACCATCACTGAGGGTTAACATTCCACAAGGTGGAAAAGTCGGGATTTTAAGACAGAATCATTCAATCTCTAAGAACTTTATTGTTTTACTTTATTGAATGTTTAACATTTTTATACGAAAATTCGCATTGAAATAGAAAAGAAAAAAATCTTTCATAAATGCATTTCATAAAAACGGTACTTAAAATTGTATACATTTACGTATGGAGATATGCAAATGAACTCTCTTTAAGGTTCTTTTATGGCGATTAAGGGCACTCTATTCCTGACTGAAGCCCTCGGTGGTCCTTCATTAAGCACAATTAGATTCTTCAACAGAGTTTGGCTTGAAAGCGATCCTAATGCTATTGGAATCTCTTTCCCTTTCAAATTCTCCCCACTTTGGAATAAAGCATTTATTTCTGTTGTGTATGATAGAAGCCACACTAGGTTTTACTGGGATTTTTTAACCTCAGGGTTATAATCCTTAGATCGCGGGAAATAAAATTAGCATAAAAAGCAGCTGGATGGATCAAAAACTTGTTTCGCTTCGCTGCAATTGAAGTAGAAACTTGGCAATGATAAAAGACTAATCACGCACTTAGCACCCAGTTTCTATTGTGAATTGGACTAGAGCGGGTTACCACATTTGGCTATAAATGCTTATAATGTAAGCAACTGCATTCGTTGTCGATAGCCTGACCTCATTTCTGATTTTTTTTAGTTCTTAATATAATTTGTCATATAAATAATTATAAAAATATCATAAAAAGCTTCAAATATAATTAATGTCAATTCATACAAATTTAGTTTTTATATCTATCATTGTTGCTAACATAAAGGAAAAAGATTTCTTAATAATTCAATCAGAATTCTTCCAAATAATGGGAAAATCTAGAATATCAATGACTGAATAATATGAATTATTTAGTTTTAGCAAAATAAAATAAGACATGAAGGAAAAAAAAAAAACATTCTTCGAAGTTCTTAATACCTTTCTCTACCTCTTCATTCAACTTTTTATCGAAGATATTCAGTGTAAAACTTAGATAAAATTTTACATCCATATATTAGTTGTGCATTTTGATATTTTTTTTCAGAAGCTTAAAAAGAAGTCGATGAAGTTGAAAAGGAATACTTCCGAATATAGACAAAAGGAATCTTCGAAATTAGGTGTTCCTACACAGAGCATTTGCGCTCTAATTAAAATTTGTGTGTATGTACTGCATGAAAACATGCAATATTCACAATAACGAAAACATAGGTATGAATTTTAAAATCATACATATTTGAAACTTCTCCATATAGCAAAAGTTATTAGATAACACATTGTAAAAAATGTGCACCATTATCAATAATGAAACGTAGATTTAAAAAAAAATTGGAAATATTTGCTTACTTTGTCTATTTTGAATTTGACTTGAACTTTCTCTGACTCACCTAAACCTACCTGCTTCCTTTTTAATTGTTTTCTTTTGAATCATATCATCGAAATTTTCACACGAATGCTGCTTTTTCTCCCGTATATTATAAGAAATATTACGAGTTCTACTTCGTAAACTCATCTTTCTTTTTTCTTGTGAGAAACGTTTCCTTACACCAGTATAAATATAGAAACAGACTGGACTATGAGAAGGAAATTATCTCATAGTACATTACTATTTTATTTTGGTCTAAAAGTGAAATGAATCCTTTTTTTTAATTGCCGCATATTTAAGCACTTTTTTGATTTATAGATACACGTATTTTCTTAGAGGTCGTGCATTTTTACTCTACTATGCATTACAAGCAAATAAAAATCACCTGAATATTTTTGAGTCAAACGTTTCATGAAAATGAAAAATCTTATTGAAAATAAATCTGTGCACATTTAGCTATAAATAAAGGAGAAAAGATAGATAAAGGATTTTTTTTAAATACCACAATATGATTAATTTTTTAAGTTAAAATTCACACTTGACAAAAGTTATATCACATTAATATTTTGCTTTAAATCTGTACAAAGAGCTTGTTTTTTCTCATTACATTTTACAAATTTGAAATTCAATAAATCAAAATTCCAAGACATAAAATTATCCATTGACAATTTATATCAATATGTACTTCAGTAATAAGTTATAATTTAGTTCAAATTTTGTCATAAATAGGATATTACTATAGTATGAGCATTCAGTTTGTTATTTAAGAACATATACAAAACCTTTGACATTCAGAAACTTTCTAAAGCCTGCCAAAATTTGATATAGTTTGAAAATTTGTCTATTTGGTCGCCCGTTAATGCTATTAAGCAATTGAATTTGGCGAACAGAAGTGCACTCTGTGAACAGACCAATGACGAAGGGCTGTTACTGTATCATAAATATTCAGGGCTCCGCAAAAGGGGGAAAGCCTCAATGCAACAAGACCGAAAGAGATCGCAGCTTTCTGCAACATCTGTCAACTCGAATCCTGCTATTCACACGAAACAACTCGATACAATGCTAATAGTATTTATTTCAACACACAGTTGCTTCCCCCCTTGTAAGATACATTTCCGTTTATTGACTTAAAAAAAATCTAGTTAAGCAAGGTGAAAGATTGTATTAATTCCTTTTCAAAACGATTTTTTTAATTTAATATTTTTTATCGCAATTATTTGAATTGAATTCTGTTACTCCTATCTCAATTCCCTTGGGCTGTTCAACTAAAGACCATCCTTACGCCTCACACAACAAAGATTTCAATTATTTCTTTAGCAGAACAGTTCTTTTGCAAATTCATATAATCGAGAATTTTGAGATGTTCTTAAATCAAGATATCGCGGGAGAAAAAGGCTTCAGGTTTAAATTTAAGAGACTCTTTGACCCGCGAAAGTGATAGTTCTATGCTTGACTTGCGAAAACGGGGTGGAAATCTATCGAGTTCAATTCTCATAGAGCTTTGACTGTCCGTTGAATTTTCATTGGCAAATTTGGAAGAATATATGAAAGAGCGGTACATCTTCCCATCCCCATTTTTATCCTTTCTAATTTTTAATTTTCTATTACATGCAAAATGGGCAATAATCCTCATTTCTTTTCTAAATATTTTTTAGTTTCTTCATATGTCCATCAATAACTTGCTACTTATTTTATCCAACCGCTTTTCCAGTATTTATATATATTGAAGTTCCATATATACCTTTGCCAGTGTTTTGTTATTTTCAAGTTTCATATTCAATGTAATCTTTAAAAGGCAAAATAGGGATATTCATATATACTATATGAAAAAATAGATACATTGGTTTCCGTATATTTATTTATTAACATCAGTTTGTAATAAAGAGAAACCTTATAATGTCAGAAGTAAGTTTAAAATCGTGGTAAATAGTTTCTAAAAAATGAAATTATTATTATTTAAATTATTATCCTTATTATTAAAATTATTTTAAACCTAACGCTTTCTTATATATTCCATTAAAAATATTTAAAAAATGAATGATGGCCTTTATAATAATAAATTTCACCTATAATTCGAATTGATTTTAATTCAAAATTGAAATTGAACATTATACTTATTTCCTCATTTTTCCCGTTAAGTGCGTCAATTATCTTAAGGAATTAAATGTTTATAGCTCTTATTTCATTAGAGTGCTGTGCAATGTATTCAAGTGAATTTTTTTTTAATTAAAAGAAGTTGATTTATTTTAGCTGTAATTATATGAGCACCCCTTTCTGAATCAACTATCTTGAAACGAAACTCCGAATTTGAAACGCATAAGGTGACGAGTATGACGCCTAAGCTGCTATTCTCATCTTAAAAGAAATTTCTACACTGAAATGCGCTATTTGTTTTGAAAATTTACTTTGCAATTATTGCATTCAAAATTATATAGCGTGTTATTAGTAGTTTATTAAAATTAAAATTTGCAAAATCACTTAACTTTTTAAAATATTGATTATTATCTCCACTTAATAAAATTACTGATTATTTATTTCATATTAAAAATAAATCTGAGCTAACCATTTTTTAATTGTACCTTTCTCTTTCTGTACACATTTTAATATATAGTTTTTCGATCTTTAAATTAATGAATAAATCATATTTTTATGGCGCTTCAAATTAGTCATCATCTTTGAATTATACGAGTTTCACCTTATTTATTACAAAACTTTATCGGAAATAAGACTGGAATCATTTGGGATATCTGGGAGCGAAATTTACAGACGTCACAAATGATTGTATGAGATGATGCATTTATATATTTGTGAGAGCATGATCAGGCTCTGAAGGGCTCCTGAAACAAAACATTGTTAACAAAATAGTTTAACTAATCAGTCTCACTGAATGAAACATTTTCAATAACAATAAAAGGTTTTCAATACTTGTGTTTCAATTACTCCAAAGATTGGTAAAATGTGATAACAGCAGCGAAATTATTTAAACAGAATATGTTTCAAATGATGAGAAACTGCTGGATATTTTTTCAGAGATTGGTAAAATGTGATAACAGCAGCGAAATTATTTAAACTGAATATGTTTCAAATGATGAGAAACTGCCGGATATTGTTTCAGAATGCATTACACTACTTGTTCTTTTCAGTTTCCATCAAAAATAGATTTTATTTCTGTTCAATACTTTCAATTTCAATTTAAAAATCATTTGATCAATCTTTGTTGAGACAAGAAAACTTGGAAAAAATTGTATGAATATTATGATTTACGAAGTACTGTATAAAAGAATATTGTGACTTAACGAGATGGGAAACGTTTGAGAATTAGAAACGCACATCGCAATTGCAAAAATCTAGTATTCATTGTAGCAGTAAAAAGTAGAACTTCCTCTTTAAGCTGAATATTCAACCCAACATTCATTTTTCTTTGACATTTAAACTACCTGAAAAAACAAGCATTCTTTCCTATTATCTATTTTAAAGACAAGGATCATTGAGAATATGAATCAGTTTCTCAGGAAAAATTCGAAAACAAAAATGAATGCTTCCTCTAAAATATCCCACAGATCTAAGACGTATATAATTTAGCGACTTAACTTGCGTATAAATAGTATAGGAAACGAACGATGAATCTTACCAAAGTTTTGGTTTCACTTTTTCTGAACAGAATTATAACTAAAATAAGCATATTCATAAAACAATATTTTAAGATTTACATTGCAAAAGCAGAAAAGTTTTTTTATCTTTCCTCTATTTTGTCTTAATAAAAATGCATGTTTTCACGTTGCCTGACACCTCACTCTTTAGATACCATCTCCGATTACCCCGCTTGATCTTAATCCCTTGCCTGCCGCGGGCGTATATATACGTTACCCTAAGTCAATGTGTTAACTGTCCCTGGTGTATATATACGTCTCGAAACTATATAAGTATATACTATATACGTGGCACTGGGGACCGAATCTCGCAAGTTATCCTCGGCAAGTAAGGGGTTAATTCTAAATACAAATATTGACTTTCATGCTGTTCTGGTGATTATATTATCTCTCAATAATGAATATTGTGCTGTACATTAAAGTTTTTTCTATATTTCCAGTATCACTTTTTCTCTTATAATGCAATATATCTCCGAGGTACTGACAAAAACCAATTCATCAATTTTATCTCACGTTTTCAAGCATCCTCTAAAGGAGATAAAACTCAATATGCATTGAAATCCGCTTCTTTACACTAACTTTACACCAAAAAAAAAAAAATAGATGATTTGAAGATCAAATATTTTTTAAAGGAAATATTCCAATTTTGTAATGAAAATTTCTACATACAATTGTATTTTTCTTTTCCAATAAGAAATGTGCTAGGTGGTGTTTTTGAATATTATGATATTTTATTTCTTACATCACAATCGTCCTGTAATATTTCTGTAATCTAACTAGAACATTTAAGTATAATATGATTGAGTCCTTCCAATAGAATTTTTCTGCTTTTACTTTGTCTAGTAACCGGTGGCAGTTACCATTGTTAAGCAAATGTCTCCAATCACTTGAAAGTTCAATGCATTTATCTAATTGAAATGTCCTACTTTCTTTCTATCAATTTTGAATAATTTTAATCAAACATTTCTTATGTTTTTAAAATTATTTTTGAAGAAATATTTGAAATGGAGAAATACATAATATTGATCCCCTTGAAATGTTAATGCAGATTACCTCATAGTTGAAAAGAAAAATTTGCTAAACAGACCATGTTGCCCTCGTAGCTCGTTCAAACTACAGATGCTTAAGCGAGTTGTAATGCTATACGGATCCTTTGTGGAGTGACTCTAATAAGAATAATGATGAGCTTCTTCTTCACTAAAATCAGATGAACTGAGGGAAATTATGCCCAATTAACTGTAGGATGCGGAAAAGCATGCATTATGTTATTGCAATCGCCCGTATCTTTATACTTGCTTAAGAGCAAGTAACAAACATGCGACAAACGAGATAAAGAGAAAATGCAGTTTGCAATCAAATTATACATGGTGATTGTTTGGTGCATTTGCTTTAAACAGTTACATAGAATTCTAGTAATAAAACCAAAAGTAGAAGCGATTTCGCTGCCCGCTCTTGTCTGTTTTCTAAAAGTATGGCATATATCAGTATCAAGAAACATTTGGATATCCTGACAATTTATGTTGTAAGTTATCAGAATTTGGCCTAGTTATAAAAGTATTCATACATCTTTTTCCGAATTCCTAGGCTCTTTCAAGGAAGTGTGTTTACAAAACGATCTAGTGGTTTGAAATTACAAAATCTATAATTTCCCGAAGATGAGCGGGGGAGAGGAGACATTATACATGTTATGCAAATATTGGCATATTGTCTGCTTTCTCAAGTCCTCCTCGTCTCATTCCAAACCTCGTACCCATATATGCGCTCACAGGTACGTTGATAAATAAAATTTCTGTCAAAATTTGCTGGAAATGTTTCATTTTGCTTTAAAAACTGTGTACCAAATTTCCCTCGTTTGCCATGTAACTTTTCTAAATTATCATGTTCACAGAAAATTTTATTTATTGATTTAGGAAAATCAGAGCAGATTCATAAAAATTCAAAGGAGTCAAATTTTTTGTTGACTGCAACTCGTTTTTAGTAACAAGAAAGTTAAAAATTGCTGTTATCTTTATTAAACAAAAAATCATTATAACTTGTTGATTTTTTTATGTTATGCAGCATTTAATACTTCTTCAATCTACTTACATTAGGAGCTATATCTAAGAGACTAAACAATTTTACAAAAATATATAAATTGCTTTTCTCATTTTCAATGAACAACAAAAACCCCTTCAAAAAATATTTTTTTCTCCTGTTACAATATGTCAATCAAGAGGTATAAAGAAAAATATTTTAGTACAGAACTTACAATGATGGAAACATTTCCTTACGGTTATTTCGTGCCGGAAGCCTGATAGCCTATATGGTGTCATTGCGACAAGCATTGATGTTTCTGGTGAAAGGTCTTAACTGCGATTGTATAATACATTAATGACCAATTTCATCTGTAGATGAATTAGTAGGAAGAAGAAGTCGATAAACATTACGAAGCACGTTAATAAGTTAATAAATATTTTTTTGAAATAACACAGTCCCACTGGTCAAATCGCCACTGTTCTGAAGTTAGTGCGTTACAATATGTATGTGTTAACACAACATCTACACGTAATGTTAATTTCTCAGATACTGCATCAGAAGGAAACATTTTGTTCTCAACCATATCCCTAGGAAACTAATGTCTACCTTTTTAAGAACATTATTAATGATTCAATACTAATATCCAGTTCATTCTAAATTTGTGCACATGTAATTCAGGAAATTACAAATTGTTTTATAATTATTTTGTATCATCAATATTCTTGTCTTTTCTTTGCTGAAATTTTTTTGGAAATAGGGGAGAGTTTCCGTATTTGGATTGTTGCCTAGATTGAATCTTTATCGTAATCTTAATTCTATATAATATTTAGACCATAAAACTTATGCTCTAAGGATATGAATAGAGATTGTAGAACCTTTTTCTAGAAAGTTCCACGATACTGCGATTGAGAAAAGAGAATCTAAGCAATTAAAAATTCTACCAAAACACTGAAAGTCCTTGCGCTGTTTTAAAAGAAGTCGAAAATATTTTCCTCTGAGAGGGAGGAAATACATCTTTCTTAAAATATCTTTTTGGTTATTGTTGGACTAAAACAGTTCTCTCCAGCCAAATCAGGGGGGTATTACCTCGACCTAAAGGTATCTCTAATATACTCGAATAAGCCAATGATTCAATAAAGGAAGGAGCAAAATGTTAGTTTAAACAGAATAAAATAGGTACTTTTGTTTCATATGAGAGAAAAAAAAATTATTTTCAGTTTATGAACTGCGTGTTGATGGAAATTCAGAATCGCTTCTCTAACACTGTAAATTAAAGAATTTTGTGGCCATTACATCCGGCAATATTCTGACAGTTCAAAAATATCCTTTTGAAATCAGAAATTCACAATGCAATAAACTATATATCTTCCTCAAAAGAATTTCAAGAAAACGATGCCGTTCTAAACAATTTATAATTTTTGAAACGGGCTAATTCTTCTATTCATTAATCCGATAAGTTACATTTCTGGTAAGTTTATATATTATACCTCCGAATGTCCACTCATAATGAAAGAAATTCCCAATTTTAAATATAATTTGCAAACCTTATATGTAAAAATGTACTCTATAGACGTCTAATTTCATTGCATCTTTAGAGTTTTTTTGACAGATATATTGAGATTAAAGAAATATTAGAACACTTTTTGCCATAATAGAGCTATTGATTATATGTATAACATTTTTAAGATTGAAAAATTTGTTTTGTCTAATAATCTGAAATATCAGCTACATTAATAAAAAGGCGTTATTTTTTTTTAAATTCTGTAACATTTTACATAAAAAATATAGGAACAAACACGAAAATATGTATTTTATATATTTGTAATAACTGAATATGAATTACATGCAATCATTCACAATTATGAAAAAAGAATGTTTAGATTAAATTTTGAACAAAAATTTTGATTATTATTTATTTTATTTATAATATTTGTTTAATTATCGCGATATATGACTCTTGTACAACTGAGATTCTTTATATTAATCTTTTGTATTTGAAAAAAAAAGTGTCATTTTCAATAATTTTAAAATAATATTCGATAGAATCCTATTTCCGAAATTTTCTTATAATTCCCTTCAATATAATTTTTACAATTCCTTTTCATTTGCTTTATCAATCTGATTAAATTAAATATTATTTTAAACTCATTAAAACGATAAAATGAAAGCTATTGTGATTAATCTTTTTGATACTTTTACAATTGCAATAATCATAATATAATATTGCAATTTTTCTGTTTGATCTGTCTAGTTTTTAGCACCTACCTTTCGCAGGATGTTCCATTTACTGCTTCTATTAATGAAAGATACGAATGAATCAAATGAATTACTATATTTATTCAACATTAATATTATTCAGTAGCTTTAAATGGCATAACATCTAAGGAAATATTCAAGTACTGAAACAAAAGTCATTTGATATATTTATATTTAGGAAAATGTTTATTTTTCGTCATCAAAGTATTATATTAAAATTTCTCTGTAAAGTCAACTGTTAATTAAAATATATTTATAAAAAATATTTAAAAATTAAAACATTTAATTCAAAAGAAAATATAAAAATTTTGTATAATTTAAATGTTTTTAAAAAGTTTAAAGCATCTACAGCATTCACGACATAAAATAAGGCCATGAAGACCACGAGTGTTTAGAGCTCGATTTTCAAAATTCCATACATGAGAATTGTGTGCTTCTTAATATAGTAAAGATAATCAGTACAGGCTTGGCGAACCATAGTTACGATTTATCGGTCCTTAGTGTGAATATAGTGTTTTTACAAAATTTAGAGAGCCATCATTGGCGTTTTCCTTTTGGTGATTTATTTCTGATATACGGTTAATACACAAGTGACAAAAAACTGAATAGATTATTTTTGACGTCTTTTTCCAGACAGATTAAAAACAGAATTTGAAATAGAATTACAATTGTTAGCACAGGAGCAGATACATAACTTCATTTATTTAAGTCATTTCTTTTTTGAGTTATTGGATTTATGTCCATTCAAAAGTATAGACCGACTAATGATCAACTCCTTGTCGGATTTGGTTTGTTTGGAACTGTTTCTGCGCTTTATATGTTAAATCTGTGTGCCAAATTTTATTTATCTAGCCCTTTTTGTTTGTATTTATAGTATCACCTTGCATTCGGACAGTCAGACAAACTTCTTTCGAATGGATAAAAATCTGCAAATTTCGTTTAAAGATCACATACCAGATTACATTTGTCTTCTTAAAGTATTTTCAAGTTATTGCATTTACAAACAGATAGACAGGCAATTTCTAAAATGAGCTTTTCAGAATCAAGGGCATCTGAAGTGTGGACGTTTGCCAAAACATCGCTTTCGAATTTTTTAACGATTACAATGTTTTCTCTTTGTATACATTGGATACGAGAAAGGAAAAAAGAAATACTAAAATATTAAAGTTCCGTATTCATCAAAATTTTGAAATATTGTTGATCATAAGGTAGAAACAAACATAGATACTATGAGGTAGAAACAAATAGAATTTAATCAATTTTACTTATAAGATAAAAGAGAACCTCAAGCGAAAATAGATATGTACCAATCAGGACAAATGTTAAATAAGCTTGTATGTTTTTGCTATTGATGAATTTCATCTATTGACACTTCTCTTTATTTATCATCTTTTTCATAAAAATTCATTTATCTGTTTTTGTATAAAATGAAATATTAGCTTGGAAGAAAATGGCACCACGAGGCTCTGAAATTTCATATTCCAGGTCTGGATTGAAGATTAATGAACAATTTTCACTTTGAAAAAATGGAAATTATCACATGAGAAAGAGCACTCACCCCTCAATCACTTTCTTATCAGAACGATAAATATTCATTTCCTACAACCCCTCTAGTCGTTCGCCAAGTTTATTGCCAAAGATAATTTTCCTATAAACCTACAACAAGAGAGTATTTAATGAGTGCGCAAATGCGATTATCATGAAACCAATTGCATTAGGTTTAGACTTTTTCCCTCTAAAACGATAAGAAAACTCCTCTTTCTTAGAAAGTGACGAAAGCACTTTTAAATAAAACAGAAACATTTTCTGAAACTTATGTGATGTCTTGGTCCAGTACTGTATTAAAATTCGCTGTTAGCCGACGGATATATTAACATGATTCTAAATGACATTATTTCTGAGTTTCTAGGTGTCAAATAAATTTGCCATTTCACTGCAACAGCGACAAAAGTACAAACTACCTGACTAGTTGCTGACTAATGGAATTTGATTCAAGAACTTTTTATTTATGCAGAGCTGTTTATCAAAAACCTCCATTACATAAAGCAAAATGGTCCCAAAGCTAAATTGAAATGGATTGAGTTCTGAAACGTGTTAATAGTTGAATGTATCTCTAGAGTTGCATGGATGGATATTAATTTCAATAAGCTGGGAAAATTTCATCTATAGAAGTTACTTCTTTAAGGTTTACTTGCTATTATATATTAAATAATTATTATTATATTAATATATTGTATAATTAAATAATTTTAGCACTATTATTTCTTTACATGTGTCACTTTGTTATTGATATATGACCCCTCAAACGCAAACAAAACAAAATCCTTTTTGTTGGAAGCATTAAAAAGCGCTTTGTATTATTATAGTATATAATATAGTTAGTCTAAGTTGCAATTTTGCTTTTAGTGTTCTTCAAAAAATTGTCTACAAATTTTAACCGATAACATAGAATTCTTGCTCCTTTGTTAAGCAAAAGTGTAATTTAATATACATATATACGATCAATATATAAGAAACTAAAGTAGGTCAACTCCATTCAATTATATTTCGTTCTATCTAACATGTGTGGCTATCGTTAGAGGGCATGTTTTAGAGGAAGCGAAGCAAAGAGATGCACCTAATCAACATATAAGTGCTCTGAACTCTAGCGCTGTTTAGTTTCTTCTCACGGTTCTTTCGAGAGTTTCTTTTTATGGCTTGTCTCTTGGGGCTCTTTTACAGTTTTACTATTTCCATTTATCACAGGAAATGCTTCTGTTTTTAATCTGGATAGAAACAGCTTATGTATAGTTTCCTCCGACCTTTTAGATCTATCAGGTAGGGATGGGTTTTGTAATGTTGTGTAGCTTACGTATTGGACACTTTCCTTAAATTGTTCTCGATCTGTATTCGTCTGTTGTAACCAACTGTTTTGCTCTGCTTATTGAATTCTTTTTTTGCTACTGATTTTTAAAAAAAGATATTTTTTTATACATCTTGCTTGGTATTTCATTACGAAAAAACTAATGATTCAGTGGAGATTGTGTTCTGGAGTCAGACATAACCAGATGCACCCATGTAATAACTCTTAAAATGTTTCCAACAAATTTTTCATATTTTGCTTTATTTTAGACTACTGCATTTCCTTTGTTATTCTTAATTCCTAATTTATAAGTGAACATGGATATTAGAAGCCTCCCTTTTTCTCATTCTGCATTTTCAAGAGTGCGACTAAACACACGTTAAAACTATAAGAATTCCTCCTTGTAATTTATATAATTTCTTGAAATCTTTTTATAATAGACTGTCTAAGCAGTGTAGGTAAAAAAATTTGTATTTGTATATGTATGTATCAATATTGGTTCATACGGAAATTTTAATTCGCTTGTTACTGTTATAACTATATAAGACATCGTGTTGCAATGTTACACGAATCTAGTGAATGCATACTGGCTTTTAAAATTAAGAAAATCTTTACGTTCGATCGATTATCTCCGTCAGTACTGGTTATATATTATAAAATTAGACAAGAATATAAGTTTAAAAAAAATTAAACTATTCAACTGTACGGCGCAATAATGTAGAAAAGAATGAAATCAAGTTAGAAAAATATGGATTAATAGGGGTATGATCCTCTCCAGCAATTATACAACTTTCACAGCATGGGCATTAGGCAGTTTATGATTCCCTATGGTTGTCGCTTCTATTCCTCCATACAGTTGTTTACAGTGTTTGAATGATTCTTGGGGGCTAAAAAGTGACATTTGCTTTCCCAAGAGCATCCTGAACATGCTGTATGGAATTAAGACGGGAAAACCCAGGCGGCCAATTTATACTACACTGGTGTGCAAAACTTAAGCAACAGGTATGTTTTTTGCCATAACTTCACGAGAAATCATCTGAGAGACATGAAATTCAGAAATGAGATTCAGCATTTTGTTCTGAAAAAATGACGAAAGCATAGTTGCGCAGAAATGAATACAATGCATACAGTATGGAATCAAACAAAAAAAGGCTTTATTGAACTCATAGTATCGTTACACATGATTGTCTGTCCAAGAGGAAGAACAGCAAGCAGATGTTCCTTAGTATGGGATATGCCCTTCCTTACTGCAATGGTTGCTTCGCACCGTCTCCCCATACTCAGCACCAGATTGTCCAACAGTTCTTGAGGTAAGAGTGCCCATTCCTCAATCAGCATCTGTTTAAGTTGTCGGGTGTTCCCAGGAGGATGTAATCGTGCCGCAAGGCGTCTCCCCAAAGCATACCACACATGTTCTATAGGATTTAAATCAGGGAGCACGCCGGCCAATCCATTCGAGTGATATCTTCACTTTCCAGGAGCTCCTCAACAGCATGATTCCTGTGTGGCCGTGCATTGTCATCCATAAAAACGAAGTCTGATCCAATGGCACCTCGGAACAGACGCACATGGGGAAGGATCACCTCCTGACAATAGCGATCTCCAGTTACAGAACCTGTGTCGAAAACGTGGAGCTCAGTCCGCCCGTTCATCATACTGCCTCCCCAGATGACAACTCCAGGACCACCGAAACGGTCTCTTTCCGTGATGTTACTGGGATGAAACCGTGTCCCGACCTCTCTCCAAATCAACTGGCGTTGGGAATCGCTTCTGGCACTAAAACGACTCTCATCTGTAAAAAGGACACGACTCCATTGATGATGAGATGTCCAGTTTTTATGCTCCCTGCACCACTCTAAACGGTGCCGCCGGTGGGAAACTGTCAAAGGGATGCAGCGTTCAGGACGGCGGGCAAATAGGCCACCTTTTTGAAGGCGCCTGGACACAGTAAAACGCGATACTTGTCGCCCCGTTGCTGCACACATTTGCTGAGCAATGGCGCTTGCTGACTGGTTTTGGGTTCTTTTCGACTGCAGGACGATATATCGGTCATCCACTGCAGTTGTTTTCCTCCACGTGTGAAATCGTCCAGGTGATTTCTGCTAGCCATATTTCACGAATTAACTCACGTGCACTTGCAGCGAATATCTTTAATTGCGTCTCCGTCCTTCCTTTTATTGTGTTGAGCTGCGCGCGCCTTCCGCACGTGTTTTGCGTACGCTCACGCCGCCTGTGACGTTTTGTTCCTGATATTTGCATACGCATGACCTTTCTCTTGAATTATGCTGAATGAATACTTGAATTTCTAGTCTCTTTAATTTTCTCTTGAATTACGTGTTCATTGTACTGATCGCAAGAACTCCTTTTCTGCAATTTCATGGCTATCTGCTTCAAATTTGCATTGCTGCTTAAGTTTTGCACACCAGTGTATAAATATTTTTACTTACTAGAAAGCTATCAGCCATGTAAGGCCAATGAATGCTCGTCCATAAAAATGAAATTAGGATTAACTACTTACTCCCTTGGAAAGGCAAACAGATGACTCTACGAACTCATTTCAATATCTGATAGCAGTCACAAAATCCCGTTCACTTCTTCTCATGGGAGAGCCAGTTAAGCATGGTTTATTTATCAATGGGAGACCTTTCAATTCACTAATGAGTATTGATTCAGCATAATTATTAATTTTTGATGTTTGTTCATCAGATGAAACCTAATGCTCTCTATTTTATCCGCTAACACCCGAGAAAAAGACCGGCATGTGAATGGAGGTTTGATTGTTCTGACAATCATCATGCTGAACTGATTATATTGTTAGTAATGGATCCATAACTGATTTTATATATAGGGATGAGATCTTATAAACTTTTTTTTACATTTTGGTACTTATTTAAATTTTGTGAGGAACAAATTTTGTGCTTTCAAGTCACATCAAGTTGACGAATTTCTGGAAGGTGAAGATATTTGGCGTGTGGTTTGGACAATCCTATTTCTGAATCTTAACCTCTCTGGGAATTTATGGGACTGTAGTTGCATTTGCCTTTCTATTATTGGAACCATCCAGAATCTGTGTTACTGTAAGAGTAAGACCTACTGCCAAAGAAACACATAACAATCCAATTTCATTATTTTGTTTAACCGTAAAAGCATGCTGTATATTAACCCCTTTGTTGTTCTTTCTGTTGTGTTTCACCCTACTCACCATTGATGATCAGCATACACGATCAGCTGAGTGGACCATAAATGTTAAATAGTATTTCTTTTTCGATTCAATCAGAACAAATTTTACTAAAATCTATCGAGTACTTCTGGAGATAATGAACCAAAAAGAAAAATTCACTTGAGTTTGAATGCTATTATAATGGAGATGAATTGCCTCAAAAGCCCTCTTGATTATGTAGAGTTACGATAAAATACCGATAATTTCAATTTAAAAAAATAATACATTCTCTTGCGCAGAGCGACCGCTGGATTGACAAATGTAATTATTTCATAATTTAATTTTCTCCCAATATTTTGATTTTGCAGTTTTCCCTTATTAACTATAACTATCGATATATATTATTTTAATATATATCGATTGTTCCTTCAATTAACTTAGCTACCTAGAAAATTGACTTCTTTTATGAAAATTAAAGTTAAAAAAATTTAATTTTATAATTAATCAAGAAACACTAATTCCGATTTTATTTTCGAGTATATAATCTTAATTTTAAAAATAACAATGCTAATCTATAATATCCCACCATAGGCAAATGAATTATGGAGTTTTCGTAAATCAGTAAAATTTTCTCTTAGAGTTTCTGAAATTCTGAGTCTGTGTAGGGTGATTAGTTTCTCTTATAGAATATTAGTCGGAGTTACCCAAACGAAAATTAGTCATATAACTTATGAAAAAAGTGATGCGAAAGTTTAGAAACTAAGCAGCTTCTAAAGTATTAGAATTAGTTGGAAGAAATGTTATGATTGATTAGATTTTATGAACAATAGAGAAAAGTCATTGAAAAACTCCTTATTAATTAAAATATTTAATTATTTTATAATGGAAATTATTGCTATCCATTTCACTTGGCTTTTCTTTTCACTCTCATGCTTTTCAATGAGACAAAAGATTTCACTAAATCGTCCATATGCATTTAATTTGATGAAATATGCACTAATAATAAAAACTAATGACTTAAATACCATACTTTTCGAGAAACAAATTTAATTCAACATTTCAGAATAAAGTATGACAATCTCAGTCGTGCAATCGGAGCAATTAATCACAAAAATAAAAAACAATTTTAAACATTTTTTCTTCATCGGCACACAGTTGCTGCCATGTACATGTTGTAAATAGATTTCATAATATTTTCAACATCTAATTGGCAATAACGAGCATTAGAGCTTGTATTTTTATTCTCAAAATATTGAAAAAAGAAATTCAGAATGTTGCTTAAAGGTAAAATACGACATTTAAGGGTTAAAATACACTTTTATTAATCCACTAAAAATATAATCTCTTTTAAAGTAAAAGTAATTCAGTGTTGTAAATATTTTTGAATCTCGAAATTAGTTTTCCTTAAAATCGCTATTGTAGGACGCCATCATACAGTAATAAAAATAAATTTAATTAATCGGTTAAATAGTAACAAAGTTCAAAAAATAATGACATCAGGTATTATTATCCGATTAATATGGATCAAAGGATTTTAGTGGCGCAGTTACCAGAACAGACCAGGTTGAGTGAAATGTACAATGCACAATTTCACAACTATTGCATATCAGGAAGTTAACGGAAAACTGATTACAAATTTTCCTTTTAAGAAGTTAAATATAACTGTTTAAAAATAGATTAAAGCAACTCGTGAAAAAAATATCTATCTTTCCAACACAAATTTGGCATAATTATAACCTCAGCATAACTTGAAATGTGTTTTTGATCATTCGAAATTAAGTTCATTGATTCAATGTGCATTCATTGAAGAAGAATAAAAATTCTCTTTCCAGAAGGGATAGTGCGATTCGACTTTTTTTATCTCTCTCTCTCTTTTTTTTTTAATCTGGTATTTTAGTAGCTATATTGTTTCCTCATGTTTGTCGCATTTTTAAATAATGCATTGCAAAGTCTTTTTCTATAAACCATATTGTAAATAATTTTGCTTGTTGATTTATTTGTGGTTTTGGTTTACTTGCGGAGGGAGCATCAGTAACCAACTCAGATTTTTGCTCAGACAGCTTGGCGCTATTTCATTCCTTTAGAAATCTATTTATACGAGGTGTGAAAGATTGCAGATTTTTAACCCCTGCTAAATCCTTGTTGTCATCACACGTGGCCAACATTCTTGATAGGAGGTCCCTGAGAAGGCTGTTGTGTTCCATCTTAGAAAGAGTTTTCACCCCCTCCCCCCATTAATCCTCGGGAGGGTATCAATATCGGCCACGCTCTGCAGGTGTGCTGGCATGTTTGCGTTCTGCATGGTTGCTTCCACCCCCACCTCACCCCCCGTTATACACACGTAAGGGGGCATTGTGACTGTCAACACCTGTACCTGACTTCCAAATCGTCTGGAATGCCATACCTCTCAGGTGAGGGATTGGGGGCGGTTATTTGGCCTTCTCCTCTACCATATACATCATTCTTATAATACGCTCGAAACGTTTGAAAGACTTTTTTAATCCTTTCTTTTGCATCATTTTGGGTGAGATCAACAGCATCGGAATGGTTTTGGTATTTTTAAATAAATTTCGAAGCTCTTTAGTACTCGAAAATGGTTAAGGGTATGAGGAGGAGTTATGAACTTTCTGAAATCGAATTCTTGATTGAAATGCCTTTTTTCTTTAACATTTGACTAAGTATCTGATCTATATTTAAAAAGTGGATTGCCCCACGAAGTGAGAAATTTCTAACAATGACCAACAACCTGAAAAAGGACTTAAAATCCTCCTCAGAAGAGAAAAGAAGCCCATTTTGGAATCGCTTGGAAGGAATTTAGTACAAATGCAATATTTAAATGCTGTTTTTAGCACATTTTGGTATGTCCTCATGTTTGGAAATTATTTGACACTAAACGTCCTCCCATTGGATTGAAAACTTTACAGATTATTAACTCAATTATTTTACCACCGAAGTTATGATTCCATCATTAAGAGTAATAGAATTTATTTGGTTAGTCAGCATAAATCTTAAGATAATTGATGGAACATAGTTTTTCCTCTAACTCAAGAAATAAAAATTCTTGCAAATAAAATAAATGTCTACATATGAGTAGACATAAAATATTTAAAGCATTTGAGACCGAAAAATTTCTCTCATAGCATTTCTTCAGATAATTACTCTTCTTTTCAAACAATCAAATGAAACTTACTGATGACTTGTAACATTATAGATAAATAAAAGACGTTATTCATACAAACGATGTTTACTCATTCATGAAACAAAACAAGACTTTAAACGGATTCTTAAGGAAAACATTGTAGATATGTTTATGTGTTAATAGAAATGGACGAAAGTCAGATATCAATTTAATAATTGAAAAATGAAATATCACATATCTAGTTCACATTCACCTTTCTGTTGCGTCAAAAGAATTTCGCTTAAATAATATAACATACAGTTGAAATTTTAGTTGCCGATATTAAAAAATGTGAACGATTCAAAACTTTCGAAAAAGTGACATCCATTCTTCTAAGAATGTAGGGGAAAAGATACAATTAGAAACTATTATTTTATAAGGAAAATTATAGAATTATGAAATAGTTCCCATTTTCCATCGAAATAATTTTAAGCCAAGGTAGCATTTTTTCTTCACAGAAACCATTATAAGTGATATAAATCCCCGAACATTCTACTGTTCGCTGCGCATGTTTCGAAGAGTAGCGGAAAACGCATATGATCAATCTAGGTATTGCCCAATAATCGGAGATTTGAAATAGGATCAAACTGATGGCTAAGATTTAATTGTTTTTAATAACTTCGATTAGAGTTTAGAAGAATGTCTCAAGTTTTCTTCCTCTTACCGAGTGATCTATAAGTTAAAAAAAAATGAAATGTGGTATTTTATCAATTTATTCACTTTCCTGGATTATTCGCTCTCGAAAATGGCTACAATAAAAATTGTAAAGCATAAAAATTTGTTTAAAATGAAAATGTGTATTTTATTGTAGCTCTTAATAAAAATGAAATTTCGTTCTATTTAAATGATCCCAATTCATTTGATTTAATTGATAGCTGCGAGTCTAAATCAAAATAATTTTCATGTAGATTATCATTTATCTATCTATGCCAAACAAACTTAGCAACTGAATCTCAAAAACCCAAGAGAAAAATATGAACAAGAAACTTCATTTTTGCTACGTATTATAAATGCATATTAAACATGTACATATAAGAAAAATGTAAGGTACTAAAAGGTGTCTTTCCACCGAGGAACCAAAGTAAAAATCAGTAACAAAGAAATTCTTACAAAATGCTTTCTGTGTGATCATTTTCATTCATTAAATACTAAAAGCAAGCAAAAAATAATTATTTAATTATTAATTATATTATTATTAATTATTATTTAATTAAGGAAACAGATATGAGGAAAATAAGATATAAAGATAAAACAACCATGAAAACAGCTCATTATTATTTTCTGTATAATTGTAACGCTCAGTGTAATGTTAGTTATCTTTCCACTTCTTCAGCGTCTCACTCAAATGAAGCCTTTGTTCAGTTACCTGGACTTTGTTGTAGTGACTATAAAAGTTTCAAGAGGTTTCACTTTCATTTAGTTATATTCAGATCCTGTTTAAAAGTAATACTAGAACTGTTTTGTGACGTATCTCGTGACTCAGGTATCGTCCTAGTCATCTGACTAGGACGATACCTGAATTGGCACTCCCCTCTTCAAACTTCCAAGGGGAGGATATATGACCTACGACATCAGATTTAATGTGCATCAGGCTCTTATACATGATGGATCTTTAATAGAAGCGAGTAGCTCCGTAACTGAAATCTCACCTCTAGGCTACCACAGACACTCAGTTTCGAGAGCAGTATTAGTGTACGAGTGATCTTTGCACTAAAAATAATTGAGCTCTTGGTCACCGATTTTCTGTTTCTGCAAACACATTCAACACTCTGGTGCATTTGTAGGATATAATCATCAAAATCAACAGTGGAAAATGTTCTTGAGGTTCTTTGGTAATTGAAGTCAGATCATGTTTGGTAATTTACCAACCTCATTTCACCTCACCGAATTCCTTTCAACCATTCATTCGTTCAATGCTGGCGAACAGTTTCCAGAGTTTGGTTAGTAAAATCAAACTGAAATTGGCTTTTACAAGTGATTTTACAAAGTGAAATTCTCAGCCTTCCTTTGCTCAAACAATGTTATGTGTTTTTGCTCTGCATACACAATATTGTCCACCTGAGCATTAGAGAGAAGATAAAAATCGATTTTTCGAGTATCAGATAGAACTCAAAAGTTGCTCCTTTGCTTTCTAATCGTTGAAAAATATTTGTTAATAAATTGATCTTTAATTTCCGCAGAACCTGAAGTTTGTAGAATGTGGCATAAGATTCTAAAATCCATCTTTTCCCTTAAAGCTATACAGATTAAGCTTTTTTTGTTTTTGTTTCTAATAGTTTCAAGTACTTCATTTTAGTTTTCTTCAACAGAAAAATTATATTTACAAACCCTGCTCTACATTTTTAGTTTGCACAAAATTTCAAAAGTTTTAGAATTTAGGTGGAAACAGATTTTTATCATGAAAGATTATTGTAGAACTCCTCTTTAATATACCACAAATAACAGACGAAACTCCGTTAAGCACTTAATTACTTTAACGTTACGTTAAGCACTCCATAAAGTTCAAAGAGACGACAGCAAAAAGATTCAAAATATATTTAGGACCATATTTAACAGACTGATATCTATTAATGTTGACCCAGTCAGAAATATTATGTGGTCACGATGTATTTACAATCAACTAAGGTTCATTTTTATTGAAATGAGCAAACATCAAATACGATTTGCACAGGACAGTTATCGAGAATGTTCGAAGCCAAGGATCTCGTATAGCCAGATATCGAACACACTGTCCTGTCTGAATCTCTCTAACAATATTTAAAGGGGACTTTTGATTTACACGAAGATCAGTTTTATTTGCTTTGATTGTGTTTAATTTAATTGCTTCGATTGGTGTTTGTCACAATGAAGCAGTTTCCAGATTTCACAGAGAATGAGGCTGATGCTCTCGCCTAGTATTCACTTAAATGTCTGAATGCTAATTCGTTCAACTAAGGTAAGAAAAGAATCTACTTCAATGGGCACTGAATGCTAACTCTATGTTGTGGATAACACAGTTTTTACTATATTTCTCAAAAAATTTGAGCTCTAATTTTTGACGAATCTCCACATTTCAGACTCTTCTAAGTTTGAAAATTTAATTTTGGAATTATGATTGTCTGAGAATACAATGATTAAAAAATACTTCGGGCTATGTTAATGAAAGTTGGTATATGTACTTTAAACCAAATTTACAGATATCTATCCAATTTTGAACGAAATCCATCCATAGGAAGTCTTGTACAAGTTAGCTCGATAATTACAAAATGTAAATAGCCAAATAAATAAAATTTGATTTAGCAGCTAAAATTTGAAACAAGTCTGTCAGAGGATTGACCGTCTGTAGATCTGTGCTTCCACATGCGTGTTGAAATGATAATCCATAAACGCTGAGACTTATTAATTATTTATTTAATTAAATTTTATACTCATTTAATTTATTTAATTAAATTCGGTATGTGATCTTGTGACTATAACTGTAATACCGCGTCTAATTTTAATATCAATTAGTCGGACGAAAATTCTCTCAAAATACATATTCGAGTGATAGATTCAGTAAAAATACTAGATAAACGCCAAAGGTCTGTATTTCGTCACTATTGTTAGTGGGGATCGTTCTATCGTTCGTGTTGTTCGTTTGGGCGAACTGAAGATTCAAGGCATGGTTGTTTATTCTGTATTTTTCCATTTAGTAGCAGGAAAAGACACAACTTTTGAGCCTTATCAGAATTCAACATTCCAAAAACATTTTTTTTAATTACACGCTGTTGGGTATATTGTTGAAACGCAAAACAGTTTTCTTATAAAAGTTCAATTTAACAAACTTCTTTCCCTGCCTATAAATAATTAATTAATTAAAGTAATTAATATCCCAACCACTGAAAATTTAGTTTAGCTATTCAACGCTAGATCTATTTTGGGACGGATCTCGTAAATTTGAACCGCGGTCAGATGACGAGGACGTCACCTGAGATTTCTTGTCTTGGACTGTGGCTGAGCTGAACTCGCGTTTGATGACGTTTTTCAAGAACAGACGGCGCCTCAGACTTTCAATTTGTATGCCGTTTCGAACTTTATTATACTTGGTTGTTCCTTCAAACGTATTATAGTGCAATCACCGGATGTACATGACGCCATTGATTTAGTTGTGGAAGGGAATAAAAGTCGAAGCATCAATCAAGGAATTACCATTAACTCCACTATAGCCTCTTTTTTCCAAAACAAGGGTATGCTCTGGGTGGCCAATGAGCAAACACAAGCACACTACATACCAAGAGGCATGTGTGTTGGTTACGCTAATCCTTTCAGCACCGACGGCCTAAATACTCTGACCGAAGTGCCTTCATTTGCCAATGTGGAAGTCTCGAAGTACACTGACCCAATCGACTGTTCCCAAATGATGGCCGCGACCCTGAGTGCTGAGCAGCGGAAGCAGATGCAAAATCTGCCGAGAAGTTTTCAGGATTCATTCCATGGCGGACCACAGCGCCAAAACCGCAAGATCAACGTAAAGCACAGGATAAACACCGGAAACCACCCTGCGATCAGCCAACGACCTTATCGGGTATCGCCAGTGGAGCGACGCATAATCAACGACGAAGTCGATAAGATGATGATGCGAGATATTATTCAACCATCGGAGAGTCCATGGTCGTCTCCAGTGGTGATAGTTCGTAAGAAATACGGCAGCTGGCGTTTCTGCGTGGACTATCGTCGTCTGAACCGAGTTACTAAAAAAGACGTCTGTCCCTTACCCAGAATCGACTACATTTTGGATTGCTTGAAAGGAGCTCAATACTTATCATCGAAGGACCTGTACTCGGGGTATTGGCAAATCGAAGTGGACGAGATAGATAGGGAGAAAACGGCCTTCATCACTAATGAAGGGCAGTATGAATTCAAGGTAATGCCGTTCTGATTGTGTAATGCACCCGCAACGTTTGAAAGAACTATGGACAATTTATTACGTCACTTAAAGTGGAAGATGTGCCTCTGCTACTTGGACGATATAATTGTATTTTCAAAGACCTTCTCCAAACATTTGCATCGACTGCATTGCGTACTTTCTTGCATGCAGGAAGCCGGACTTGCCTTAAACCCGAAAAAGTGCCATTTCGGAGCCAAGGAAATAAAATACTTGGACATCTTGTTTCCGGAAAAGGCGTGAATCCTGATCCCGATAAATTGTCCGCTGTCAACAACTTTCCTACACTGAAGACTGTGCACGATGTAAGAAGTTTCATGGGACTGTGCTCTTATTACAGACGGTTCATCCAAAACTTCTGTTTTCGGGCTAAGCCTCTCCAAGAGCTCTTAAAAGGAGATGCTAAATTCTTAAAGCTCAAAAAGACTCGTTCAGAGATCTTAAATCAGCATTGACCTCGCAACCTGTGTTGGCACGAAGACGCTCCCACCGAACTGCATACCGACGTCAGTGGGTACGGTATTGGAGCTGTGTTAATCCAGCAGCAAGACGGAAAGAAAAGAGTCATTCAGTATCGTTCTAGGTCCCTATCCAAAGTAGAGAAAAACTATTCGACCACTGAACGCGAATGCCTTGCAGTTATATGGGCGATAGCAAAATTCCGTCTATATCTCTTTGGAAAGTCCTTTAAAATAATTACGGATCATCACTCGCTATGCTGATTAGCTAATTTACGAGATCCTTCTGGTCGATTAGCAAGATGGGCTTTGAGGCTTCAGGAATATGACGTCTGTATTGTTCACAAAAGCGGAAAGAAGCATGCCGACGCTGATAGGCTGTCCCGAAATCCTGTGCCTGACGACAACGTGCTGAAAACAGAGACCCTGGCGGCAAGGATTGATTTGGTGTCGGAACAACGTCACGATCCATCACTGGCCCAACATATCAAGGCTTGCGAGGAGTCGCCAGATTTATCAAGTGCGGGGTTCTCTATAGTGAATGACATGCTCTGCAAGAAAAATTTTGACCCATCTGGAAAGCAGTGGCTTCCAGTCATTCCTAAGAAAATGAGGTTAGAAATCCTTCATTTTCACGACGAGCCTACAGCTGGACATCTTGGATTTTCAAGGACGTACGATCGTCTTCGGGAGAGGTTCTTCTGGCCCCGACTTTTTCGAAGCGTGTGCCATTACGTAAGGCATTGCAGGGAGTGCCAGAAACGAAAGACAGTTCCTCTGAAGCCACCCGGATACTTGGTTCCCATACCTCCAGCCGAAGTCCCATTTGAGCGTACAGGGATGGACCTGCTTGGTCGATTTCCGAAGTTGCAAGAAGGAAATAGGTGGATAATCGTGTTTACGGATTATCTTACACGATACGCCGTCACAAAAGCCGTTCCCACTGCAGAAGTAGCAAAGTTCTTCGTGAAAGAGATTCTTCTAACTCACGGAGCCCCTAGAACCATTATCACGGACCGAGGTCAAGTTTTCCAGTCAAAGCTCGTAGCCGAAATTAACAACCAATGCAACGTGGTGCATAGGACTACCGCCTATCACCCGCAGACGAATGGACTCGCGGAAGGCTTCAACAAAAAGTTAGCGGATATGCTGTCAATGGACGTCGATATCGAACATAAAACATGGGACCTAATTCTGCCGTTCGTCACTTTTGCTTATAATACGGCTAAACAGAGCAACACTGGGTATACTCCATTCTTCCTCACATTTGGGCGAGAAGCCGAAACTACACTTGAAATTATGTTCCATCACCCAATCGAGGATGCAGGACAAGACTATGTCACGCGGCTAGTAACCCGCTCAGAAGAATCGCGTCAGTTGGCTCGAATCCTTACCTTTGATGCCCAAGAGAAAGACCGACGTCATTATAATTCAAAACATCGCGCATTGCTGTATCGGCCTGGTGACTTAGTGTGGATCTTTATTCCTATACGGAAGGTGGACCGCTCCGAAAAGCTTCTCAAGAATTATTTTGGTCCGTATGAAGTCCTGCGTCAACTTTCGGAGATCACTTACGAGGTCCAGAACTTTGATCCAAATTCTAGGAGACGTAAGTCAAAGGACATTGTTCATATGCTGAGGATGAAGCTCTACTACGCTCCAGAAGCCCAAGAGGATATATTTTCACGATTCCATGACCGTGGGACAGGACATACGGAATCCTGATCTGGACGAAGTGGATTTTCACAAGACGACCACGCCTTATACCGGACCCATGACAAGATCACGCTCTAAGGACCTTCGTCTATAACAGCGAGACGCAGTTCTCTTAAGGAGGGAGCAATACAAGGAAGCTAGCCACATGTCACCTTGGCTCGTTGATAATACATGGGACTGCGGGCAAAGAGATTACTGGTTCAATCCTCATCAAATTTATTATTTGTTTCTTTTCCTTTCAGATCTTCCAGAATTTTCTAGAATATTCCATTATTATAATTTCTTCAGAATCTTTGAACGTCATTTCCTCTTAAGTTAGTTCTAGGAATGTTCTAGAACATTCTATATCTGTATATAAGAGTTTGCTTTATAGTAACCGAAGTCTTGGGTTTACTTTGAATAAACTAATATTGTTCTACGTATGTTCTCTTCCTTAAGCCTATAAACGTGACAATGTAATATGACGTTGGAGACTTCCGAGAAATTATTTATAAGGGCATAAATAAGATATCAATAAAAAAATAAACCTTGACTAAAAATTCTTTCGAGGGAACATCTATTTTAAACTTACTGATATGAAGCTAAAGTAGATTAGTTTTTAAATATCAAAGGATTTCTGAAAGTCCAGTTTTACAGTTTCGTTTATACAGAAACACTGAACTATCGAAGAAATATCGGAAATAAATTAACAGATGTATTTGAGAATTAAAAATTCCCTTACAAATTCCTAGTGTCCCCATTAATTAGTTGGGTGAATTGATTGAGCAGATAGATATTAATAATATTTCGTGCTGAGTTGCTTGCTAAGGAAATGAATCACTTGCTAAGGAAATTCGAGACTTTCTTTGACTCGGGGGTTAAAGACCGACAATCGCCAGAATTTCTTTTAACGCTAATGTTCGACGCTTTATATTGGAAGTTCTTTGTTTAATGATGCAGAACATCGTTCTTCATCGAACAAATTCAAACTACTTTTTCAGATCATAACGTAAAAAAAGTTTTTTTTCCTCCAAGCAACGTATTGAAATGGAAAAAAGTTTTTCAGAAATATCTGGAAGTCGAAACAAAAATCGCAATAATGGGAAATGCAGTAAATAAATTGGATTTGGAATCCCATTCTCAATGGGATTACAATTAAGATAAATTGGAGAAACATTTCTCTAATTTATCGTCAAAATAATTAATTTTATTTCTAAATAAAAGCATTTAAGAATTTCATAACTAATTTAATTATAATTTGTAATAATTAACCATTAGTACGGTGCCGAGTCATAAGGATCAAACGATGATAAATGATAGAAAATAAAGAATCAACAAGACGCCTACGGTTACTAGCTTTTCACCTATGATCTATACATTTAAAATAATTGGAAAAACCATTCCCTCCGAAATATATTGGGGATTTTTTTTTCTTCTGAAAGTTAATGACACCTAGTTATGTCTTCAATGGCCCCTTGCTCTCAACCACCGCCATTTTCAAGAGAAATCCCAGAAATTCTACTTCACTGTACATTCTTTGTGAAGAAAAGCCTTGATAGAATATCCAAGTCACATTAATGTAATAATTTCATCTTTATTTTAAATGAAAGCTCTTACATACATGACCAAGAATCGCCTGTCCACTCTGCCTCCATTTTCGAGAACTATTGTGAAATAAAACTTAGAAAGAGATCTCACTAATTGGATAGATTTCATCAATTCATTTCATCACTATGGAAGCATTGTAAAGTAATCAAAATGCTCTATAATTACTATGCAATTATAAGTATTTTATTTTGTTTTGATAAAATTGGTCAGCGTGACTACAATAATATCATTAATGAGGTCATTGAAGGAGACAAGTACAAATAAGATTAACTTAGTCAGGCCAATAACATTGATGAATATATCAAAGGTATAATGAAAGTATATTTACAATAATACGAGAAAAAAACTACAAAAGAATGATAGAGCAACCATTGATGACATAACTAGGGTATTGTTGGTTGATATGTAAGGTTTACTAGCGCAAGAACTATCTTTGGCCATCCTCCGCCACATATCTAGAAAACATAAACTTTCATACAAAACAAAAATTTACGGAATCGGACCATTGATTGGGGCTGAGTGACTAGTTCATTTGCTTTCCGAATTTTTTAAAATATATAATATCAAATAAAATGTACCAATATGACATTGGGCACAAATTTTCGAATCATAATTTAAATCTTAGAACAGAATAAATGATTGTCAAAACAACTGAACATAATTACTAACTTATTTTTCCCAAGACAAATTTTGATTGCTTATCAAGGTATAATTATAGTTGTTACTTTAAATTTATTAGTAATTTGGAGTAATAACTATAATTAATCAATTATAGTTATTACTCTAATTTTTTTGATGGAATTAATAAATACTTATTTAAAATAAAGTTGTTGCTTAATAAAAAATTTAAGTAATGGTATCAAATTATCTTAATTAAAATGTTTAATCCGAATATTATTTCCGGTAAATATTTTTGTATTTTTCAATTTCACAAACCAAAACAGCTGCAAAGTCTTTTTAAAGTAAAAGCACAAAACGCTGAAAAATTCATAAAAATCTCTTTAAAAGTTGTTTTCCCATCAATTTGATGCACGTTAAAAAAATAGATTTTTTTTTCTTTCTCTTCTTATGGGTAAAGTAAGAATTTAATCAAGGAAGATGAATAGAAAAAGGCTCATGAATTCGCCGTTTTATTTCAACACCGAATTTTTATATAATAATAATATTCTAATTTTTCTGAGCAGTTTCATCGGCAAATAATCAAAATATTCTATGAAATTAACAATCTATACAGTTTTTCACCTCGTCATGCTTATTTCTTAGCTGATCAGCCAAAAACTAGGTAAAATGCAACACTTGTTGTCACCTACTTGTCACGATGTTGGTTATTCTGTGAAATGTAGTACACATTATTTTTGAATGAACAATAGTTGAATCAGATGCCTTAACATCGTCGGCATCCATCGTATTGATTTCATAGCCGAGCAACTAAAAACAATCAGGAAATATATGGTTAGATTCATTTGTCGTCATGCCGGTTGTTTTGCTAGCATAGTGCGAACTACTGGCTGAAAGGACAACTGAATCAGATGTCCAATATTTCATTTATTAACCATTATTAACCAGGTAGTCAAATGTGGGGAAAATTCGCATATGTCGAATATTTAGTATATAATAACCAGAAGGTGGGATTTAAATTATACGATTCTTTGATATGCAACTCTCTACATCCCCTTCCAAAACGATAAATATTTTTACTACGATGGGGAGGCAGGCTAACTCCGAGATGAGAGCAATAGACCCCTCCCTGCTCTCCTACTGTCACCGCCTCTTCTAGATAAATATCCTCGAATATTACTTGAATGGAGATATTCTATACCCCACTAAATATGGTCAAGTTCTCTTATGTTAAGAATTACTATGACCTAATAAATCTGGTTCACTGCTAAATTATGCTCTACGATACCTTGTACCTTCGTGACAATATTGTGTAACATAAGGAAGGTTTTAACGATGAATTCGGGACAGTAAATTAAATAATTAAACTATTAGTTAAAAACTGAAACAAATATAATTATCGACGAATCCAAAGATGGCATTCTTTACTCTTTCTTTAGAGTTGATAAAAGTGAACACGGTTCATAAAATATACAAAATATGATTATATTTTTTAAAAGAAGGCCAACTCAAGTGACATAAAGTCAAATCACTGACATCCCGCCCAAAGGCACACGGATAAATAATACTGAATGACCGGATCGCCATAGCAGCAACACTGGCGGGAACTGTGGAACTAAGGGCCATCACCGGGCACGTTACATCCCTTTCCTAAGGAAATACGTCCCGTCGTCGATGGGAGGAGCCAGATCCCCACCTTTTCGTGCAGCCTTCAGGGTGGCGAGATTCAACCACCATACCGAAAGCATCTCATTCTCATTTCGAGGTGCCTCCGGGAGGGGGGGGGGTTATCGTGACTGCGCATGTCTTCTGAAGTTGCAACTGCATCACTAGTGAGGATGGATATGTCATGAACATCTTCCGCAAATGTTTTGATTACATTTCTTGTGATGCCTATATTGCTTTCATATCGTGTATTAATTTCATTAAATAAATATTATTGAACATTCAAAGAATCTTAATCACAGTTGAATAGCTTCTTTTTAAGCATATAAGCTCATTATTTTTATTATATATTTGTGTATTTCATATCTTTTTCTGTGGTAAAATAGAGCTTTTCTTTGCTGAAGTAGTTTGTTTTTCAAAACAACCTTGCGATTTATATCTCTTCAGCCGTTATTTCTCCTAAATATTTTCCTTTATAAACATTTTTTTCTCCAAGAGAGTTATTTAAAGATAGATTTTCCAGGTGAACAACAGGATCCCCTAGTATTTTAAATCGATTAATGAATGTAGGAAACCGGCCATGTTTGCTCAAGAAATAAACAACCACCTGCAATAGAGCCATGAGATTCCCAAATATTTATGAATAATTATCATATAAAGTTTGATTCCGTGTTTAATGTATGAGTGTGGAGTCGCGATATTTAATTCCTCTCTAATTTTTGAAAGATCATGGATATAAATCTGAACGGAAATTTAAGAAGAAAAATCAATTGAATAATATCTGTGAGCTTATAATTTTGAAATATATGTAAACTGCCTCATTTAAATTAGAGCAAAATCTCTTCCACAAATATTTCGAGATTAGAGAAATTTTTAAAATTGATTTTATTTCCGATTATTTGGCTGGAATTTCGTCAAAGTTTGTAAATGTGTATTTAGAAGCCTACCTCGAAGCTCTTGCCATCATTAGAAACCATTTTAAATATATTCCATTCATAATTTACAACAATATTATGACTTTAATATTCCTGTTAATTTCTTATTATTAGAACATACTGCACAGCATCAGAAAATTTAAAATCCAAATTAGAAGAAATAAAAGTAACTATCCACCAGAAAAGAGAATTAAAATTCCTAATAAATGGAGGTCAAAATGTTTACTCAAAAATGGTTGCTAAATGGTTGTGGCAGAATAATGCTGAAAAATATTCAAAGATTCGATTTAACCACTATTAACATTATGGATTTTCTATGAAGTAATTTATTCTATAAAAAAACTTATACAGAAATTAGATGTCAAGTCAATTCTGAGGTCTTAGTCTGTGATCGCAAATCAATTATCTATAACTTTCATTCGGATTGTGCAAAATTTATAATGGAAATTGTTTGATCAGAAAATTTTGGATATCAAAACAGGCATTTATTGATTGAGAAATAAAGCAATCATTATGTTTTAATATTGGAAATATCCTAAACGATTTAGATGAACTTCTTTGTATGCAGAAGTGCAAGGAAAAAAAAATGAAAGATAGGAAATTTGAAGCATTGAGAAGTATGTAGATAGCGTTGTTATGGACATTTGATGCACACCTAATACATAATGAAAAAGAAAGATTCTAAAGAAAACTCAGCTCAAAGGAAGGTAAATTATAAAAATCGGAACTAAAGAACAAGTCCTTTAAAACTTCATGGAAATAATTATCCGAATGAGGGAATGGTTAAAAATTTTTATCAAAAATCGAAATATGGATATTAAGATCCCTCAAAAAAACAGAAATTGGTGACGTAACCTAAAACAGACGCATAATTAGAAACCAAAACCTTCCCACTATTTAAGATTTTTTTGAATTTACCATCTCTGATCTTATAATTTCTGGTGAACTTATCTGCTGTTGATTTTTTTAAAGGATTTATTATGCACACTCACTTTAGTGGAGTCGAATACGGCCCAACCTTCACACAATGAAATAAGCACCAGTGGTGTCGAAACGCAGATATCTTGAAGCAAGTAAAGCACTGAATTTTTAAGTATCAAATGAAAATTTAGATCAATCGACCATTTCCATTCATAAATAGAAATCTTGGACAATTTTGTTGTGTTTTAATTATAGCGAAGAAAGGATATAAAAACGAAGGAAATGCTTTTTTATTATAAAAAAAGCAAACAGATAAAGTAATTCATGGTAAAAGAATTAAGACACAGTGACTATCATTATATATACAGGGTGTCTCAAAAACCTTGACCACAGCTTTTATTTCTGAAATATTGATCGTAGATATATACTGTAAATTACAAAGTTGCGTAAAAAAAAGGTTCAAATTGCTATGAAATCAATTAAAGTTTTCAGTGAATAAAACTTTAAAAAATACAAAATTTAAATTTTTATACGGACCCCGTTCAAAAAAATTTCCATGATTAAAATGTGTCGCATCCGCTAATAAGGTCATGTACCAAATTTCAGTATTTTATCACAAAAAGTCTCAAAGATATGAAACTACATAAATGCTGACTTAAACCACTTTTCGATGCCTGGATATGAATTCGCAAAGAGAAAAAATCATGTCGGATGTTCGTGTTTTAGGGGTCATACACAAATTAGCAAAAAAAAGTAATGATTGAATAAATAAATAATAATTTTACTATTTATTAGTTCAAAAGTATTAAAAGTGTGTAGAAATAATAACTTAAAGAAAAGATTACATAAGAAAAGATTACTTTAATGAAAGATTACATAAGACTTTTTACAAGTTCACTGACTGTGCTATTTTTAAGTTATATTCTGTAATTCATGATATAAAATTTTTAAGTATTTTTCTGGAAGCATAGATTTTAAAATATGTATTTAAAACTAAAGATCTGAAGCATATTTAATTTTCTTATGATGCATTCTGCATTCCTGCGTCGCGTCATCTGCACTGAAGCAAAAACATTTGTATTTTAATTTGTGATTGATCCTTCTCATATTTTGTTTTAACATATCTTTAAAAATTTTCATGATAAAATTCTGAAATTTTGTACATGACCTTATTAGAGAATGGGGCACATTTTACTCAATTTTTTTTTTTTTTTTTTTTTTTTTTTTTTTTTTTTTTTGTACTTGGTCCGTATAAGAATTTAAATTTTGTATTTTCTAAAGTTTAATCCCTTGAAAATTTTAATCGATAGCATAACATTTTGCACCTTTTTTTAAGCAAATTTATAATTTACAGTATATATCTGCGATCAATATTTAAGGATTAAATGCCACGGTCAAGGTTTTTGAGACACCCTGTATATATAAATGGTTAAAATTCAAATTTACTTAGAATATTTCTAACAGAAGCTTTTAAGACTTATTTTCAAAAAAGATTTGTTTTGATAAGAATTAAAATACTTATTCCTAGAATAAAAATATTCCTAACTTGAGCTAGAATTATAAATAAATTATGTACAAAATGTATTATTCTTAAAAATAGAAATTTTAATACAAGGTAATTTTATGACAAATTTTATATAATTGTTTAAAATGTAAATATAAAAGAAAACCATCCAATTTGGTAAGGCACAGGATGTTTCAACATTAGGGTAACTGGTTTTGAAATCTCGGATTAGGCTTTGAATAACTGGTTACAGGAAAAATTCTTGCCTCCTGCATAAAGCAGCTAGAAAAAGAAAAGAAGCTCTGCCTTTAGGTAATTTTGCGATATTCTGCATTAAAATGTCATTGGCATTTTATATCTTGTTAAAGATGACAGTGCATTAAAAAGGAAAACAATTTTCTCATTAAATTTGGGATGCGAAAAACAAAACCCATAAAAGTGTGAGGAGCTGGAAATAATAAGAAAATATGAAGCCTTAATAAAAAAAAAAAATCTTAATCATTTAATGCATAAAAATTAAAATGTATCATAAACATTATGAAAGTTTAAATTAAAGTTCCAATTTAGTTAGAGTCCACATCTCACGATTTAACAGTTTTATTTTTATCAATAGATATTTCCTGAAAAATTGTTCCTATTTTTATGCACTGATAAAAATTTCTTTAAAAAGTTGCTTTTAATATTTATCATTTATCCCCCGGGGGATATCGTGAAAATGGGATGAGAATCTTCCGGTTCATTGGTTAGTTTTCACTTCCCTGCTGAGTACAATAATGTTATGAGGTCAAATTGCCTCTACTCCGATGGTAAGTCTTACCTCATCAAGAGGAATAGTCAGCTCGTAATGGAATCTATAATGCGTTCATCTCAGATATTCTTACATTTTTTTTAGTATTGCACTGTAACTTAAAGTGTTTGGGATCTAACTTTGCAGTGAGCGAGAGAAGAATCGTGAGCCAACATCTTCACGCAGTAAGTACAACGACGTTACTGTGAGTGATCGGGAAGTTACTATAGCCGCTTTAACAGTAGTCGCACCCAAAATTTCTCAGGTTTCTGTCTTCCCGTTTCGTGGCTTTTGCAGCGCCATCTCTTGACGATGTGAGAAACTTGTTTAGCGGATGCTTATCAAATAAAATGGATTTAACGGTTCTTTTAAAAAATATGAATAATTATAATTACCAATCGATACCAATGCTTCTTCTAGCTACCTAATGGAGCTTTAAATTGCTACATTTGTGAACAGAACGATTTGAAAGAAATCTAGGGAAAATTTTTGCAATATAACGATAATATAATATATGGAAAAATATTTAGGGTTTGGGTTGATTCATAATTTTAAAAAAATCATTCTAAATCAAAAGCATCTGCCTTGAGATGCTGCTTCCATTTGGAGGCATGTAATTGCCCCGTCTACTGAAGATTTATTGATAAAACAACGAGAGTGAATTGCACGTACTCCGTAATCTTTAAAAATATGTGCTAGCCATAAAATTTTCCAAATAAAAATCAAATGAATATTATTCAGAATGCAGAAATATAACTCCCGATTTTTAAAGAATAGAAAAGCAATATAAATTTAATGTATTGAATTTATGAACGGAAATAATAAACTCCTGCCCATAATTTATTAATTTTTTTTCCTTTCACTTTAGGAAAATATTCTAAGTAATAATAATAATAATAATAATAATAAAACTTATAACAGATTGACAATAATGATAATCTATATTTTCAATTTTAAGGAAATCCATTTTTGACATGAATTTAAGATATCCAGCAAATTAATATGGCTCATAAAAGAAAAATAATCATGAGCAAAGGTAAGATATTCAAAGGGAAATTTTTAATTAATTACTTTTTTATTATATAACTTTTCTACATTCACCACAATACATTTTTTTTAATTCTCACATTTCTTTGATATCATATACTAACAACGAGAGAGTACATTTGTAATCCGATAAACTACATGAATAAACTACATACTTGTCTGATTAAAAATGAATAAATAGATTGTTGCATTTGTTGCATTTTACGCAAGCACAATTTCTTTCTTTTTCTCTAAAAAGTAAAGGATTAAAAAAGACACAGAAATACTTCTGACGAATGTTTTAAACATGTCAAAGAAAGTATTTTTGACCGGCTTAAGATAGAAAGAACGAAATTGCAGCATTATTCTCTGTTGAACGGCATTTCACGTTTCTTCCTGAAACAGAGGATTTACAAACCACAAAACAATGTGCTAGTTTTTTAAGTATGATCTTTTCAAAATGAAAATCTGTGATTTGATTAAGAATAAACAAACATTGCATTTGTCTAATTAAAACTAAACGAGCAAAATAATAATCTGTGTTGAGAGACGTTAGTATATAACATAAATTTATTTTCTTAACGATACGTAGACGTTACACGTCGAAAAAGTAAGCAATAGAATAACAACATTAATAAGGGTGATGCCACTCAAGCTAAAAGTTATTGTACTAAAATGTTTGTCTTAACATCCTTCCCAGCCTGGTCAACCTCCAAAGGTATGAGGAGGTGAATTGGACGGATAATCTCTTTTCCTTCGACACGCAGAATGCAGATACGAATGTTTCCGTCACGAGCGTCGATTAATTTTACAAATGATTCAAATGAGACACTATTAAAGTTCAAACGCACTGTCTTCATATTGTAGTCAAAGTATTTAGATACAGAAAAGCTGAGGAAAGACATTTATAACGATTTCTTTAATTATATCAAGGTTTTGACTGAAGAAAACTGTAAGAATAAGGAAATCCAGGCAGAATTCCGTTGTACGAATGTGGTTCTTGAACCAAAGCGATATCCACGCCCAAGTTCTCATATTCAAAATAAGTTGCCGTGCATCACTTTTCGATGCATGAAACTCAACTTAAAAAAATACAAACGAGGTTTAGAAAGGAAAAAAAAAAAGCTTTCATATTGTGTCTGAAATGCAATAAGTTTCTCCACAAATTGTTGATAATTACAGGTGTTGGAATAGAGTTTGTGATTGACATAATCATTTTTTTTATTTAGTACTCTTGTCATCTTATTGAATCTTAACAATTCACGCAAATCTGAGCAGAGAGAGTGCACTTAGATAGCATCATAAACCATTATCACAGTCAGAAACCTTATGATGATATCCAAGGCATTTAAAGTAGGGATTAAGATCATGAAATCCTCTAATTTGCAAATATTCCAGTTCAATCTTAGAAAATTCATTTGCAAGACAGGTTGATTGACTTCTGAAACCAAATGCTGGAAGTTTTTAGATTTTTTAATTGTAAAACGAATTATTGTTTTCTCCCATAATTGGTATTTTTCTCTTAATAAAGGATTCTGGTTTCAAAAGTTTAAGAATTTTCTGATTACCACTGTCACTTGAGAGATTTTTTTAAAGTATATTTGTATTTCTCTCCGCTTTGGAGAAGACACTTGAAGAATTTTGATATTTTCCTTAATTGCATTCAAAAATCTTTCTTTAGCATTCTTTGAGATACATTGTACAAGCACGTGTTTCTTATTGATGGTACTCACCTTTATCACCAGTATTTGCATTTCTCACAAATTTAACTGATCTTTAATGACTTTTTGAATATGTTCAGATGCAAAATTGTTTTCTTTAGAGCAGACAATAACATTGTTATTTAATAAATGACTACTAGTAGTAAAAAAATTAGTAGAGATTAGTGGTAGTAAAAATTAGTAGAGATAGATGGCGCCATCATACTTGCGCACATTGCTTTTGTAAAAAATGTCGGTACATTAGAAGGAGTATCACTAACTTTTGCACCACTAGATCTATGCCAGACTTTTAAAAATATGATTTCAATTTACTAAGGCAGTTCTTGGAGCTTGATGAAACTCTTTTTTTGAGTTTCCTACACAATTAAATACATTTCCTAAGGTTTCGAAACATCCTCAAGTGGGTAAAATGACGCATGAACATCAATGACCGCCATGCTGAAACAAACTTTTGCACTATTTTGAAGTTAGAAAAATAGGCTTGTCAATGTATCAGTCTATTTCCGTACAAATATTTCTCTCATTTCAGTAAAAAATTTTAAATAATTTTTACGTAGGATCAGGGTAATAGGGCACGAGTTTTGCAGACCTTGTCTTTTTATTTTTATTTTAAAGTAATCTTATGAGATAGAAAAAAGCAAGTCTCTAGTTGATTTAAGCTCAAAATCATGTTCTTCAAGATTCATTTAATGATCCCTTTTTTTCCAAATTAATTTATTAATCAACCAGCTTTCTTTATAGGAGCATTCATAACTGCTTCATTGTATTCCCAATTACGCCAGAGAATATAGTGTAATTAGGAACTCGTGTTTCAGCTTCTGATCAATGAAACGAACTGATCCGAAGAAAAAATGTATTTAAAATGATGAGAAACTATGGTATATGGCCTCAGAATTTATTTGACTGCCCCTTACTGATAACCCTCAAGTGCTGTTTTTTAGTAATACTATATTCAATTTCATGGATATGCTATCATGTCATATATTCAATTCTTTCAGTAAGGAGTAATTTATATCCATTCTGTTTCCAATTTTGTCGGGAAAAGTCAGGAAATGAATCATTATAATGGCAAAAATGACTGAATATATTGGCACATGATAAAGAAATATCTAAAGGATTTCGAAAAGCCTTTAAGTAGTTCAATTTAAGTGCCCAAAGCAGAGTTTTTATTTCAAGCAGAAGGTACAATTTTCAATTAACTCATTTCTCTTTGACATTTACATTGCCATTTACTTCACGATAGGATCCAATAGTGTAGCTTTTATTTGATTTTAGAAAATCGTAAGTTATTATTAGCCAGCAAATCAGATTTTCAGTTAGTCTGATTAGTGTTCTTTAAACCTGTCAAGTCCAATAGAATACCATCAACTCCTCCAATCCTTCAATCGTACCAGTAAAGGATATTCATCCTGACACGTTTAACGCAATCAATCAGGATATATATATATCTGATGAAAAATCAACCACTAGCAATCCATCTCCACTATCTCCGTTTCTTGTTGAAAAGAGTCATTACATATTTCTCAATCAACATCACGTTTCTTTCCATATTTCAAGTCAAACGGCTTCAAATTATTGTTAATACTCAGCTTTCATACTTTAAAAGTAATATTTATATCAAATAAGACTTTTTTTTTAAAAAAAAGAATCATTTGTTAGATATGAACATTAAGGCAGAATAAAAGGTTACTGCTTCGGTAAATTTAATATCACCGACCACCTGTCATGCAATAAATTATCCCAAATGTATGAATAACGTATATTTTTTTATTATTATTATAAGCCAGTTATATTAACAAACCTGTTTTAAATTAAAACGAGATGAAAATCAAGAAAAAATTTCCTTAATTCTTACGAACTCTTTTGAATGAATGTGAGCCGAGTTTGAAGAAAATTTATTGGATAGTTTGGCTTCGATAACGCGCAAGTTATTTAATATTTATAAAGATTTTCAGTTCATATATAATCTTAAAAATTATGTTAGAACCTTTTTGTTCCAATTCATATATTTTTTTTATATTATTTATAAAAACAGATTGTTTTTGTAAATAATTGGGGGCTCACCTTGGCCACTAATTTTTTTCAGCCTAGTACGCCATTGGTCATGACGCATGAAATACTTCATTACTTTTTTTGAAAAAAACCTTCCGGCAGTAATTTTTCATTTTTAGGCTTCGATTGTGAGTATTTATTGAATTTACTCAAATGTTATGTTGATAATTATATTTTCAGAGAAATTCACTGGAGCCAAAAATTATTTTTATACTAAAGCCTCTAAAAGAACTTTTTCTTTGCAATCACTCGATAGTATTACTGCTGCCATCTATTGATCAAATATGCATACAAAAGTACCCAAATTCTGATGAGATTGACATTAATCATGAAATGACAATGAACTGGGAGCTGTTTAAATTAAGGCCTTTTATTATGGTTATTTAAAAAGTGGAATCATCTGTTCATGTCTGATCTACATTAAGAATTGTTTTTTGTATAAGAAAATGTTTGTTTTTTTCATACATATGAATAAATTATCTTTTGCGAATGTTGTTTATTCAATCAAAGGTTTATTCCATAAGAATAATTTTATGTTTATGGGAATGTATAACACTTTTTTTTAAAAAAAGAAATGAGTCGATGTATTATGCAATTCATTTAAATGGGTACTTATTCGCTCTTCATTGGAAAGCAGAGTGTTTTTCGTCGTCAACGAATAAAATGTAATGCATTGCACAGAGTGTTTTTATGCAAATTTTTTGCATGGATAACAGCAAAAAAAAGAAGAAGAAGAAGAAAAGAAAAACTAGTGAATTTTATGATTATAGTAGTTAAGTAACTATTTATCATTTTACTTCATATGGAAAGAAAAGCCACGAATAGAAACCTGCTGCCATCTACCGATTAAAAGAGTAATCATAATCAAATGGTATATCAACTGTTAATTTTCACAAACATAAAGTCTTCGAACTTATTTTTATTGCATATGAACAGTCTCTCTCTGTCATCTGCAGTATTTGTGTCAAGCTATCTGCTTCCTGATAGGCTAAACAGTACTAATTTATAAGCGTGTCTAATTTGTTGACATTCAAGGGCATATTCAGGCATTTTGAGGTCCTTGTTTTACCAAACGGGTCGATTTATTTTCATATTTCTAAATTAATCAACATGATAATAATTGACTTTAGGTTAGTTTTTTTTAACAACTTTGTGAAAAAGAATTTTATATTTATTTATAATGACATGGTTGTACACTATATTATTTCATCAGACGTTTGATGCTTATAAATACGAAGTGACTAGAACTTGACCAAAAGTAGTTGAAAAACTGTTCATATTATCCGAAAATTTTATAATTCAGATAATTTGTATTTTTTTTACAAATATATTTATTTGCAATTGGACCTTATATGTTCCTAATCTGACGTTGCTAACATTAAATCTAAACTACAGATGAAAAAAAAAAAAATGTGATAAAGCTTTTCTAAAATAAGCGGAGTCTTTAATTTGACTTTCTGTTCCAAAATTTCTATTATTCCTCTTACTGTGGGTTATTATTGTTAGAATTCTATTTCAACATTTTTTTCTCGAATTATTATTATTATTATTTTTTTGGTGATTATAGTAAGAATGATTTCTTCTGGAGAAAATAATCAACCCTTGCGGTATTTATCGTTTTCTATCAGTAGATGGTACTAGTATCATGCAAATGCTTCAGCACATGCAAATATGCGCGCATTAAAAGTCTAAGATTGATTGTTTTTTTAAATCGTATTTTTGATATTTTATTAAAATAAAAAAGAATGCTTTTTAATGTATAAATAAAAGAGAATGTTTAAAATTATTTTTATTTAATTCATTTTGTAGAGATTTATATTTATAAAGCAGAAAGTAATAAACTGGGCTTTTTTTTTTTCAAAATAAAATATGATATTTGACTCCTGTGACTTGTCTTAGTATTAAAAGTTAATAGTTTTTTTTAGAAATTTGATACAATGAGTTATTATTTTTTTAATTAAAAGTTAATTGAAATTAAAAACGAGGGTAATTAATTTTAAGAAAACTGAAAGATAGGACTGAATGTATATGATACTAGATTCGAATACTTAGAAAAACAGCAGTTTATAACAAAATTGGAGATAAAAAACACTATATATTAATATTAATTTGTCAAACCATTCCATTGAAAAAGCAGTCTGAAGAATTGTAAGAAATTTTATCTCTTAACTGTGATTTTTTCTGTGCCTTTTCTTTAAATGACGCTTTCTGGACTGGATATGTGTTGCATTTATTCATCTTAGAGTCCACAGATTAGTTGAATTGTGACCTTTTTAAATCAAGTACTTGCACGAATCAGACTCAGATAAAAGGAGCAAATACATTTAAACATTGAGGCTTTACTAGAATTAGGAAGCAAGATTTGTGCTTTATTTAAAATGCGTTTATTTATTTTTATCAAACAGGAAATAAAAAAAAATTCTTACAAGCTAACAGGCAATTGCAAAGAATCGTTTATTTTAGAAAAATAATTATTTTTATAGTGGTTTCACTTTTAAAAGAGATTGATAATCATCAGTAGCTGTTTTTGCACAGGTGCTATAGAAGCTCGCCAGCGTGGGTCTTGAGGGGCCTTCAAAGGTATTAGACACTACCTTGCACGGTTTTGCTATCGGTTTCGAAACATCAGCAGCTAATGCACACAATGAGAATGCAAAATGACAATTTTTCAGGTAGCTTCCATTTCAATAAATAGACTGAGCAAATTCGTTTAAATAATACAGGTGGACAGATTCATCAGCAGTGCATTAGTTTTCTCTTGATAGTAATTGGTACAGATTGTCAGTAACTAGATACTTAAGGAATAATGCCTTTATCGTAGCCGGACATTTGAAGCACTTTCCGGAATAAAGGAACTCTGATTCAAGGTTCTCGCTTTTTTAACATTATTACGTTAACAGATATTCTACTGAATCTTGATAATAATGCAAATCTTTTTGACTAATTTACGCTTAAATATTATCATTTCCAAATAATGTATTCATTTTCAATTTTTTTTTGTTAAGTTAAATATTTAAAAATATTTACTGTGGTCTTTTCAACTTCTAATTAATCAAGTTCCATTATAATATACTAATGGAAGTGAATGGCCATCATTAAAAATTACGAAGTTAAATTGGTTAAATTGATTTTCGTTTAATTTTTGCATTTTTAATTATGTAGAACAAGATCTTTTTTGAAATGTGTGCAGAATAAAAGCATTTATATGAATTTTGCGAATAATAGCATAAATCGTACGAAAAACATTCCTAGTCAGTATTCGAAGCGATAGTGATTTTCAAAAATGGTGATTCATGAGAAGAAAGCTATTGTAACATTGGGTGTACCGACAAAATTTAAAGAATTTTGATTGTTCGACACACACATACAAAATAAGAATTCATGTACTAGCAACAGGATCAAACTATTAGCGATTTCAAATTGATTTTTTTTTTACCTCAATTACTGCCACAGCTTTTGCCGATATGAATAATAAATTCAAATGCTTATCTGTATTAAACAAAAACTATGTCTTTTTTGGAGATATATAATAGTTTCTGAGGAGCTGCACGCTTCAGTTTAGAAAAATGCTTTACTTTGACTATACTTTCTGTTCCAAAAGAGTGATAACACAAATTAGAATCAATTAGATTTATTACGTTAAGTAAATTAGAAAGCTTTCAAAACTGAAAGATCTGCCTATATTGTCATTTATGTTCGAGTTAATTCAAATGTCCATTAAAGCAAATAATTTTTCAGAAAAATAATGATTACATTACACATTTATTTACCATTATCAAAGTATTTTATATTAATGATTATTTTTTGATTAAACAGCAAAGTATTGATTTTTGTACAATATACTGTTAACCTCAATAAAATTTTATAAAAGATTATACATGTGGATGATTATACATTAATGAAGGGAGCATAGATTTTCCCTCCCTTTGTGTTGGCCATGTGCATTGTAGCTTTTAGCAGGAAAATCTTAAAACGATTTTGTGTCTTTGGCTCAAACTATCAAAATTCGCTTCTGCATGGAAAATTCTCTGTCACTGATCATTTATTTGAAGCTTTTGACCTCTCATTCGGGTGTATTTCTTACCCGGCTTGAATAATATTTAAGAGGACTGCAGAGTAAAATGCCTTTCTGTCAAAGCACTCATTTATGAAATACAGCCTTCGTAGGACTTTGAAAGGGTACGTAATCAAACAAAACCAAAAATTCGATAGCACCATACATAAATTTAAAAAATCATTCTCGAAAAATTACGTTTTCTCTCACCGAATAGAATCAGCAATAACTAGAAAATAATTTCAATTCATTATTTTCTAATGATATCGTGTAATATTTAAAACTTCCATAAAAGTATTGTTTAAAAACTAATTTCATTTCAATTATACAAAAGAAAGGACTATAATTTTATTTCCTTTCTATTAAATAATAATTTGCGTCATTTTTTATGAATTTTTTAAAATTTACAACGACAACAGTGTTTTAAAATTTTATTTTCCTGCCATTTTATCTCAATTCAACAAATACCTGGCATAGCAGTTTTAGCCTGAAGTATCCCTTGAGGCCGAAAATAGCACCCCTTTTATTTAAAAAAATCCGATTTAAATTCGCAATTTATCACTATAAAACTACACATTCTTTAGACTAATTTTATCCTGTTTGCTAATTTCCATTAAAAAAATAGTAATATCTCCAATAAAATGATCTGGAAATTTACAACCTAAAGTAAAATGAGTGCTTTCATTGATTAAGCTTGCCCAAATGACTGCGGTTGCTACACATAATAGCGATTTGAGATTTCTCTTGTTGATGACTTTGCATGTGAGTAGAACTTTGGATTAAAACCGTCAGCAGCGATGTGCCGTTGAATATGAATCTGGATAACATAGTGCTATGGATTCCATTAGGAAATTTCAATGAGCAGCAAACCAATCATTAAATGCAAAAGATATCGGTAGGATAGACAATTGAATGCAAAAAGTGTGTGGGACTAAGTGTATAAAACATAATGCACTCTTTTATCGGGGCAATGATTTGAATCATGGCCATGAGATCTCAGTTAACAAGAGATAATCAGGTCATAAACATTTCTTCATTATTGTAAAATTCATTGCACTAGCTGATATCTGAAATTTACAATCAATATTTCAGGAAATCTGACAAAAGACACTAAAATTGTATGAAAAAGATAGCCATGCTACATCATGCGACCAATCTTTACGGTATGAAATCATGTTGGTATTTCCTCTCTTTCCCTCAATATGAATGATTAATTCTGAATGAATCTTCATATAAATTGTAAGAATTATTAACTATTCTACGGAAGTTTTTCAAGTATCAGTATAAATCAATACAAGCTTAAGTTTCAGGAATTTTTATTATGACATACTATAATGAATCTTTTTGGGGAGCAAAATGTGATACTACATTTCTGAAATGGAAAAAGTATCATAATCAAGGCAAAATTTGTCAAGAAGA
>JAPMOR010122209.1:613072-625939 GCA_026543865.1 Argiope aurantia | reverse complement strand
AATAAGATTAATAGAAAGTTGCATGAATATGACGTGTTTTAGCTGAATTGGAAAAATTATGAAGAATTTCAATTCAGACAAATGGCTCAAAATATATCCGATTTTTAAGAATTGATTTCGATCCAGTTTTTCTTAATCTATCAATCCATTAATATTTTTCAATTGAAATTAAAGTAATAATTGATCAAGAATAGTCTGAACAAAGATATAATCAAATGCTGGTATAAGGAATTCGAAATATTACTACCTTATTATTACTATAACGAACTAATATTACTATAACGAAGTTTTCAAATGCTTTCGATCAAACTCCAATATCATAATGTATTTTTAGACGCTTGTAATGATCTTCAAGAAAACAGATAAGTTAGAATGGTGAACCAGAATTTAGATTTTTAAAGCTTAGTTTAAACTCTTTCGCAAGAATTTTACTTATTAAAATGGCATTCTTTATCTTTCGCTCCAATAGCAAAAACCAGCTTCTATAATGATGAAAAATAGTCACTCCTGTTCAGTTCCTTCCCTATATTCGTTCAACAGAACATTTAATTTCCTTTAATTCGATTTCTGAATATTATTTGAGATTTTAAAAAGTTAATGTTAGAGGAAAGCCTTCTCTGACGAGAATAAACTGGAAAGTAGTAAGTGAATAGAAGACAACGCAGATCAAACCGCTGTTTGCCGAGAATTTTTATTTCTCCCTTTTGTAGCCTGATCATTTTTGCCGAGAGGAAAAGTTTTAACGGGGCTAAAAAGTTGCGAAAGGCTAAACGTGAAAATGTAGGACAAAACTATTGAAATTCTTCGTCATTCAAGTAAATAAAAATCTCCAAATGGGGGTCAAGCTCCAAGAGAAGAAAAATGAATTTGTAGAACATTTTGATAAAAGTATTTTATGTATTCAAATGGATGGTTAAACACAATACAAAGCAATTACTTACAGCAAAATAACATACGAAACGACTAGTATCTCTTCTTCAGATATCAGCAACTGCATGAAGAAGACGTGCCCGTATCAACCGTAATATGATGAGAAGGTATCAATCGTAATTACGATGAGAAAGACATTTTTAACACTGATGCAGTTGGGTTAATTTATACAAGAACTCCCAACTAAATATTAAAGGGAAAAAAATAAGTGGAAGGAAATTTTCCAAAATAATATTAACTATTTCAGTATTTGCGAACTTGAATAGATTGGAGAAAAGAAAGCTTACTGTGATTGATAAATTTGAAAAATAATAAAAACTACATCTGCAAACTTTTTAAAGTATGGATGAAGTATGAATTGTTTAACATGCGTCAGTGCGAAAGAAAAAAGAAAAGAAAAAAAAACCCACAAAATTCTTCTTTTGACAAGTAATTCTCTTGCCTATGTCGCATTAAATGATCTTAAATGCATCGACTTTCTACCTTCTTACTTTATATAGCATTAGTGCTTCAACTTTGGACTACGGTATGATTTTCAGCCTAAAATGGCGCAACTGGAGACAGTTGATACTGGATTTTGGAAAAGTATTGGAGGCTGGTCACCAAAACCATAATTAAAAACTGTTTTCATCGTTCCAGGCTTATGAAAAGTCTGCAAATCGAAGATGATATATCAAAAGTTATTGATAATGGGGATGATAATTGACTTATTACTAATTGAATTAAAGGTACAGAATAAACGCTTTTCCCAGAGAGACATTGAACATTTCTAATTTTGGGATTGTATTTGATGCACCAGCAATAAATTAGTTTCTTTCATAAAAGAAAATAAGATCTTGATTGACATTTCATCATCAGATATAGTATGTAAAGAAAGCGATGCAATTTCAGGTCCTTCATTTTCTGATAAGACAGCAACTGTGAACATTTGCATATTTTTGCATTGAAAATATGGATAGTAATGCAATAGATTGATTTTTTTAATTGAGGGATTATTAAAAGTAATAGACAAATGTATTTGAAATTTGAATGCAGCTAAAAATCACTACTTTACAAACATGAATCTAAGCACAATTAACCCTTTGCACTCGGATGGTAACTCTCACTTACCATTCAAGACGGTGGATCATTTCGATGTTTTATATATTTATTTATTTAATTTGATTGTTAAAAGTACCTGCAGAATAATAAGAAGATGCAAATTAATTAAATGGGAGAATTTAACTTAAAACAGTTATATATATTTATTTTTCGGGACAATAAACAAGTATTTGTATTACTTGAATAATTATTCATCGAATTATTTTTCCGAGTGCAAAGGGTTAATATTATGATTTAACTTTTCAACTGCAATTATTTATAGTCCATCGCTCATTATTTCCACATTAATTTTTAATCTCTCACTATTTCCTCTTATAATAAAGGATTATAGCAAATTTTGTACAACTAATATTTGAAAAGTCTCATTCAGAGAATGTCAGAACCAGTACTTAGAGTCAGGACCACTACGGTGGCAACAATAACAATGGACGAATATACAGTGATAGATTGAGAACAGAGAAGGGAATGGGAACAACCTTCTTTGTGATGACTGGCAGCAACATCACTCGTAAATCACCTACTGGAATTTGTTTCTCTAAAGTCATTTATGTAATAAAAATCAAGCCTGTACATGTAGAACTCAATATAAATGATTGCATAATAAATTTTGAAAAAAAATAATAGTAAATCAACTCAGATTTCATTATTATTAAATAAATGTTTACACGAAGCACCAGAATGAAGATTTGGATTGACGGATGCATATGTCATACGAAATGAACCGTTTAAGAAACATAGTCTTAGGAAGAAATACTCACGCTTCACAAAGCAATGGAACAAAACATAACCCCCTCAATAGAAGAAATAATTATTCTAGTGAACAATCAAGCCAGCATTTACGCAACAGTCGATTCAAAAAGTCACAGTATTACTTACTACCAGGGAAATCTTTAAGTTATTGTATCTCTTCCTTCGTGGATCAAAGCCCATGTTGGTTACCCTGTAAATGAGGAAGCAGTAGAAAAAGAAAATTTATCAAAGACACCTCTAAAGTTACCAAAATCCTTCATTTAAGCAATCGTGAGTTAGCAGATGATGGCCATCTGGCAAATGGCTTGAGATGATGAAAATACTGCTTATTTATAACATCATTCTTAAAGTATGCTCATAACCAATCAACTGGATGCGAAAAGAAGTTTTGTTTTTCGCAAAACTTGGGCTTTTTCCATTTTTACATCATAGATTCAACTTCTTCGAAATTTAATATTGCTCTTGTGGAGGAGGAGAGAGGCCTTCCTTTCTACTATGCCGAAATGTTTCCTACAAAATCATAGCATTTGGCATCATATAGCAAAGAGTATGAATCAACTCCATTTAATTCTATTTAATTTTTGCTTTTTCTTTGTCTTACTCCCTCGCCCAGCGGAATGCAGTGTTTCCTACTTAGTATTAATATTTCAGCTGACTTTGTTACCTACAGCATCTTCGAACGGATGATCCTTAATTTTCAGCGTCGTCTTTCCCTTGCTAATGGAGAAATTAAAATCGGTTTAGCATAAAGAGCTCACCTTGCATCTTCAGTCCTTCGTCAATCTTTCAGAGGCAGGGATTTAGACTGCCCTCACTTCACTTCTAAGACTTTACTTCAAGATGAACTGCAATTCACCTTTCTTAAATCGAACCTTTTCCCTACCTAGAATCTCCTTCAAAATCAAATTTTTGAAACCGATGCATATAATATCTTTTTCACTTTGTTTTAAACTCCTGCATTCGCCTCTCTTTACATTTTCAAGCTACATGTTTTTCACTTATGTTCCTTTTTTGCCACCAAAGTTTTGAAAAAGATATGGCAATATTTATTTATTACTGTATTTATTCTTTATATATTTATATGTTTAAATATTTCAACCCTTTATTAACTATCTATTTCTTAAATTAATTATTTTATTTTATATGTCTTGTATTTCTCTTAATTGTTTTTTCTTTGTCTTTTATATATTTTGGGGTTTTTTTAAGTGATTTTTAAGTGATTCTGATTTTATTTTTTATTCTTATCGTTTTTGACTTTCTTGTATTATAAAACATTATAATAAATTCCCTTGTATTTCTCTTTTTAGCACTTGATGATGGATTAATAACTAAAAACCAAATTAAATCCTGAGCCAAATCACAATTTATTACGATGTTTAGAGAAAACTAAAGTCAGTACATTAGCAGATTGAAGATTTAATTTTTCTTTTGTAAATTATTCTCTTTTTTCCGTTCATTCTTTTCTTTTTTAATTAATTTTCGTATTATTTTCCTTTTGTTATTCTCATCTTACAGTTTTCTGTGTCTATTTTTAATTGTTTTTGTCATATGCATTTGTATAATTTTGTGTCTTTAGAGCTTTTGTTATCAACTTAATTTTTGTGATACGAAAGAGCCCGCTACTGATCAATCTTCTTTAAATTTCTTATTTGAAATTTCAGTATTGGGAGGGAGGAGAGTGACACCTCTAGGGAGAGTGATTTGACTTTGTGCTTACCACACTGCTTGAATGACCGTAAGATCATAATCGCAGGGGCATGGAGTGATGTTATGTTATGTTAAAATAATATATATAATCTCTTCTAAACTTTAAAACGCTGCTTGCAGTCTACTTTCTTTTGGTTCACATGTAAGCAAAAACATAAGTTAACTCTTTATACTTAATGGAATCGCTTTTTTCGGACACCAATTAAAATTTATGATTTCACAGTTGAGTTTTATGAAGTATATCTGAATGCTAATTTGGGATAAAATAGAAGATAATATTTCATGAAAGTCATGAATAATTCATGCATGTTAACGTGCAAAATACTGCTTTGAATATATTTTGTCATATTAAATATAAAGATACGAAATGAAATACACAGTATTCTTGATATGTCCAGATCGTGGAATTAATAAATATAACAGAAATTAGCAGAAAATATAATAAAACACAAAAGTATTGATGTAAAACTAGATTACCTTTTAACAATGTGCCAAAGTAATAAAGACAAGGCTTGCTTTTAATGATAATCTATCCCAAGGAATTTCATTCTTCAACAAGCACCCTTAATCCTGTTTGCACGGTTCGTGGGCAGGTGAATCTTACCGTAAATCCGCCACCCTTCCCGTCGTCAAAGGTGCCTTCTTACACTTTATGTTCGAAATGGGCTCGCGAAATATCGTTAAAAGACTTGGCTATTATTCCGCTGGGATGGACGGTCCGTTTAAACAACTTGCTGAAGATTATGGAGTAATCATACAGTTTCCAAAAACGCAATCCTTTATAAATTTTGATTTCAAGTAATTGATTATGGAGTGAAATAATGAAATAACTTTCTAAAGAAATGAAATATATTTTCAAGTAAAGTAAAAATTCCTGCTTTTTATATTTTAACTAATTGTAGAATGAAAAGTAATTCTCAGTGAGCTATTATTGTGATTTTATCATTAATGTTAACATAACTTCTCTCTATATTTTTATTAAATGCATTCAAGAAATTTTTTCAGGTATAAAGCTGATAGTTTCCAAAAAAGAAGAAAATCATTGTTAACATGAATCCAGTTTTATTTGTAATATAGAAATCTTAATTTGTATTTTTAATATATTTATAAGAAAGATTGAATTTTAAATTAGTTACATTAAATATATCATTTATATTTAATTGAAATTAACTGACATGACCTTCGGCTCAAAAAAAATCCTAAATGATCTCTTTCTCTCTTTCTTTCTTTTCCACTGGAAAAAATAAAGGATGTACACAAAGGGAACTTCTCCCCAATTAATCCGAGCTTTCACATTATGATGAATATTTCAAATATCAGATGTCTTCTTTACATAGTGGTAAGCATTTTCTTAATCACCGCACATACCTTAACAAAATTTATCATTTGAAAATATAGTATTTGGCCTAATCACTTTCCGATTAAATTTCTTCTTTGTTTTGTTAGTTTTCCTTTGTAAGAGGATCATAATTTCTCTGTACATTAGCGTCGTAATTGAATATACTTTTACAAATAAAGCTTATTTTTCAAATAATAGCTACGATGAGAATAGTAAGAAGCTATATACTATTCCATAATTATATTTAATTGTACAACATTAGAAAAAGGGGGTGTAAAATTTTTCATACTGTATGAAATATTATGCCTAATTATATTCTCAGAAAACTTTTACTTCCCCTATATGGTGAATGTATTGAGATAAAATACATACCTAAATATATCGTTAAATTAAATAGAAAAACCCATTCAAAAAATTTTTGTTGCCGTTTTCAGTAACAAGAAATAACTATTCAACTGATTCAGTGAAATCTAATTCAGGAATCTTTTCAAAAGAATACAAATGTTCATATGTTAATTTACCAATGTTCCTTAATTCTGTAAAAATGCACAAATTTTGTAGATATTTCAAAGATAGTTTTAAATTACAAAATTGTCTACTTTCAACATACAAAGTTAGGTCGTATTATTCTAACATTACTTATATCTTCAGAAACATATGAATGATAATTTGTATTTTAACCCTTGACTGCCAGTTTTTTTTTAATTTTTGGCCGGATAAATTACATATATGCAAAAAAAAGCAATTATATTCAAATTTGAATGTAACCGTACAATTATATTCAAATTATGTTTTGTCTTGAAAATATGTGATATTTTTGAAAAAGTTCTAAATGGTCCTTACAAAATGATCAATAAAATGATTTTAAAAAAGACAAAATAAGTAACAGATCGTTACTATAATCTCAAAATTGCATATTTATTACTAACTAATAAATTAAATATTTCATTATAATATAAAAAAACAAACCAAAAATATAATGCTTCAGATATGAGAGTTCAATTTGCAGACGAATTTCAAATTTGTTCTCTTAAAGAAATGAAACACAGAATTCACTCTTTCTGCTATATACAGTATTGACTGATATGTAAATAATGAAACTAGTTTGTCGAGATACCAAATATATTTTTGGCACCGAGTGGTTTAAGTAAAATTCCAAAGTCTCCAAACGGGAATCGTGACAGTTAATGGGTTAAAATAATCGTCTACAAGACCTAACTAGTGAGGAGAGTTGTAATAATCCCTCAGTCAAATGGTTGAGCTGACTGCCCTTCAAAATTTCACCACATACAAAGTGTATGCGATGAAAGCAAAATGTCAATAGATGCAAGTGTGAAAAGTGCAATGTGTCAAAGCAAAGTGTCATGCAAATGCAAAGTGTGTTTGCAAAGTTTCATGTAGTTAGAATATAAATACTAACGGTACTTCTGTTAAACACATACAAAATGAATGATGATTTATGCTGATGTCTTTCGATACTGCTTCAGTTGTATGGATATACAATTTTCTGGGTGATACTGCTTTCCTGAATTGCTCAAAATGAATAAGTGATGACTGTCAGCAGAATATTTCAATCATGAGAATACAAATCCTTAACAACAATCACCAGAAATGCAAATGAGCTAGACTTAAAAAAAAGACCGTTAAGAGTTTTATTCGCATTTAAATCAACTTTCTCCCAGCTTCGTTACCAGATTGAAGCAACTGATTATATTTACCGGCTGCTTTTGACCGTAGTGACAGTTTCCCGTACAAAAGATGTTCTATGCGCAAGTTACTGCTCTAAACACCCTTTACGTTTATTTCTGATTATAGGTTGGATATATCACGAAATTCCGACTATAACCGTGGAACCCCTTTGGGTTGAATTTATTTAGTGATTGCTCAACTAGTTTGTTAGTTGCTTGACTCCTGGGATTTTGATTGCCCAACTGACAGATGACCAATGAATTCCCTCTCAAATGTCTGTAACCATGTACCAAGATATTACCATGAATGTTAATGTTACTCTTTTTTTGTTCATATTCGAGTGAATAACAATAATTTATAAGATTATTTCATTTTTATAATGCATGATTTCAAATGATTTTATAATAATTGATTTGCTTCTTTATCTATTCTTTTCCTCTATTTTTACATTTAAATGTTTTGTTTCATTTAAATATTGTTTTCTCATCAAGAAAATAATTTCAATCATAGTTATTATTCATATTAATTTTATGAAAAGTTTACACAAATTTTAAAGTTGAGGAAAATATCTGTGTCACAGAGAATAATATAAAGCCTTCAGCTGTCTCCGAGTTTCTAAAATTTCCGTAATGTCGAGTGATGCCCAACTTTTAACAGTCCTATAATAATGAACTTTTGAAAATTTTGTGAGTAAAAGTATTTTAGTTTGTAAAATGATATTAAGATAACTGGTTTTTAAATAAAAAACAACCCAAAAGTGCATGGCTACAATACAATGGCTCGTAATATCATTTTGGATAGTCTTTCAGCTCAATGTAAAACTCTAAGAGAGAATAATGACAGTCGTTTTCCTGATTAGAAAATCATTATTGATCCTTCACATGTTAGTCTTCCGAATGTATTTGAAACAGAAGCCCAACACATCTTTGCTGAAGGATCAATTATAATATACAAAATATTTTGTTTATAAAAAAATTATAAAGAATAAACATATAAAGAATAGTAATACGTTCATCTATATCTATACTTATAATAAAGCTCAATGTGTGTGTGAGTGTGTGTTGACGCTCTGCAGGCCAGACCACTCAACCTACAGCTACCAAATTTGGCACATGTATACCTTGGAGGCCGGGAATATGCACTTGGGGGTTATTTTTTCGAACTTTTAATTAGAATTTTATTTATTTAAAAACTTAGCGAAATTTTGGCGTGTTTCTGCTATAACTTCCGAAAATATTACCGCACAAAAAAGATTTTTGCATGAAGTTAAAGATCAAAAATTTATCTTTTAAATGATACCAATGTTTTAACCCTAAAATTAAATTTCTATTTTTAATAAATTTTTAAATAAATATTTTAACTATATTTTTCAACAATTTTTTTCGTACAAAATAAAAATAAAATTTAAGCTGCACGAGCACGTTTCGCATTCATGGGAAAAAAATTAGCTTTTTTCAAAGTGTTGCCATCACATTGATTAAAGCTCCAACTAAAAATAAATTAAATCTTTTTGGAAATGAAATCTGCAAAAATATAATTTTCGGCACGTGTCTGTAGGAAATGGAACAAATATGAAATATTATTTTTTCTAAAAAAATAAATTCAAGAAAAACTATTTTATGATCTTTTACACTCTCTATATTATTAATCCAATAAATCAGTTTTATTTTAAGGCAAGTTTTGTTTAATATAAACAGGATATCCATTCAAATCAGGGCCCCACAGCTAATTTGTAAACCTTTAGTAAGACACAGATATGCTAAAATGGTCTAAATGGAAAATGATTATATTTTATGTAACTTAATTCAATAAATGCTATAATAAATAACGAATTTTTGATTTTACGTAAAGCTTCTGCTGAGGAAATCGCGATTAACAAAATGTTCTTGAAACACTAATATTTCAAATAAAAAAAGTTATTTTCCAATTAACTAAATCAATCACTTAAACTAATTGATTTATGAAAATTTGAATATCACTATTCAATAAAAAAAAAGGATAATTTTAGATTTTCCATCGATCGTTTCAAAGAAAATACGCCAATCAGCGCACAGATTTCTCAAGATTAATTGGCCTAAGATTATGAAAATGTTGAGTTTTTCTAAATTTTTAACATTCAAAACTTCATAAATAAGTCTTAGTTGATTGTGGAAATTAAAAACATTCATTCATTTATTTGAAATTTGGTGTGTCCAGAATATTTCTGAGAATATGATACCTTACTGCATTAAATTTAGACTTCATAATTTTTGAAATCTATTTATAGGCCGGAAAAAAATATTATTATTGATTTCATTTCAATCCTTTTGAAAACAAAACTAAAAACTGAATTTTATGCTGAATCTGAGAAATTTTTGTTGAATTATTCTTTGAGATATTACATAAATTATGAAAAGTATTTTGTAGTTCACATAAGACTTAAATACCGAGCGATTCTGTTTGCAATACTCATATTCAATAATAATAATAATAAATAAATAAATAACAATAAATATGATAATTAAAATAAAACGCTTGGTTTTATTAAAAGATATCTTTATATTAATTGCAATTTCATCATTTGCACTTTAAATTAAAGTTTTACCGGAAATGATAATAAAGTAGCAAATTGAACGAAACGATCTTTGTTTGTTTGTAATTATGGCACTAACAACCATGCCCAAACCGGGACTCGAACCCGGGACGCCCAGATCACGAGGAAGACGCGAAACGATCTAAACAACAGTATAAGTTTGGTATGACTATCAAAATTTGGAGATTCAAAATGTTTTGCTTGAGAATGTATTAAGAGACAAGTTACTTAAAATATTTAATTGGAAATTGTAGCGAGCGGTAATACTGGCGAACCGGCTGGTCGCTAAAGGCGGCTAGTCAAAAATAAACTTAAAAAGGTTCATAATTGGTTCATTTTTGTTTATCAGTTAGTACATAATTTTTCATAATTTTCATTTTATACTATAAAGTAATTGGTATAAAGTCCTTTTTGTACCTTTTTCTTATGAAGCTTTACAAATTCGAAAATATCAAAAGTAACATTAGACAAATTATTTTCAAGGTAATTTATTTTATCATTTTTTGAGGACCAAGTATTTGAAGCGCTCAAGTTAATAATTTAAGCTTAATTACAAATCTTTTGTTTATTTTTTCTTTTAAATTAATGCAACATGTTTGAACTGTATAGATTTAATTTGAACTGACTCATTATTCTTTTGTTCTGTTTTAGTTTCATTAATATCGAACAAATGAAGTGAATGTTGAAGGCAACGAGAAACTGTACCTTCAGTACTGGTGGAACTCTTTTGATATTTAATTCTATAATTCGACATACATAACTTTAGTAAACAGTGGAATAGCTACCTTTCAAATTTTATTTATTTTTTAAACCAAACGACAGCTGAATTGTCAATAAAAATTATAATTTTTTCATATCAAAGCCGATCAAAAATATTTATCTGAAATATCTACAACTGCAAGTCATTGCAGTCCAATTACAGCATGATTTTTTTTATATATTCTTATTTTTTTGGAAAATAAGCTGTTGAGTGTAACATATCAAAGGAATTTGATTATCTCAACATGGCTTGTGTGACGAATGGATAAAAACATGGCATGGTAACAAAGTGTTATACAATCTTAAAAATGATGTGTTTTTTTTTATTTTTCAAATGTATCCTTATTGTTACAATATAATTTCATATTTTTTTCAGAAGTTAATTTAAAAGATATTTAAGCTAAATATAGGGCAGACTGTTGTACCTTTTATAACTTTTATATTATGCTATTAAAAACTAGCAATTTATATTTTTATTTTAGTTATAGGTATCCAATTTTATGTATCGCGCAACATAGCCATGTCTTGCTTATGTGCCATTAAAATCCAACTCCAACCAGCCAATTTTATGTAATATATGTTTAAATTTAGTTTTCACCATGTATAAGCAGTCAGATAAGGAAAATTAATTTTAAAAAGAAAAATCATAAATACATCCAAACTGATGCACAGTACAAAATTCTATTTTATTTTACACTAGTTTTGCAATGAGGCAGTAAAGGATTCAATCTCCAGCTTTTTTTTCTTTTTTTTTTTTTTTTTCATTTGATAGTATTATGGTCATCGTACTTCCTCTCCTCCCTTTCTACCACTTTGTCTGTTCTCTTTTATACAAAACTCTCCTTTTTCAGCAAATACTTTTCTAGTACTGTACCGAAATCATATTTGAATTTCTTTTTCCCAGACTTTTTAAAAGCCGACAAATGTCGAATTAATTATATAAAATGAAGCACATACACATTGAATTGCTAAATTTATAGCTTTATTATCAATATGTTTACATTTTACTCTCATTTTGTTCCGTGGCATTAAAAAACCCATGATATTTAACATCATATATTTCAGATCGATAGTCCATGATACAAGTACAAGAGGTAACAGTTTACAGTATTTAGCAAATTTCACATGTGCGTGTACAGGTTGTATTCGAATTCATAAACAATATGTAGGTTTAATTACCAAATTATACTGCGCAAACTGGGATACAGCGAGAATTCTTGAAGTCTGTAAGTAATTCTGCAAATGAAATGCAATTCTTTTAAATTTTTATTTTACATTTAAAAAAATATTACATCGAAAAAACTATTTCATTAGCGCACTCGTAACCAAGGTCCATTGATAAGTAATTATAGGTTTCTACTGAATATCAGTGAATACTGATTGCGAGAGTCCAGTCATTAGCTACAATACAGTAACACATACCGAGATAAACGTTAGGAATCCTATACTGAAGTTACAAAAGTTTCCCCAAATGAGGAATAAATTAGCTATAAATATTTAAGGAACTTAAAAATCTTTCTTTTATATAATATAATTACCGTTTTTGTCCATTTTAATATAAGCATTATCGGACGCAGTGGCGTATCTGATTAAAATGGCACCCAGGGCAAATACCAAAACTGCGCCCCTCTATCTATTTCTTTTGAAATGAGAAATTCTCTTTTCTTACCGTTTAGACTAAATAGTGCAAAAATTGATAGTGTAAATAAATCTAAATAATACTATATAAAACATTTTTTGTATTAGTATTATTCTTACATTACAATTAATTTCACAATGATCACTATAAATGGATAAACAAGCCTTAAATATAAAATGCATCCTAAGAATATTTCCAAAAATAAGTTCGAAAAACAAATTTTTTAAAATCGGAGTCAAAGTTTGTAATGAAATCAAGCAAAACTTGAACAGAATCTTTTTCCAATCTAATTTTAAAGATTTAAATAAAATCAAAATGTTGATTACGTGGAACTTTTATAATATATTAGGGAAATACTAATCAAAAGTGATTCTATATATA
>JAPMOR010122209.1:571021-599282 GCA_026543865.1 Argiope aurantia | reverse complement strand
ATATATATATATATATATATATATATATATATATTGTGGAATTTCGGTTTAGATCATTTGAACCTAGATTTGCAAAACTGATATTTTTAAAAGCAGTAATTTCTCATTTAAGAAAGAAAGAAATCTCATAATATACTGTTCTGAAAAATCACGGGGAGGAAAAAAGCTTTTAAAACACGATAGCGCTTATTTTGTTGATAGTTTGCATCCATGTGACCATGATTTACGCCTAGGAGAAAAATTAAAGTTTAAACAACAAAGTGAAATAAAGACAATTCAAAAACACCCACGGAAAGAACATGATACCGAGTGACAATATTGTTAAATACATCTTCTTCTGTGTCATCGAATCATATCTACAGTCTAGCTCAGTAAGTTGGTAAACTCGAATGTAAAAGGTAAATACCCCCCCCCCTTTCCAAAAGTACTATTTCTTCCCTATTGGCCTACATCCAAAATCAAATAGATACAGTTGCTTCTAGAAGTAGCCTGCAACTTCTGTTGCTACCAATCACTTTTTGTCATGGACGCCTACACTGTCACTGAATACCGATTAAAATATCAGATAGCAGTTGTCAAAAATGATACTTGGCACCCTTTACCACATCCTGTCAACACACCACATTTCGTTCTCAAACCAAGAAATAGAATATTCATCTATTATTAGAGGGTTTGCTGAAAATTGGTTGCCCCCCGGTAAGTGTCAGGAAAGAAACCTTTCACTAAGCCTGTGACACCGCTGCCAACTACAATGGGAAAAAAAAGACCGTCATCGAAATTATTCTATGTTTCAGAGTAAATAAACAGTTAAAAGAGTAGAATTCCGTTTCTGTCTGCCGAATCTCATAAATTGTAAATATTGCTGATTTCATATTCTTAAACTTATAGAAAAACCAAAATTTATATTTTGAATCACAGCTTAAAGTTCATAAAATAAACAAAACCAGCTAAAGTTTCGAAGGCGTGCAACGGTTGAATTTTTACTTCTTAAACATGTGTCATTCGAAAAATTTAAAAAAAAAAATCCCCTTTTTTCAAATTTTTCATGAAGACTTTTTAAGAAGTAATAACAGGGTGATTCTATATCTAAAAAATATTCAGGGTGAACATTTTATATCTAAAAAATATTCAGGGTGAACATTCTATATCTAAAATATATTCTCTAGAAAAGTATATTTTTTTATTTGGAAGTCGTACTGTTCTCTAATATAAAATGAAACCCATTTACTAAAAACAAAATAGTTTCCTTTTTTTCTCCATGATAGAAATCACTTCCTGCTAACCCATGTAAATTTATAAATAGTTAACTGCATTTCAATTTTCCTTATAAGGATGTGTTTAGATTTTAAATTTATTTCTTATAACAGTTTTAAACATGAATGTCCCAATATATCTTCTGAAGGCACTTGCAATTCTTTGAATGATATGTGGATTTTTTTTAAAGAAAGAAAGAAAAAAAAATGAAAAATTTTTTGATAGGCCAATGATATTTAAGAGTTTGCTTAAACTAACTCTTCTCTCATTATTAGCGTAGATTTTAAATTGCTTTCTGTCTACAAAACATCGCACTTTTTTAAATTCCTTTAAATCACAATAAAATATTTTCAAAATTGGTAGATGTGAATATTCAAAAGGATTTTTTGTCTCAACTTAATACTTTTATTTAAAATCTTTCTTAACACTTTCTTATATCATTAATATTATATAATTCATTGCAGTATTAATTATCACTAGCGTCAAATAACTAATCAATTTAAAATACTTAAATTATATTATTTTTTTCCAGCTTTAACGACAACTTTGACATTCAATTTTTTAAAAATCTGATTCACAAAAATATACTGAGCTTACGAATTCCTTTCTATTGAGAAAATTTTGTTTTTGTATTGTGCAGAAGGTTCCACAGAAAGCATTTGAATTCTCCAATATTGACCGAAGTGAGTTTTTTTTATCCTGTGACTTCATTTTGCAAACAGCATTACTGTTTCCTTCCATTTCACGAGCAGCGGTTGAATAAAAACAAAATATTTTCCATTCTAGATTTGTCTATAAAATGCCTCATGGAAATAAAAGTGATAGATTACTTCTGTAAAATCCCACTAAGACAGATATTTTGAAAAAATTAGTTGCATATTAGAACTTCGGGGTCTCAGAAAGCTGAACTGCTACAGATCCGCTGAGATTTCTCTACAATAACAGGACAAAAATAATTTTTAAAAACTGTGCTAATTAAAAACATTTCATGCAAATTTGTCAAGTACTTTTTTAAACGTAATTTTCGTTATTTATTTCTTTTGAATCTTCATCTGCTTTCAGATGCCTAATTGGGAAATATTTCCCAAGGGAATTCGGGTATTTACTGTTGTTTACTGAGTTAAAAAAATATTGGTGAATAGCAAACGTTCCAAAACCCCAATCTAAATTTTAATAAAAACGCATCTATTTAAAATACATTGGTTAGGATTAAATTATCCCTAATTAGAGTGCACTAGAATGCCAAACATCGGTAAATAGAATCGGTAATATACAGAATAATTTAGAATATGAAGGGGCATGTCACAATAAAATAAATGACAGTGGAAAAAAGCATTTCCATACTGATCATAATTTAATCTTTGCCGTATATTAATTCCTTGATAGCCTTACACATATTAATTAAAACATATAGGCTGTTGAAGTTAATATGAGATACTAATAATATAGCAAAAGTCACAAACGCCTAAATGCTATTTTAGTCATTGTACGTTATTTAAAGAAAAGTAAAGCAATTTTTAAAGTCATTTTTCATTAGAAAATTCATTATTCTCTTTTTTTTTTAGGATTTTTGTCATTGAAGCCGTTCATAACTATTGAATTAATTTCAGTGGTCTATCAACAGTGCTCTAAATAAAGAAACTTTCATTGTAACCACTGTCGTCTTAAACGTTGACGTCGTGTCGTTTTTAAACACCTTCATTTAACATGACTTATTTCATACTTGCAGACACGAAATTTCGTGATTGATTTTTTATTCGCTATTTGATGTGTAGAATGTTTAAATTTTGAAGTCGTCAATTGAAACAATAGGACACTCTATAACATGAATATTTAAAATGGCATCTTCACAAACGTTATATGGGTGGAAATGGCTCAAGAAGATTGGCTTATTCAAATTGACAAATTAATTAAAAAGCTGCAATCTCGAAATTTTCCCTCAACACCTATCGAATTTTTTCGTCCAACAAATACATTTTCAAATAAATATTGATGCAGTTCTGATAAAAATTTCAAGAATTATAAAATTTTGGAAAAGAGTATTTTACTGTTAAATAAATCATGCAACCCTTTGATTACATACTAAAAATTGTTATATGTTTCTAAAATATTTTTATGATGACTATTTAAATCTTACTACACAAAATAATGGAATAAATTTATATATTAAAAATAATATTTTTATGGTGCTTGAAACATGACTACGAAAAAAGTGAATGATAACATAATATACTTTTTAAGTGAAAGCAAAGCTAAGGTACAAAAATGGCGGAATCCAAATAATCGTGTACATACAATTTTCGAAATATTTAGAAAATAACTAAAAATTTCCCTATATCAACCGGTAATTCCCAATATTTGAGAATTATATAGTTCTTTCTGAATTTCTTTTTTATTAAAGTTTAATTATCAATGGCTATTTATGAATTGTTAAAGGAAATTTGTATAGAAAAGTATCATCTTAATTACGACTTAAATGATTGAGATTTCAAAAATTCCCTGAGCAAAGATTTCTTTATAAATAATTCCCTTAGTTTGACGTTTGTTTTGTTTTGCTATTATATAATATTGCGTTATTGCATTTAACGCATGGCCTTACTGTATAAACAAAAAGAAAATTCTTTATTCTAGATAAAATTTAAATATGTCATTTTATCACATTAATTCTAAACGTCTGAGAATTGAAGGCCATTGATTTTTAATGAATATGAAATTTCTTTCCTAATTTTGGTATTGAAATGATGATTGCTATTGCTATTTTATTCCCAAAAAAATAAATAGAAACCTTATAAACGAATTGCCTGATTGTCTGCAATTTGAATTCTCTTTCAAAATAGCCAGTAAATCACTCGTTCTCATCATGAAACGTAATTGTAGGAAAAACTGAAATATATATATATATATAAAGAAATATATATATTTTAAAGAAACCAAACTTATAAATCTTAACATAAGTATGCTAAAAGAAACAATTTTTAGCTCGTGTTTAATGTATTTCTGCTGATTCGGATTCGATTGGAAAGCTTGATTTAGCCGGAATTAATATGTAAAGGAATGGCATTTGATCTTCATTCTGATTCTTTCTTTTGTATGTTTCATTGTTGAAGAAGATTTCAATTATCTGATTTTTTGAGTTTGATCCGAATTTCCAGACATTCCTTAGATGATACTTTATCTTGATGTCACCATCTCAAAACTTATTCAAAATTTATTTAGAGTGTTCGCAGTAATTTCAAAAATGGTCAAACTCATGGAAGCTTAAAATGTGAAGAATCGCTAAAATCTCGTGACCAAATTACAATTTTTTCTCCTATCAGAAATTTAAAAAAAAATTGTTTACTTCGAATATTTTTTCAACACTATAAATTCCAGTTAATATGCATTCCTTCATTTAGATAATGTCAGTTGAAATTTTTTTTTGGAAATTTTTCTTTTTTCTATAATTATAAATATTATCTTCAATTTTTTTATAAATTTTTTTTAAATATTTAACATTTACTTATCCTCTGGATATGATTGAACTATTATCAAATTCTGTTTGAAGCTGTATATGTTATATCTTAGTTTTTAACAAAAAAAACTCTTAAATTTTATTGGTAAAACAAAGAATTGAGCTAAAAAAGAAATACCCTCCTTTTAATAAAGTCTGATAAATTCATCCTCATTCAGGTAATTCTTTTATTATGATAGTGTTAAAGGTTTGTTTTAATACAGTGGAATTACTGTATTCCAATCAAAATAAAAATTTCTCAGTGTTAAAAATGTCTTCAGAGCAGAACCAACTATAGAGGCTAAATATTTTGAAAAGTAATAAAGTGCTCGAATATTCAATTAAAAAAGTCCTAAATTATTTAGAATTTGAAAAAGTCTGCTTATATTAAACATCGGTTTGAATCACATTTAGACAATTTTCAAAAATTGGAATGAATAATTAAAAAAACATACTTTTATATTTACAAATTAGAATTTACTTAATATATGATCATACTTGCCGCAAATTGTGTCAATCTACGGTTCCTAATTATACTTATTTTCAGGCGAAGTTTTCAACAGACAACATGAATTATATTTCACCAACTAATTCAGGTTCTGAGAAATTTCGAAAAAACTTGCACATATAGAAAAAGGCATTAAAAAATGAAATATAAAGGTTTCCTTATTAGCATTTTTTAATTCACATGCTCACGGATAAACAGTGAACCAATTTTGGCGATACGCTAAACTTCATCTCTCAATCAAGTTGTATTTTATAGGTCACATGCTCACGATGCATTTCCTTTTCATCTAAAATTGTTCAAATATTTGCTCTAAAGACCGCCTGCCAAATTTCATTCTCCAAACTTATTAGTACTCAGTAGGCATATGCAATCCCAAAAATAGAAATAAGTAAACAGCTTTCTTCCGCCGTTTTACGATATATGGCCGTAGCTGCAACTGTTGATGTAAGTAGGTATAACAAGAATGACACAGAAGAAGAGCTTGAGCATCCGTCAACATAACGATAGCTCCCCATTAGTGAATCTGTGATTGCATTATAAATTTATTCTCTATTAAAAGTGTCAGTTTTCGAGTCAAATTCTTGTCATTTGCGGGAAATTTTGACTTTCTGCTTCCATTTAGACAAAATCGCGGCTGAGGTGCATCGAATGTTCTCAACTATTTACGGCGAGTCTTCTCTTAGTGAATGAATATGTGGTGAAGGGTTCAACATTTCAGACCGAAAGTTCAAGATTTCCAGATTATGCTCTGCATTTGATGGAACCAGCTCGGTGTGGTATATTATGAGTTGTTTCAACTAAGGGAAACCATCGCAAGGGCTCGGTATCAAACGGAATTGATGCGTTTAGAATGAGTATTAAAGAAGGAACGACGATAGCACCAAGTGACACACGACAAAATTAATGTTCAGCACAACAATGCTCACCCACGTGTCACAAGACCGGTCAAGACATACTTGGAAACGCTAAAATTGAAGCCTTACCGCAACCGCCGTAGCTTATTTCTATTACCATTTGTTTCGATCAGTGGAACACAGTTTGGTTGATGAGCAGCATTTCCGCTCTTATGAAAAATTCCAAAACTGGATCAATTCGTGGATGGCCTCAAACGAAGCATCGTTTTTCCGAGATAACTGCTAAAAAGATGGGGCAAAATAATACATAGCTACAGACAGTACTTTGAATCCTAAACGAATAATCACTTTTTAATAATAAGGTCAAAATTTTATAAAAAACAACAGAAGCAAAGTGGTATATCTAATATTTTCGAACTAAAGCAGATGTGGAAATTCATCAAAACCCTTAGACTAAATATTTCACATTAACATACGTTCATTTCGTATGAGAATAACCAGGAATAAAGACACCTTTTCTTTCTGGAATTGCGTAATTCTATTTAGCATTTGCTGAGGGATCTAAATTCACCAAGTATTTCCCATCATGTTTACTTGAGGAAAACAAACATTCCCTTTAAATAGGAAATACTGAGAAAAAAGTCACGTTCCGTCAACAAGGACTTTTGCGGCACTTGCGTACTAGTCATAAAACTTTCAATCAATGACCTTTTAAAACCAACGAGAAGTTATAGAAAAAGTTGCAACATTTTAAACGCTAATCACAATCATGAGATTTTGAGAAATTTGGCATGTTTTTTGATAAAATTTTAATAATTTCCACATTGTGTTTTATAAACTTTTGTTCAATGAAGTTAGAAAAAGATATAGGATGAAAATCATGTGGAATTTATATTTTTCGTATATATAACATGCCTATGCCGATACGAATCAGAATTTTTCTTCCTATAATAATTTTTTCTATGTTTTGGACAGCTGACATTTGAACTATAAATTCGTTACTTGTATGAAATATAACGATTTTCAGTAATTGAAAGATATTAGATTTTATAAGTATTTTTGGCATATTTTCTTTTAAATTCACTTTTAATATAATAAACGCAAATTTAATAAGTACATAATATTTTTTTCTGAAAAAAATTTCTTGAATTTGGAGAAAAAGAATTTAAAGAAAATGCCTTTTAAGGGGGGGATTAATTACTAATCAAACACCGTTGAAATACACTGAACAGAAAGAGGAAATTTTAAATACGGATATGAAGCTTCTATGACATGACGTGATATATAACCCTGAAAACATCAATTTACATTGCTACCACAAGCTTGATAGTTTTTCTTTACATAATTAATTTTAATGCTATTGAATTTTTTCACTAATATATTTCTAAATTTATATCTTGCACGTTATATGATTTCTCATTTTATGTATCATTTGCAAAATATTATGAACGATATTACGCTTAATTACTGAGTCTTATTAACAGGCTTTATGGCAGAATTGCATTATAAATGTGTCTATTGGTTAGAAATATAGTAGCTAATTAATCATTCGCTGCAATGAAAATCTTTAGCAAATATTAACTGAATTAGAGCTTAATATTTTTTTCTACGTATATATAAACTTAAGCTATACAATAGTGCAAGTAGATATGTTTCTAGAGAATTTAAGAAATTCTTTAATGTCACTCCTATATGTAAAATAGTTCATAGAAATCCTAAACGCCCTATTAGTAATGCATTTCCTTAAGAATTTACAAAATAAAAGATCTGACGAATTTACGCTAAATTTCTTTCTCATGCTCGCTCGTTCCTTCTTCTTACTTCCTCGGTTCGTCGTCTCCCCGGGGGGAGGGGGCATCTCATAATTAAGGATATGAAGAATCCGACTTGGTGGTTGGTTTTCGCCACCCTAGTGAGTGCAGAAAAAGGTGGGGTTCGGTTCCTCCCACCGATGACAAGACGTACTTCCCTAGGGAAAGGCTGTACCGTGGCCGGTGATAGCCCTTAGGACTCAACCACAGTTCCCGCCAGAGATGTTGTTGCTGTTATCCGGTCATTCAGATTCTTCCGTGCGCCTCAAGGCGGGCCGGTTTAAGGTTAGGTTTCTCTATTCGTCATTCTGCTCTCCCCATGGCTTGAGCAAAGAAATCTCGACAAAAGCTAAATATTGGACTTTATTTATGAAATTATAAAGATGTTGAAAACTGCTTCTTCAATCCAAGTTTTACAAAAAGAAGTTTACAGTATTCGAATCTCAGCAAGGGAGCCCCAGTGGATTTTGAATACAATCTTTCTGGAATATTAAATCCTTCATCTGCATCTTCAAATTATTTTCAAATTTTTCTACAAGCTTTTAGGTCATTCATGCTTAAAGTTGCTATAATCACACCTCATATCACTTTGGCTATCCTCCACCGCATCAAGGAATACCAACGAAGAGAATGTGTTTTCAAGAGGGACTTAATCTTCAAAATAAAAAGTTTATTCTACGAGTATTAAGTAAAATAGTTTTTTCTGGTGTTTTCGTAACCTACAAATGGTGTAAAAAGATAATATTTTCTACAACAACAACAACAACAACTTCTAAAAATCGTCAAATATACGCAAAAATTACCAGAAATGAAAAGTGCTGCTCAGTTATCAAAATTAAGTTTAAAAAAGAAATTGTTCCAACGTTTTCAAAGCTGTGTTATTCATTTATTCAACTCATTTTATTTGGTATATTAATGTTTGAAATATATGTTTAAGAAATCTATTGATTTAAAAGATTTACAATTGAAAACTAGAAAAGGCAATTAAAAAAATCTTTGCTAATTTTATTATGTATTAAAAATTTAAATGTTATTTATTTACATAAAATTTTAATATTTGTAATCGGTTACAAGAGGCATTTGAAATTTTAATAGTTACTCTGATGAAAAGAATTTACCTTATAATGCTGTAAAAATTCAAAAGGTCGTTAGAGCATGGAAAGGTATTTTTTTAATAAAAATTTCATGCGCCAACATAGTCAGGGATCAATTTTAACCTAGATTGCTAGAGAAGAGAATTAAGCTTCTAATTTATACACACAAAAAAAGGGGGTTGTTAGGATATAGATGCAATATGGAATAGCCCCGATTTGACAATTTAAAAAATTACAAAGATTCTCATTTGTGTAAGCAATAATATTACATTGTACTATTCTCCAAAAGAGACAGTATTTCACAATTATCAACTTCATCAATTTAGCATTTATTTTACACTGCTTGTTATACCTCTACCCTTATTAACACTATTAAATTTTAATTTTAATTTTTTAAAAATGACGTGTAAACAAAAAAATTTTATATATAATTAGGAAAATAAAATAATGTTCTGAATTAACTTATAAACTAAACTAAATCTTTGATAGATCAACCTACCCAAATTGTGCATTTTCTAAACTATAATGCTTCCATTCTCTAGAAAAACTCAAATGAAGTCACGAATAAACTATAAAAATCTCTAAAAAATAAATTTAAAAAAATCTTTTAAAAATATTAGATTATTTATTTTTAAGAATTAACCAGCTAGCAGTCAAAATTAATTCCTCCTGGCGGGCTGATTCTCCTTACCTAGTGTATTCTTTGTTGATGACCAAAGAAAAAAAATGGATGATTGACAAATTATAGTTGTATCAATGCTGTGATTTGCTTCATGCATTGTCTTTCTTTGAGAAAATACACGGGGCAAAATACATGCCTCCTTCATCCAGACATGAGAACAATTCCTACTCTTCGAAAAATCTAAGAGAATAACGACACTTTTGTCCCTGGTATTAAACCAGCAGATATCAATGAAACCAAACATTTGTATTGAGAAATATTTTCACCTTTTGGTAATACTTTTTTTCTGTTTAAATATTTTGATGAAATCTATTTCATTGTCACATACTTTATGTCTTGCTTCATTTGTTTTTGAAAATAACAGGATTTTTTTTTTCAATTAAAAAGACTGAAAACGCTTCTTCAAGATGTATCTTGGGAATTGTAAAAACTTTCTCAAGATACATCTTTATATGTATATATATAGATAGAGAGAGAGAGATCAATATATATCTTGTTCTATTACATATATTTATGTATAAAGAGAGGGGCAGGGGTAGGAAGTAAATTATATTGAGGATAAGATTCCATGCTAAATAATATGCTTCCCAAAACTGCAGCTTGGGGAGATCAAAATCATATCACAAAGTACATCAAAATTTTGAAAAGTGAAAAATAGTTTTTTCTTTACACTTTTTTTTTTCGTACAGCTAAATCTAACTTTTCACCAAGATTTTTTAAGAAGAATTCACGAAGAAGAAGCCATATTCTTACAGAACAGTAAGAAAGTACGCTAATTCTTTTTGTATAAGTTTATTTTGGCAAGAAGTCTCCACAGCTCATAAATATTGACTACTGTTTATTTCAAACAATTTTTTAAAATGGAATGCCCGTGCTGCAGAATCTAAATATAAATAAAAATTATTTTATTTATTATTTATTAATTTTTATTATTATTTATTAATTTTTATTTATAATATAATTGCTAATTTTAATGGAATAGTTTCAATGCGACTGTTTTTAGTAAGGGAAGTGGCTATATCATCTGTGCCCGATTTGATCTAGTCTCTCTGAGCCCGATCTCGTGTATAGTTTCACATCATCTTTTTACTATTTTGCAAATCAAAAAGAAATTGCGCAAGATAAGTAGAGAAACTGACCAAAGATAACTTTACAAATTCTTCACAGATTTTCAAAAATTAATATAATTCTCTTAAATAAAATCAATATTACTTTTTTGAAATTTCAGAATTTAAAGCAACAGTCAAATCTAATCAGATAATTTAAAATCAAAAAGTCAATGTCAGTCTTTAAAGAGAAGCAAACATTTCGAAATAATTCACATATGAAACGTTTTATTATTCCTTTAGTGGTTCTAAATAGGTTCCGAAAACCATGACAGGAAGATTGGTGACTTCCAGTCTATTGATGGAGGATAAATAACTTGAGGGATGGTGTCCTCTGCCCTTCATGAGATAATTAGCACCGCACTCCCTAACATTTTAAACATGAATTTCGAACAGGTCACGACTATTGGTCACTATGGCGAAACTGGAGCTAAGCACTTCTGGGAAGTCGCCTGTTTTCGGAGCTAATTAATTGCTCACCCTCCGAGTCGGTTCTTTTTTCCCTCTTTTGCCCTAATGAAGGCTGCCACAATTAGGGGAGACGCTGTCTGACTTTCCTATGAGGAAAACTGTCATCAAAGGATTGGACCGCTTTTCTTCGATTTGGTGAAAGGATTGATAACATAATGGTGATTTTTATAGTCACAATAGTGTCTCGTGATTTATTGGAGGGCCGACATTCGAAGTGATAGTTTTCTTTCAATAGAGCTTGCGTTTTATGCGCCAACTAATCTAAAAACAACCATAAAAAGAAGAAATTGCAGTTCATGATAGCGTTGAAGTCCTTCATAAGGTCATAAGGTCTGTCGTCAATATCTTTCTTTTAAAAAATTGTCAAATATACACATTTGTTGTACCTAAAGAAGAAATTTTGGTTACAAAAAATTCGCTTCGAAGTTATTTTTAAAGTTTGAATTATTTTATTTCATTAAAATGCTTAACTTAATTGATGATTTGAACATTAACAGTTACTCTTAAAGGATATTTAAAAGGAATAGTATTCGAGAATAATACTTTTTTTATATTTCAATTCTACATTTTAACTTCTTTCTCTAACTAAGGGTTTAAGATAAATAGTGAAAAATGTTATTTCCAATGAAGAACCTCTTTACTTTTTGAATTCATAAACCGTAATAGTTCTCACTTTTTCTTCAGAGAGCTACATTGACAAACAATTTTTCCTAATTTTAAAATGACTTAAAATGAGTTTTAATAAAAAAGGATTTATTAGAAATTTTTAAAACGTCTATCTTTCCTAATTTTAAAATTACTTAAAATGAGTTGTAATAAAAATTGAATTATTATAAAATCTTTTAATTCACTGAATTATTAGAAATTTTGAAAACGTCTATTTAAGAAAATAGAAGTGACACCTATAATATGCAACTTGGATTCCGTTTCATGAGAAATTAAAAGAGCCTTTGGCATTAAATATTTTCCAATTTAAAGTAACGTTGGAAATTGTTTTGCATTCCGCTTCACCAATGTGTTTTCCCTACAACTCATTTACAGAAAATGGCTGCATTTACAGTAATTATTTTTCATACTTTTACGTTACCAAATATTCAACTGCTTTTCAAAACAAACGCACTTTCAGCTCAAAAATGTTTAAAAGGAATAAGCCTTCTTATTTTTAAATTTTAGTGTTTCTCACGAAAACAAACTAAATCAGAATTATAATAAGATTTCATATACAGATATACTAAAAGTCGCTCTGCCTAAAATGTTCTTAAGGGATTGTCTGTTTTCTTAAAATTTACAAACCAATAAACACCATTTTTAATGTCATTGATAGATTGCCCATGGAAAAATTGCCCACAGTACAAATTTTTAAAAAAATATATTATGATTAATCTGGAAGACATTAGATATTTTCTGTTATGAGGTTGTTTCCAAGTTAAGATGCGTAAGATTTTGATATTCTCTGAATGTCGGTAAAAGTATTTTTATATTTTTATTTTTCTGACATTTTGAAAACAACTGTAAAGTTACAATTTACATGTTAAAATCGATTGCTATTTCATGCATGACAAAATATTTTCAGGAAAGTTTTACTTACAAGGAGAGGGCGCGAGATGGAAATTTGAGTTCGGGATGAGATTTAGTATAATGATAGTATATATTTAGAAGGTTCATTCGTGAAAATATTAAAGAGCGCAATAGCCAACAAATTTCTAGAAAATGGCCCTCAAACTTTCAGCATTGCTTATATACTAATAAAGTGTCGCCGTTGCTAAGATCCGAATTGTATAGTGGATAAAGCATTAGCATAGCATTCACGAGATCAGAAAAAAATGATGGGCTAGCATTTTTTGCTTTTTTTTCATTTGTTTTCTTTTTAAATTATTTCGTATTAAGTTAAAAATTTACAAACAGTTTTAATGAATATGTTTTTCATTTTTTTATGCAAAAATAAATATTTAATTCCCCAATTCTTGGATTACAATTCAATTTTTAGTACAAAAATAATTATAAATATGAATGCATTTTTTTAAATATTCAGAATTATTTAAATTAGCAATTTAAAGATGTTTTCAATTGATATGATACTAATTTTTTTCATGGGAAAAATAAACGTATCTTCTCTTAATACCTGAATTATAATTTATTTCTTTAAAGAATTAAATATATGAACGCGTTTTTTCTCTAAAAATTATTTCATTAAAATTGCAGATGGTTTTAATGAATATGCTTTATCAATCAAAAATAAATGTTTTCAAAATAAATCCTTCTTAAAAATAAATGTTTTCAAAATAAATCCCTCTTAAAAATAAATGTTCATTATTTTAATACTTGAATCATAATTTTATCTTTAAGCAGGAAAAATAAGTATAAGCATAACTTATATAATGATAAATGGTAATAAAATTACTGACATCATAAAAATATTTCCCTAATTTTTTTATTACATACAAGAAACAGGATGATAATTATCGTAAAAACATTTGAAACAAGATAGATATATTTTGATATCTTGCACAATTGACAAATAAATATTATTCACAAGAGAAACCTTAAAGGAGTCGATTAGAAAATAAATTTCATTTCCCTTCAAAAAATATTTGTTTTTCATTAGAAAGTCGGCCAACATACAAAGCATACCGTATAACGGAACTAAACATTTTGAACTGTCTGCCGATGCATTCCATAGCTTAAGACTTGTTTTCTACTTATGCTTTTCGATTGTTAATATTGAGAATGCTTGCTGGTATAATTTTATTAATTTCAGCTGTTTTCTTTAATTAACGACATAAATACCCTTCTTTGAGTTATAACAAATAATTTATCATTATTTAAACCGAAAAATTTTAAACTTTTAGTGATTTTATGATTAAAATAATTTTTTAATTATTTTTAATAGTTAAAATTATATTTGTAATTATTTTAAAACCAAAAATTAAATTATAATTATAAGTCAAGAACCGTAGGAATGAACTTAATTACTTTTCGTTTAAAAAAAAGTTATAATTTATGTATTAAGTGAAAATACATTTATTTTTCAATGCAACAATTAGTATCATATCAATTGAAACCGTCTTTAAATTGCTAATTTAAGTAATTCTGAATATTTAAAAAAAATGCTTCCATATTTATAATTATTTTTCTTCTAAAAATTAAATTGTAATCCAGGAATTGGGGAACTAAATATTTATTTTTGCGTGAAAAATGAAAAACATATTCATTAAAACTGTTTGTAAATTGTTAATTTAATACGAAATAATTTTAAAAGAAAATAAATGAAAAAAAAAGCAAAAAATGCTAGCCAAGAATTTTTTTTTTTGCGTCTTGTGAATGCTATGTCAGCTCTCTATCCAATATACACTTCGGATCTCGCAAAAGCGACATTTTATTAGTATATAAGCTATGCTGAAGGTTTGAGGGCCATTTCTTCGAAATCAGCTGGCTATTGCACTTTAATATTTTCATGAATGAATCTTCTAAATGTATACTTCCATCATACTAAATCTCATCCAGAACTCAATTTTACACCTCGTGCCCTTCCCTTGTTAGTGAATAATGCAACCAGTTTATATACAAACATAAAAACTGTAGTGCATTTCATTCACTGATAAATGAAAAATCTGTTTTTTTCCTCGCTCTACCGACGACTTAGCGTTCTATACAAATGCTTTTCGATCGCGAAAGATTTCGTTTTTTTAAAACATTCATATATGATATACGCTTGTTAGAGATGTAGAACACTGATCGAAAAACATCATTTTTAATGCTCGTACATTCGCACGTACATTTGCACTACATTGTATTTTCATTATATATTATTATTCTATTGTTATTTTCATTATTGTTGCACCATTGTTTGTTATTATTCATTACTATTTTGCTGCTTCTCATATGAATAGAAATTTGAAAGCAGGTATAATTATAGGAATAATTATCATAAATACAATTATGCGAATAATTATTCTATAGAATTTCTTTAAGAAATAATCAGTATAAAAATCGAAAATGTACAATAAAATTTTTTAACTAAACACAACAGAATTAACTCAATTAAACTGGCATTTATCAACCAAATATATTAAATGCAGTAATAATATCAACAAAAAAGTGATAAATCATAGTAATATAGGGTAATTCAAACTAAAGTGTCCCTGTTTGTGACGCCCTGGCTAGAGAACCTGTCGAAATAACGCCTTCATATTTGGAGGATATACATTTCAGGCCATGGGAAGTTGATTGGCGCAATAAAAAAAATTAGTTTAAAAAAAGGCCACTAGGTGAAATGTGCCACTACGATGGTTTAAGGTAATAAATACCAACAATAAAGGACAGAACAATAAATAACAACAATAAACGACACCAACAATAAAGAACAAAATACGATGCATCTGTATTAAACTCCATTATTGCATTATTAACACACAAATTTGCTAGCTAGATGAAAATCAGAACATTGGACAGTGCGAACTGCAGTGGAAAACAAAATTTTTCTAATAGGCTAACAAAATGTCTTTCGCAATAGATAAAAAGCTGGGCGTATAGGTTCCGAACACTCTTAGGTCACGACGATGGTTCTCTCTTAGTCGGAGCGTGCGTTGATACTACAGTTATTTTACCAAAACAGCAATAACGCTGCCAAGTGCTTCGCTTAACCGAGGATAGAAGTCCAATAACATCTTCTGCTCTGCGCCGAATGGTCTAACGTTTTGAGGAAACAGGCAGCCTTGCTGTTAAAGCAGGTCGTGGACTTAAAACACGGATACCGCAGTTGATTGAAGACGTCGCAACCTCTGTCATTGAGTAAGCCAATTCGAACACAATAGGGGCGTCTAGTGCTCGCGCCGTATCAAGGCGACTGGAGTGCTATACCCTATAGTTTGGAGGTGCGTGCGGATAACACTCGAAGCCTATCCGTATAAGATCCATAGCTTGCAGGAGTTAAAACCAGCCGATAACGATGCACGTGAAACATTCGCTTTAACTTTCTTGGCATGGTTGGAGGTGGAACAGAATTTGCTGTGGAACATCCTATATACCGATGTGGCTCACTTTCACATATGCGGAACAGTGAACACCCAAAACTGCTGTAACTGTTTCACTGCGAAGCCCCATCTGGATCAACATATGCCCTTGTATTCACCGCATGTTACTTTTTGGATCTGCTTCACTACGATCTTTTTGATTGTGCCATTTTTCTTTGAGGAAATCACTCCGCATGAACCAACAGCCTGTTCCGTAACCGCAGCACGTTATCGAGATATGCTGCAAACTTTTGTCAATCCAGAACTCCAGCTGCGTGGATGCCTCAGTACAACAATATTCCAACAAGATGGTGCTTCCCCTCACATAGCTCTTGTGATTCAACAATTGCTGCGACGTCATTTTACTGAGGATCGCATTACTTACAAGAAGGCTTCCACGTCCTTCTGACCCAACCCCTTGTGATTTTTGGATTTGAAGTAACATCAGAGTTTATCGAGGAAATAGGAAATATGATGAATTTGAAGAACCAGATCCTCTTGCACGTGCGCAACATCGAATCCGATTTGTTACACGTCTTTGTGAATCATGTTATAACATGGTGTAACATGTTACCTTTGAAACAAGGTGGGTACATTGAAAAACATCTGTGTAACTTTTGTTTGCTGCCTTTCGTTCGTTACTATCATTGAAATTTCTGTAGTAACGAAAGTTTGTGTTGCGTAGTAAAGTTTATTACATCTGGGGGTCATTTTTCGGCATGGAATAAAATTCATATTATTTTGTCTGGACTAGAGTTGTCTAGATAGATTTAAACGAATACCTACACTACCAAGTCTGGCTTAACCCTTTAAAAGGCTATTTTTTTCTAGTCATGATATATTAAAATATTTTTAGGATTGTGATTGGCTTAAGAAAAGTGACTCATTTACATTATTAGATAAATTTCTTTTGATTAATTAATTAATTTGGTTAATTAATTATTAAGTAACAAATCAAGACACACCATTTTGTGTGAGATAAGTAAATGAAGCCTCTAAGTGTCCGTTTGATTGAAAAATTTGTCAGAACTTACGCAAAACTACATAATTCCATACAACGATTGATGAATTTGGTGGAAAGCATACTTCCCATGGCCCTAGAAAGGGTTAAAATCTGTTTAACAGCCAAAGGCTACTGTTTATGAAGTAAAATGCATAAAAAAACTGATTTGAATGTTAAGGACAGAATTAAAAATTCTTAACAGATGCGGAAGGTTTCGTTAAAGGATTCAATGCTACATTGCGGCGCGGTTAAAATTTCAGAACCTTTTCTTTGTAATGTAAAATTTTGAAAAATCGTGAGATTTTTTGTGAGAAATGCCAAGAAATAAATGTTGATTACTCCGACGGAGAGGGGTATGTTGAATAAAATCCTCACACGAAGCGGAAATCAGTGAAATTCTTGATATTTTAAAGACCAATGTGCAACATGGTTCAACAAATTTTAAATTATAAGTATGGGTAATATATAAATAATACCCATAATGTTAAGAAATAATATGTTAAAGAACAATATTTAATGAATTTATATTTGTTATTTTTGATAATTTGTAGACAGCCTTGAGCAAAGGATTTTGTTTTTATTCTTTTTCTCTTAATGCGATAAAAATATAGTTTTCCAATTTAGTTAATGTTATCAAAATAAATAAGTCTCGAAGTCAAGGGCAACTACTGTAACACTAACGTAAGCTATTTTAATGGCCGTATCGAGGGAGCCTAACAGCTTCTTACTTCCGTTAAGTTTTAGATTATTTTGAGCAGTTCATCTGACTGTTCTGCTTGTTGTTGTTTTTTGTGGTTACTAAAAAAATATGCACCGGAAAGAGCTATGTTCAGTTCAAAACAAAATCTATTTGCATTAAAAATAAAACTAAAGTATTCAGCTTTTAATATATCTTTTATTCAGTAAATTCAAGTAGTACAGAATATCTTGCAAATGCCGCAATATCGATTGAATTAAATTGATCAACTTCCGACCAAGTCCTATGCTGCAATTCAAGTGAATTTTTTTTTCTATATCTGTCGAAATTTCTATTGATGCTCAATATTTTTCTATATCTGTCGAAATTTCTATTGATGTTCAAAATTGTCTGTGGAAAACAAGTGAATTGATCAATTTTATATTGTAACGGAGCTGTATCGTGGATACAGAATATGTCTTTCAAATACAGATCAAAATTTTAAATCAGGTCAAAAAGTGTATAAAAATTCTATAGTATATTTATAATCTATGGCATATGTTGTATAATATATCTTTGCATATCAATTATTTCCTATTAATCATTTTCTTTACACGCCAGGAATACGCCAAAAACACAAGGAACAAACATCTACATTTCTGCACGCTGCAATCTGAAATTTTAGATTCTATATCTGTAGAAATTTCTATTGATGTTCAATAATGCCTGTGAGAATCAAGTGAATTGATCAATTTCACACTGTAGCGTAATTGTATTGTGAATTCACATTGTAATGCAACTGTATTTATTTAGCTCTTATTCAGTGCGAGGTATTATACCTGGGGTGAATAAACATCCTCTTCCACGGCTTTCAACAGACGAATTGGCACAGACCTTGATTTCGAAAGTGTATGCACCCAATTTTCCTATTTTGATCCGTGTTCACAGCATGTTCAAAATGAATTTGATTAGCAAAGTTGTCAAATTTTGCTCTTTGCCTGAAACCCTGAAATTCTAAGAAAATTCGTAAAGAAAATTGCCAAAGATTAAAGATACGTTTTTTAAAATATTGAAAAGCCTTCTTAAAAAGCGCTGAAATGAAATTATATAAAATGTTTAGAAATCTCCTGACGATTCTCTATAGAATAGTCTTCATATATCAATAATTTTGATTTTTTTTCTTCTGGAATGATTAGTTCACAAATTGTTGTAAACTAAGTTAAGAGAAAAGTGAATCTTATTTTAAATTTGAAAAGAGGTATAATTTTTGTTGCTTTCATTTATAGCGGGAGTATAAAATAAAAAATACATGTACGGACTAAATATTTTTTTAAAAAAGAGAGAATCATTATAGGTAATCTAAATTTTAAAAGTGAATCATGCATTAACCTTTTTATGTAAATAAAAATGTTTTTAATGCATTAAATTGCATAAAGCATTTGATCAGGAAAATTAGAATGCATATTCAAATTGAATGTTCGTAATAAAGATAGATGAGTGAGGAAAATTATGAAAGCAAATACCTAAATATTTACAAAAACTCTTCGATATAATTTGCATTTAGAGATTAAAGGCTCAAAATTACCACCTGATAACTGTTAAACATATCTGTCATATTTTTTCGAAAAAAATGTGAAGCTTATCGAGCAACGGATTACTTTCTTTCATTTTTTTAAAAAGGAAAATTATAAAAATATAGTGACCGTATATTATGAAAAAGCACGTCGCAAAAAAGCAAAAAAAAAAAGCACGTCGTATACGGTCAACATATTTTTATGATTGGCGTTCAATAACATTCATATCAGATCTCAAAATTCGAAAAAAATATTAATTATGGAAAATGAGATAATTTGGTAGAAATCAATTGTACTACTATATAAGACATGTGTAAATCTACAAATGAATCTAAAGGGGGGGATTCTTTTTATTAGGAACTATAATAACTAATAATATAATATTATATTGGGAATAATAATAATAATAATAATAATAATGTAATTTTTATTAGGAACTATAATAGGAAGCCCTCGAATTTTCTTTATTACATCCCTACGTATTTTATTTTAAATAGTGAAATTTGGATGTCATCTCTCCAAATCACCAATTAACATGGGATTTTGCTCATTTGAATCTTTTCAACCTTTCTCCCGAATTTATAAATTACCTTATTAACAGAATTAGACCAAATTCATGCAATCTGAGTCCTAGCACTCAATATCTCATTGCATTCACTTCGTATTCTCAAATACTTTTCGTCACAGAACCTTTCAATTATTCTGTCATCACTAGGTGTTGTGCATTTTTTATTGCCTTTACCAAACACATTTTCTAATGAATGTTTCCTCGTACTTCTTTCAAGAAATACCGCCTTTAATTAGATTTTAACCAGTTTCCTGTCTAATTTCATTAAGCCTTGTTTATGCAATGGTAAATTTTCGATCTTTTTGGATAACCAAACAATGTATGTGCAATTTCTGTTATTTTATACCTTTTGGCATCTCTCAAAATGGAAGAAAACAAAACAAAAACAAAACTGTTACCAACTTGATGCTTAGAAAAAGTACGAAAGAACGTTCTCCTGTCAGCTCCAAAACATAGCTTCGATTCCATGAGATGAGCTAGAAGATTATTATTTAATTAATTTTTTAGAATCGCTAAATGGAAATTTGTTTGAAAGTAGTTATATACTGATTCAATTTAAATTTATTAAACTATTTAAATTTTTGCATTTAAAAATTAAAAAAATTTATTCGGAAATTATACCTTTTCTTACAGCAGCCGTACATGCATCGACATCTATCGTTACCATCTTTTCTTCAATTCTTTTAACATAGTGCAGTTGGAGCCGGTTTTAGTCAGGAAATATCTGTGAAAGGAGTTTATTCCCATTCATTTACAGAACACTGTATATATACATTACTGGTCAAAAGTATTTCAAGGTTGAGAAATTTCACGGTTTTTGAAGAATAAGCCCGTATTAAACAGGTAGACTGAAAGAATTCATAACTACTGCTGATATATCACAAAACTTATTCTATTTCCATATGTCAATAATATAGATATTGATGAATTATCGAAAAAGCAAAAGACAGGTTTTGTCCTACATTGTAGTATTCAGTTTTGTCAGCGCTCCTATAATCACAAGTTGATCATTTTTTAAAGCAAATATTCAAAACATTTTGAAAGCAATTAATCGGGAAACCGAAAGACAAATTTCCGTCAGTATTTAGATAAGTCCATCAACAAATGATTATCAAATTATCAACAAATAATCATTTTTTAGGATTTTATTGATTTCAATCATTTTTACGTTTATAGGAAATAAAGTTTGAGTTGAAACTGTGCTTTCTGGATTAAAAAAAATGATAGAAAGAAAAAAGTTTAAAAACTGCCTTTATTGATGCATTGAGAACTTACAACTTTTTTCAAATGAAATTTAAAGCAAAATTGCATAATCACGATGCCTAAATATAAATATTCTAAACGAACTGGACTCTGGTATACATTTACAGCATATTTTAATTTCTGATTAAAGTTTTGAAATTTATTTACTCGTGATATACGTTGCGGCTTAATTATATTAGTTTCAACGTCTCATACCTTTACAATCATGTTATGACGATAATATTTCTTTTCAAAAAAATATTTTCGACGTTTTAGGACACTAATATAAACATTTTTTTTTAATGATGAGTCTTTAATAAAAGAAAGAGTTTGCTTCGTCGACTAGATTGTAACCTGTATTAAATATATAAATCATAAAACAGTGGACATTATTAAATAATGTTTGTAGAATCCTTTTTTAAAGAAATCACTTCAGATTAGATGAAAAAAGTATTTACAATTAGATATCACCATTTAAATATTTTACCAAAATATTAAGATCACTTGCGCTGTTTTAAATTATGTTATTATATCCTCAGAGGGACAACTTTTTTGACAACAATTTACAACTCTATTGAAATAATTGAAATATAATCATACAGCAACTTCTCAAATTTAACCCTAAACAGTTGCTTCCACCGAATAAATAAAATAAATGGAACTAGAAGAATAACTCAGAAAACGGTCATAAATGTTCACTTTCTGGCAAAGCAGTTTTCTTAACTCGACGGATGACATAATTTTGATCCCTTATTTTTCCTATTCCCGATAGTATTTTGTAAAAAGTCCATACACATTGGGTGATGTTGAATGCTAATTCACTTTTATATTCTTGTTTCAACACAGCTGCTAGATAAATAGAAAATACTAACCGATTTCACTTTCTTCGTTTCATTCAAACAAATGTTTTCGGAATCCATTTAACATTCCGTCTCCTTTGTAGTCAAAAAAGTTAATCGTAATAAAATAATAAATAACAAATATTAATGACTTCAAAAGAAAATTTGAAAAAGTGAATAATTTCATTAGTTATTTGGTATTTTGAAGTATTCTAGATACCAAAAATCTTTTCATAAACACCTGAAATGATGAGAAACTAGCTTCTCTATTCTGGGAATCAAAATAGTTCTTTTCATATAATAAATTTTATGCATCATAAAGCCAGTTAAAAGTTATTATTATAGAAGTAATAAATATGCAGTAAAAACTTTACAGAATATATAAATTACAAAACAGTATAAAACTTTAAAGAATATATAAACTACAAAACTTCTTTAAAGTTTGCTTACTTTTGAAGGTCACTCCTATTTTTGGAGGGAAATATTCATTAAATAGAAGAGATATGGGACAATTTCAATGCTTTCTTATGGGCCATGTGAATCAAGTAATGACCATTCAATCAATATTCCAAGCAAAAAAGCTGGTTGCCAAATACGTATGGCCGATAATTAATTAAACGTTGTTTACTATTTTATCATTATTATTGTAATGTGAGATGAATTTTTTAAAGCACAAAAAAAATTAAATTGCAACATGTGTGATTTGTTCTTCTTAAGTAGCCCCGAATATAACTTCATTGTGCACTTCTAGAAACGAATGATGTATTAAAAGGAACAGCTTTTACCAGTGAACGAACTATATCTGAATGGATTGGAATGAAGAAGTTAAATAAATGTTAAACTACAACTAATAATTTCAACAGATCAATGCACTTCCTTTATTTTTGATCTCAACTATCAATAATCTTATATAATATTTTTATTGCAATAACTTACACTGTACATAGCAGTCCATTTATTCTAATTTCTTTTTGAAAAAACTGATTTTTTTATTTAACTCGGACTAAATTGGGTTTCTTATAATCTTCCGATTTATACAAATCAGTTTGAGATGCACGGAATTCGTTTTTTTTTTTTCTTTCATATTAAACTACAATCTTGTAATTATTATCAGTCTTGTTTCTTTGTTTAATAACATCTCTTTCTGGACTGGGTATTTGTTTTCGCCCGTTCATAAATCGCAGGGAATTCAATGAAGAATAAACAGAAAATTAAAATTTGGAAAAATAAAAAGAATAATAGATTTCATCAACGCCTTCATTTTTCTTGAAAACGGTTACGAAATAGCAAGAGAAGAACCTGTTTCATGGTTATTAGAAGACGAATTTTCTTCCAGTAAAAAAGAAAAGGCAATGGAGAGTGAAATGTCTACCTCAAACTGCATATATATCTTCAAAGTAATGTAATAAAATCCTATAACACATTATTGGAAGAAATCCTAATTTATTAACACATTTTTGAAAAAAAAATCCTAGTTGAAACACTGAATACACGTGAAGATAATTAATTTTAACTCATTTGTGACGTGATTCCAGTTAGGTATATAATAATAGTACAGCAGATATCTTTCCTGAACTCAATTTTTATTCTGGGGAAATTCCATTCTTTTCTGATTTATCTATTTGCTTGCATTTTTTTTATCATTTGAGTGGTTTCAAATCAGCTGAAATGTAAACTGCTTTCAAAAACCGAGAGAATCACTCCCTCAATGCGTATCCAAGAACAACCAAGTAGATTTTTTTTTTAATTGTAAAGTGCGAATGAAGTCAACTGAACCACTTTAGCAGTAATTACTTCCGTTGATTTTGCCGAATGTATGATTTCGAAACCTAAACTTCACCAAACATCAGCCGACAAGGGGGAAGACCCCTTTTCAGACTGATTGGCAGGTAGCCGGACCAATGAGCAATTGGTGGGAGGGTTCGAGAGTCTGCATCCAAGTGCAGCGAAGAGTGGCGAGAGAGCGGATGGGACAGTAAAAACGGAGTCGGCTCAGTGAATCCACTCCGCCCTCGCGCAAACAGGAGACACGTGCATTTCTATGCATTCGAAGCAAGGCAGAATGGGTGAGTAAATACTTCTTTTCCATTTGATGGGAAAAGCAATCGCTTTCAGTGGATTGGATATTTTCAAAATATCGTATTTTTATCACTGGAAAAATATTATTTTGAAAAGAAAAGTTAATAAAAAAGATGACAGAGAAGTGTAAAAATGAAAGTTCAATGAGTTCGGCAAAGAAATGCAGTTTCAATGATAGTTTGAAAAAAATCCCTCAAACTATAATTTTAATCCATTTCAGCTTCGAAATACCGCTTTTCAGTTCAGAATTTAAATTAAAAGATTGGATAAAATTGAAATTATACTATTATAGGTAATATAAAAGAAATATGAAAATTACTTGAACTGAACCAATTTTAATTATGTTTTCAAGTCAAAAGAAGTTGTATTGCCCATTTTCCTTTAAGCAAATTCTTCTAACGACTTTTTCCGAATGATGCATTTTGGATGTTTTATTTTGGATCAAATGATGGTAGTAAGGTCATATAAATCGTTGCATCTTTAAGTTTTGAGCAAACCCGCTTATGGATATGCTCAAATTTTGGTGCAATCGACGATTTTGGTGATGATATAATATGCCTAGTTTCATCCATCTAGCTTGCTGCCTTTTTGTGTTCATGCGTACATGGACAGATTGACCTTTCGTAAATAGATTTCGTTCAAAATTGGATAGAATTTCCTAGTTTTTATGAAAAGACTGCGTATCAAATTGCAGTTATCCTAGTTCATTGCTTTCATAAACTTTCAAAAATGGTGTTTCCGTTCTCATAGAGTTTTAAAATGTGCTCGAAGTAGCATTTTTGTTTTTAACATTACAAAGTTTTTTAAAAAGTAAAAAGGAAAAGAACAGGCCTTTTGCCTAAACAACATGAAATATTAGTTGTTTCTAATTTTTTCGGGTTTCGAGAGAGATTGAATAGCTCCGAATTTATACTTTCAAGATTTTCTTTCAGTTACTATTTAATATTTCAAAATTCTAAGGAGTTTTCGCTTAAGTTTTTTTTTATGATGATTTTTTAAATTATACTGGGTTCTCTACATTAGGACTGTTTCAAAAAAAAAAAGTTTAGACGAGAAAATCGTTAAGTTCATAAATTTTGTTTATTTTTAAAAGAAATCTTTTGGCAAATTCATTTTAAATAATAAATATTTTATCAACAATGAAAATTTTTGTTCGTTATTTTAAGAAATTGCTTTTCCCAAATTTCTTTATTTTTAGGTAATGTTTTATTCGATTATTCTTATTGTATAAACCTTAATAACGATAATCGCTCCTAGTAATAGTTTACATTTTAAATACCCTTTTTTCATTTAAAAAAAGGGTATTTAAAATGTTCCTACAATCAAGTCATTCAGTTAGCCGAATTTTCATCTCTGAAAGTGCGTTTTTGATTTTAACTTATATAACTTTGAAAATTCTCTTGTTTTAACTCATGTTTTAAAATGTAGAAGGAAAAATTATTTAAATACGAATAGTTTTCAGCATATCCCATTGTGTCTATTTTTATTTCGGAATCAAAAGGTATTCGCACTTATGAACAATTTAATACCATTAACCAATGCGTCTTATCTGAAAGGTACATTTAGATATCATGATCTAATTGAGAGTTAAGGACCAATGGAATTTGAGATAGAAAAGGGGGGGGGTAATTTTAAAAAATATTTATAACTGGGAAGAGCAAAAATCATAAAACTTTATTAACAAAACAGGATCTTTATAAAATAGCTCGAATTTTTGCTGCATCTTTTAATGTAAAAATTATTAAAGGAATAATATACAATACATTTATAAAAGTTGAAGTTAAAAAAAAAGTGCTTGATTGAACTTTAATATATAACTGATATTTTCAGTGAAAATGATTCTGCAAAAATCGGCTTCAAATTATTGATAAATTTTTTTAATGAAAAATATTATCTGCATTTGCATAGTTTCAAAATTTCGTGAAAATGGATTTCACTTCTGCCTTAAATAATGCTAATATCTTAATAAAAATAATAATAGAAGAGCATATTAAAAAGAATTCATCAAGCATTGAAAGAAAAAAAGAGGATATTTCATTTGCATTATTTTTTCTATTATGCTGAATTTTGTCATAACAAAAGTGACAAATAATTTTTTTTAAATAAACACTCAATAAAAAAAATTAAAAACAATATTTAAAAATTTTAAATTTTTCGTTTAATTAATTTGTTATTGAATGCAGTTGGGAAGTTTATCGCTAGTAAATGCATATGCACAAATTGCATTTTGGTAAAAATAAGTTTGGTGTCTAATGCCCTGTAATAATGCCCTTTTTTTTATTTGTCCTAAGCAATGGTGAAAAACCATTTTTTTTTTCCAGACTTAATTTTGCTTATGAGCATTATCGCAAACCGAAAATAAATGCCACAACTTCTTTAAAATTTTTAAATATCATTTCAAAATTTTAGCGACTAAAAATCTTGCCGTAATATGAAAGCGTTTATGTGATTGCATATTTTTTCCCCCTGGTGTGAATAACCAAAACCCAGTTATCTCAGAAAAGGATACCTCAAATATGGAAATGAGAAGCTGCTTTATAAGTAAATGGGTTCTCGATTCCTGGATGAATTTTGCTTTCATCTCAGAGCTCAGTGTAAATTTCGTGGCTACCCTGAATGCCTAGACAGGTCGAGAGAACTTCTTTTGTGGTTTCCTTGGACCGGATTATCTGCAGATTGGTTTCTGTCACATTAGATACGTGAATGTGGTGTTGCTATAAAAATAAGCACATTTTCTTTTCCAGTGTGCCGTTTTAACTTTCATGACGGCTTATTAACCCGAACGCTTAAACAATCAAATCATAACAATAAGAGCCCTATAATTTTCCTTTGTTTTGGATTAGGAAGAGAAAAAAATATCATCTTAAAGATTAAAAGTGATATTGAGAAAATCCACCCCTTATTATCGAAAAACATTAACAGATACAATTTATAAGGATGATAGAAGCCTGTTTGATAGAAATAATCTACTATTATGAAAATTTGTTACCGAAGGTAATATAAGCCTGAATCTCTGAATTCAATGAGATTTTCCTCGAATGAATAGTAATTTGATAGAGTTAAAAAGAGACGGAAATGAAAATTGAATGTTTCACATTCTTAAAAAGAAGTGTTAGAATTCTCTTGGCGAGCATAAAACTTTAGTAGCGGATCATTTTAATTATTATATTCATACGATAGCAAAAATATACGATTTGGGAGAACTCAAGAAAATGATGACTCCATTCATCATGAAAATTGGCTCAATGACAAAATTAACCCTTAAAAAAATGATGACAAAGCTATTTATTTGCTTCACCTGACTGAAGTACTTCTTATAAAAAAAATACCAACTTTCTTTTTCCTCTAGTATTTAATAGTTCATGCCGGTTTCAATGTCATCATAGCATCGAATGACAAATATGAGCCGTAATAAGATTTTATACTTTAAAGCTCTTTAGACTGCAATAATTTCTCTTAAAATTTGTTACGTATATTTTTCTGTTACATACTGCAGAATACATGTAATACTAAAAATAGAAATGCTTATAACATCAATAATAATTCAAAATGGGATAAACAATTTCTTCAGAAATAAGAAATATTATCGCCTAAAAATAAATGACAAAAGAATATTTGCTTACTGGTCATATTTTAGTGTGCGTGTTTTTTCTCCATCGATTTCCGATAATAAATAGGAAAGAGAAGATAACAATTTATTGAAACAAATATTAATTTAGCATAAATTTGAAGATCGAATGTTGCTATTTATAACTAAGAAGTCAATTACTACTAATTCAAAGAAACTACATATTCATTATTAAAACCCGTTTCAGTACCAAACAGGAGAGGGATATTGTTGTTAACAACTTATCATTTTTAATAAATTCAAGTTTTGAGTACATTGATTTTCTTTGAGTATATGATTAGAATGGTCTTTTCTTTATTGAATCTAACTGAATATTTTTAAATATAATCGGTTTTTTTTTTTTTTTTTTTTTTTTTTTTTTTTTTTTTTT
>JAPMOR010122209.1:516399-570621 GCA_026543865.1 Argiope aurantia | reverse complement strand
TAACAAACTATAAAGAAAATAAATGCAAAGCTACGATTTTGGCAGTAATGAAGGTGATAATATTTAAAAGTAAATTTTACCTAATTATTTTAAATATTATATTTTTAAGAAATTAATTTTAATACTTTAAAGAGTTCTAGTTTTGCAGCGAATTAATAAATGAAAATAAAATATTTTTATTCAGAGGAAACTCTAGATTATCAGAGGTTACTAAAATCAAATTGTTTCTAAAGAAACTTCAGTGTTGAAAAAAGGAGTATTTTAACATTAAAAAAATAAAATACCGGGTTTTTGTGTAAAAAAAATAAACTTGTAAGTGATAATGTCTCATAAAGGTATGTGCAAGCCCCCTTATGCCAAATAAAAAAAATTTTCAAACGTATTTTCATTTTGCTGTGTTTTTTCGGCAATTTTGAAGAATGAAAGAGATTGCTATGCCGCCTAATTCCACGGCTAATCGGTGCTTATTGCTACGTTAAACGTCAACAACCTTCTTCCATCTCTATTTTTGTGAAATCACCTGGTGCATGCTTAAAAGGTAGAGAATTTCTCTATTTAAAATTAGGCAGTACATATCTTGAGAAAAAAGGCAAATAATGACACCCTAGTAAGAACAAAACCATACTAAAACCTTTTAATTGGTCGTCTCATTTATACGTGGATAATCAATTTTTTGAATTAAAATTACTTTTGAAAATTATAATTAATATACAAAGTTTATTAATTATTCTTGATATGCAGTAAATTTATCAGTTATTCTTGATAGGCGGTAAATTTATCAATTATTCTTTGATAAATAGTAAACGTATCATTTATTTTTGCAATGTTAGGTAGATTATGTTTAAATAGACCTTAATTGTTCTCAGATTTTAAGAAATTGAATTTTTTTATATTTTTTATTTTTTTCTGCAGCTTTATCATTATAATAAAATATAGTTGCACGATTAATTAAGTATATTATTGAAATTACGTATGGTCTGATTCCTAATTCTTTCAATTAAAAAATTCTTTGATTTTTATTTATTTTATTTTATTTTATTTTACTTTATTTTTGTAACTATTCAATTTTACTTAAATATAAGTTTTAGGACAAAAAATTTAATTCATAATCGTTTTAATTTGATTCCAAACTCAAGCGACAGTACAATTGAAAATAACAGAAGTTTTTTTAAATAAAACTTAGTTTTGAGTATTTACATAAAAGCATCCTAAAATGGACGGTAAAATTTTAAGGATTATTGGAATAAATGTAGTCATTCAAATATCTGTTCCTTTTGCTACAAATTGGATTAACATGTCGAGTTATATACTCAATAATGCAATAAACTTTCAATGTGATAATAGTTTTAAGAAGAATAAACACGTATCTATAGTTACACCAGATTGGTTATTGCAATAACGCGTTGTAGTTATCATTATATGTTGTTTAATTATTTAAAAATTCAAATATTCATGAATATTGGTCTTCATTCTAAAAATGATAATTGGTTAAAAAAAATTTTTACTAAAAAATAGACTTAACAGAGGCCGATTTCGACAAATTGCCCTCCGTTACAACAATTTTAGATTGATTTTTCAACAATTTTTGATAAATGTAGAATATCTACAGTCGATTTATTAAAAAGCATACTAAAGAGGATTTACTGGTTATTTTGCTTTACATGTTTAATAAAGAAAAATACTATAAGATCAGTCCTCATCTTAATTTGTTATCATATTATAATACTTTGTTAGTTGGATTAAGTTTAATATGGATTATATTATTTTAGATAGAAATGTTAAAACTTTTTTTTAATTTTTTGAAATAAAATAATTCATGAATTAAGAATTGGGAAGCTTTTAAATGAATGATAAAAACGAATGAATGAAAATTCTTCGAATCAAATGTATTCGCTCTGTGAATGCTTCTATGGAAAAAAAAATTGAGCTCTGCTTGTTTCAAGAAATGCATGATAAAATCTCCTCCGACCCTCTTCTTTAAAATGAAATGTATTTATTTTTTAAACAGAAATGATTGAAGACATTTTCTCGATATTTAAGATATATTCGCAGCGCCGAGTAGTAAAAATAACCTAGACATCACTACAAGCAAACGAGAGAAAATGTCTTTTAAAAGAAATCCTCTTATTTGAAAAAAATTGTCAGATACAACGTTCAAATGGATTGTTTTTAAAACGCATAAAATCCCTAAAATCGCTTTGATTTTTTTCATGATTAAGTAAATAAACAAAGAATCTGGGTATCTGGAGAGAAGAAAAATCGTCCTTTTGTACATAATTATTTAAAACACTGCTGTTAATTTCCCTATTAGAATAGACAAGAAAATAATAAATAAAATTTGCTAATTCGAATAGCATTGTTCTTAAACCACAATTTTTTTTTTTTTAAGAAATAACGTGAAATATTAATTTTTTTAAAAGAAATAACGTGAAAATTTTAAAATAAACCTTAGCAGAATCATAACAGAACATTTTTTTTGTGCTAAAAATATTGAAATTTATGTTATTTAAATAATTAGTAAAGACGTAAAATAAACATTTTTCGCATTGCATTTCAAGAAATCAATGTAAGAAGATAAAAAATTTAAAAAATTCTGCCATTTTAAAAATTTTTTTAAATGGCAGAAAAAGTATATTGTATCATTTCAATATACATTTTCTCTTTTCTGGGCTAAATACAATAGATTTATTTCAGATGAATTAAATTAAAAATGTACTTTTTTTCCATCTCTGCACAAATTATTTAAAAGCTGCTAAACTTTAGCAGAAATCACATCTATTTGGTTGTTTGACCACATGTGCCCAGTTAAATTTAGATAGAATGTTTTCCGATGAAACTATATATATTGCTAAAAATTTAAAAATTAAATAATGTGCTCTCAGTATCTTGAATCATCTCAAAAGATGACTTCTATCATTCCAAAAATATTCATTTATAGATTTGGGAAATATTTCTAAAAATTTGCTTTTTTCCTTTAAAACTTAATGCGATGCATTGTTTCGATTAATTTTTTAACAGATTGCAAAGGTTTTCGTACTTTTCATCAAACTCATGCTTATCTTTATTCATATTTATCATTTTCTTTCCATACAATCCCCAAATCACTCAGTTGAGTTGCTTACCTGATAAATTCGTAGTCGCTTGGGTAGATCTGATAACATCCCCAGCACTGTTTAGATGAGGTTTCCATCCCTTATACATTGCGACAACTTTGAAACTTTCAATTAATTGCTAGAAAATTCAAATTTCATGCTTTTCGGCATACAATAGGAATCTTATTCGTTCACTAATTCATTTTGTTTAGTTGTAATAACATTTTGTTTGGAAGCAACGAGTAAGTTATTTTAAGACGGCTCTCGCAATTTTGAGCCTCTAGCAGATGACGAAGACGGCACTTGATGTGATGTTTCCTTTCCAGATTTCCACACTACACCAACGAGATAGCGTTTGTTATATGGCTTCAGATTTAGTATGCACCAGGCTCACATACATGATAGATCTTTGGTGAAATGGGTTTCTGAACCTGCAGCCGAAACCTTACCACTAAGCCTCCGGAGTCTATCTGTTATTAAACGTTTTAAATTTGTCACATATAAAACTATAAGATGAGAAACATATATTTATATATTGTATAAATATTATATGACAATATATATTTATACAATATATAAATATATATTATCACATATATTTGTCTCATATAAATATGTAGATCCATTGCATTTTTAAAGTCATTTAACATTTATATTTCTTTTGGATTTTCACAAAATTTTGAGATTTTTTAATTTGAAATTTCTGTGTTATTCACTCTGTTGCTGCATTAAATATAGGATCAGAATTGAAGCCTGCAGTTGAATAATTACTGTTAACCTAAAAATTCCATCAGTTAAACTGCTAAGAATTTCAAATTAACGGTTGAAGCTATTATTAATGTTTCGTATATAATATATTCTTTAAAAACAAGATGATTTACATATAATGTCAGAAATTACTTTTTTTAAGGATCAAAGTATTTACTACACTTGTAATGATATTGAATGACAAAATGTTTGGACATGAAATTCTAAATGCAAATGATACAAATTGTGTTTGGAATTTATTGATGCAACCTGAACTGCAAGATAATATTGCACCAAAGTGCTTGAATAGATTTCAAAACATTTCATTGAAATATCGCTTATTTATTCAAATTATCTCATAATCATTTACTAATGAGTTTGTAGAATTTGACAAGATTGATGTGTTATGACTGAAACGATATTGTCCTATTTAATCAGTCAACATTTTGCGGGGAAAAAGGCCTTTGCTCGCATTAAAAGTAACATTATCTTCGTCAAAGAGGAAAAGAATATCTCCAGTTGTATATTTATAATTGACTAAATGTAGATTTTGATTCAAATATTGCCTAAACGAGAATTTGGATTCGACTAAAAAAAATTCGAATAGAATTTCGGAATCAACCACGAGACTGTTTTCTTATCATATTTTAAAGCATTTTATTTTTTAAAGAGAATAAATAAACTTTATGATTTTGAATCAGCACGGTAGAAAAGATACCGAAAAAGTTTTTTAGCTAAAAAAACTTGTAGGTATAATTCGGTAAAAAAATGTTAAATTTGTTTAATTCATAACATTCTCATAAAAATTTCCTTAATGAAAGTCAGTTTCTATTGACATCCAGTCATTTCTCCTGATTTTAATGATTTCTGACTGCAGATAAAAACCTTAATGATGAAAAGCTTTTAAAAATGATTAAGGTGAATTGTTTAAATTTTACACTTCATAAATTTGAACTTGAAATCATTCTGCATTGGTTCTGATTAACGCGTATTTGCCTCGCTATGTTATCTAAATGTCGTCTTATTCCCCAGGAAATTTTATATGTTTTTTATTTCTTTTCAAGAAGAAGTTTTTCTCTGTCAAAGTAAAAATTGTACGAGGAAAAAAGAAAAAAAGAAAAGAAATTTTCTACCTTCTGTTTATACCTTAACGACAAAAATATTATGCTGCGTTATGAGATGCAGAATTCTAAAACTTCAGAAGAAACACCTTCATTCGATTAAAGGATAAGATTTTACCCTACCCTCACCACTTAGTCTTCACTATTACTATTCTTCTTACTTACTCTTCACTTTTATTAATCTACTTACTTACTCTTCACTTTTATTAATCCACTTACTAAATCTTCACTTTTATTAATCTACTTACTTGCTCTTCACTTTCACGATTTTTTAATTAGTGCACTGTCACTGATTTCAGAAATTTCTCTTTCATTATTATATAAGTCTCTTTGTAATTCAGAAATTAAGTAAAACTTATCTCATAAGAGGTAAGTAATTGATTAAATTTTGAATCGATTTTTTGTTATTAGTCTTTATATACTGTAATATTCAGGTCCATATGATTGATATACATGATAAATCTTTGTTGCAAATGGCTGAGATTTTTGATCGCATCATAAATTAAGAATAATTCAAATAAACAATAAAGATGCTTTGCCTTATTTTTTTTAATTATATTAAAAACCATGTTAATTTTTGAGTAATTATTTAATAAGACGAGTTTTTGGAGTGACTCTAAAACTGTTCAGTAACTGGTATAAAGCAACTAACAGCTCTAACTGCAGAAATGATTTTTGTTTCTTTTCTGTCTGACATCTTATTGTAGAAGAGCTGTCTCTTTTCAATAAAAATTGCATTACCGAAATGAGGATGGATGCTCCTTGGATTCCATTTGAAGATATATCTACTTGAAGATATTTCTTATATAAAAAGGCAAATTTTCTGAAATAGAGGCGTTTTAAACGTTCTGACTTGTATCGAATATTCCAAAGAGAAGATCCATGTTTATAGAAAGGGAAAAAGAAAGTGCTTTGAAATTGAATGTAAAAATTTCATTTTTTAATACGATTCATAGACTGCATTTAATAATACAGATAATCCGTACGTAAAATGACGATTACAGATTTGTTTTTTATTTAAACGCTTGTTTACATGCACATAAATTGTATGAGATCCAAGATATGCAATAAAGTGTTTTCTTACTTTTATAATAAATTATTTTTTAAAATTTTAAATAAATTTGTAATGGTAACATTAAATTTCTAGTAATTAAAGTTGTGTAATAAAATTTTATTCTACATTCTTTTCCATTCTATATCGTTTGATGTTGGTCTCTGGAACGACGACTAAACGGTATTCATGTAAATACAATTACCCAATTTTAACTTCCTTAGAAAGCTTTCTAATCAGATTTTAAAACTTTTATGGAAATATTTATTTGATTCACAATCAACAAACATGCTTCAACAAGAACCCCTGTTTAATGTAATTATTTATGCTAAGAATAAAAAAACATACAGAATCAATTAACATTCCTCCTCTTCCTATCGATTTTTCCATGTCGGGACAGTCGATATGAGCTACGAAAAATTTTACTTTACTAAAATTCTATAATAAGACTAAAGAGTAAAATGATCAAAATTATCAGAAATATATTTCACGATTACAGGTTCATAATTAAAAGCATGGAAAGAAATATTTTATCTTTATTTAATCGTAAAGATCATTCATTACTTTTCACTAATTTAAAAGCGCCAATAACTGCTTATGGCATCAGTTACAATATTTTATATCACATCGACAATAAAGAGTACCGTTTAAATCAAACTTGCATATTCGTAAGATATCCGTTTTTCTGCATGGTATTCAAATGAAAACAAAGAAGGACAGTATGTATTAGGTAGCAGATATTGAACTTCATTAATTGCTAATCGATTAAAGAACTTTTTCTTAGGAGTAATCTGCACCAAAACATCTATTGATGCAAATATAAAAATTAAAAAGTTGATAACAAACTAATAAAGAATAGAATATGGATTCGTTAATAATTTCAAACCCTTAAATAATGACAATATTTAATATACTAATAGATCTATGAATTAAAAAAATCTAACCATCATTGATAAGTGTTAAAATTTAGGTTGAATGACTTGTTAAATCTGTTAAGAATTCTTAATGTATACATTAGTGAAAGCTACTTTTTAAAAGAATGAAACATTGTAAGTTTCTTTTTTAGCACCGTTTTGAATTTTAATGTTATATTATTGATACCAAAGTGCTTTGCAATTAAACGAGAAAGTAATTATTTGATTTAAGGTACCGAACAGCTCATGATTAATATTTATGGACTTAATGAGATTAATATTGCTGCTTTCTAAAAGAATGGACAGCTCCTGATCAACGTTCAAGAATTCAAAATTGTAGTGATATCTTATTTATTCAATGAAATTTGAATACCATTCTTTTTATTCGAATTATATTTACAAATGACAATGTTATGTCCAAGTGGCTCAAAAATAAAATCAAAGCAGCTATCAGAAAATAAGAACTATCTTAGATAACTTCAAACCCTTTTAACTTGAGTATGTTATTGAAGTTTCTGAGATGATATAGGTAATCATGTCAATCAAAGCAGACCATCTCCTCTGCAAAAAGCCGCCAAATCTCCATCAGCAGACTGCTCAGGATAAGAGATCGAGCGTGGGATTCACATCATTCATGGGAATGGAAAGATCAGCTGATGAGTGAGGGCGACAACTGAATTTTATAAATAGGATTTATTTATTTATTTAAAAAAATTGAAAAGACTGTGAAATGGATAAAACGTTGAAAGTTACGTTATTATTATTTTTTTCTATCATAAAACGATAAAACATATAAAGAGCTTAGAATGACCATGTGATGAATGAATGAATTTTCAAATCAAAAGAATCTCTGGTGCAAAATTCAAAAGAGATGTTGCTGAAGGTTATTTAAAAAGCTTAAATCCTCATAACTGGTCTGTTGTATATTCTTAGTATTAAAAATAATAGCATTCGAAAACATTTTTATAAATACTTTAGGGAACAATTATGATAATTAAAGAAACGTTTTCGGCAAATCAAGAGATTTTGATTGTTACCTGGAACGTTTTAAAGAGATTTGTTTTACAATTTTAAAGAAATAAATCTATTATTTATTTCGAGGAAATAAAAAAAAGCACGATAAAGTTTCAAAAAAGTGTCATTTTTCTTACCCTGTAACAAAAGTTTATGTTTCAGCACTTTATTAATTATTTCAATAACATGCTACAACTTTAATTACAAAAAATGATGCTTTGATAAATATATTAAATTGATTAAAATTTCATGTTTAATATCAGTAGCGTGGTTGTAAATAAAACAATCTTAAACAATGACACTAAATATGATTTAACTAGTTGCAAATTAATTTTTTTACCGTCATTTAAAACCCAGAGCAAAAGAACCGAAATTCAACATGACAGGTAATTACAGACCTGAAGATATCAAGTTGATGGGTTAATAAAAGTACGCATTTAAATAAGAATTGTAAGATATCAAAAAAAATTCAAAGGGTTTTTCCCGTCATTTTTAGGTAAATTGCCATTTGGTGGGAAAGAAGTATTGTTAATGAGCTTAACAAAATTCTGAATCGGACTATTTTGCAAACATAATAGTAGTCGGTGTAAAAATATTTTCATCGAATCAATTGACGAAAAGGAAGCGCGAATTAAATTTCACTGCATTTAAACATCCTTAGAATTAATCGTACACGGAATTTCTTCATACCCTTTTCTTCATTTTTATTCCCATGTCATTATCTTCATCATCATCATCATCATTATTATTATTAACGCCATCCCATGTCGCAGATGCCTATAATCCGAAAGATTTTCTTTCATTATTGTAATTAATAAGGTTTTATAATGATATCCCAAGTTTTTTTTATTAATTAGTCTATTAATGTTAATACGTTTATCTGTATTATGTTGCTGCTGACAGTTCTATATAATAACGAGCTTAACTATCAGAAAAATATTAAATAACATATGGAGCAAAATATGAAAACGGAGAATTGCGCTTTAGTATTGTAATTAGTTTATTATATCATTAGAACGGGATATCTACTGAAGAACTTTCGCTGGACTGTCATTGTTTGCATCATTTAAATAATACTACTGGTTAGATTATTTTCTTCTACAATATGTTTTGATATCTAAAACTGAATCTGAAGACACGATTTCTCTTTTTATTCTTCTACTTTATTGAATGTAACTGAAATAATTACTTTTCTTATCATTTATTTGGATTTTGTGAATATTTTTTCTTAATTCTACAATATCTGGAGGGATTACTACACTTACATAATTAATCTCCGGAATCTCACCTAGACTAACGTGACACTGATCTACAATTATAGTGTGAGACTACATAGAACGCAAGTATGAATTTTCGCAGTCATATGCAATCGAATATATAGAGCGGCTAAGTGTCTACCTTTTGATGGATTAGCAGCATTCTTCTACAATTCTGATGATATGCTGAATTACATCCATCTAATTCCAATGTCTGCGGATTTGTCCTTTCCAATAGTTATTTTATTAATATAAGCTTGGTTGTTCATTGAAAATCATTTTATTATAAGTAATTCTAAAGTTACGAAATTAATATCTTTGTTACAAACCATGAAAACTTCTGAGATAGATATCGACATAATAAAATATTTCGATAACTGGGACGAATTCCAACAAAAGATTGTTTTCAAATTTGATTAACTCCATATAAATAATAATTCACAAAAAAGAAAATGAATTAAAAACAGATACAGTAAAATCTGCAAGGAATACAGCAAAATTAAGAATCCTTTTTCAATTCAACTTGCAGATCCAGAATGCACAATTGAAAATGTCATTTCTATTAACAGGTTCCTCTTGATTGACTCATCCTCTTTAAAATTCGAGTTTCTTATGAATTTAAATCCTAGTTATGCGAATTTGATATTTGCTCCACATGGTCAAGGGCTCAAATCTTTGTTTAAACTGCTTTAACCCCGTACTTTTAATATCAGAAATAAAATACATCTAATGCTAAAACACACTAGTGCATTACGTGCGTATGTTCTTAGATCTTTTCAAGCAAAACTGAATGTCTTTAAAAATACTGAATGTTGCTGTCTGTTTACTGCGCATAATTTTTCTGAGAGCGAATATGTTCATTGCAAAAAATATTATGCTACATAATTTCAATCGATTCACATAAAGAAAATCAATCAAAAATATTATGAATTAGAAAAGGGTTGCTTTAGAGGTTAAAAGTAATATTTTAGCTTCTTCCAAAATTTCATATAATTTTGTTGTCTTTTATCAAGTTTGTTGTTCTTTTGAATAATAGGTTTAAAATGAGCAAATGGATCAATATCTTTTGACGGGCTGGGTCCAAAAATTGCTACACATTTAAATTTCGATGATAAAAATTTGTGCCAAATGGCATCAATTGTTTTTTTTTCTCTGCATTTTTGAGTTCACACGTTCGCAGCCAGATTTTTGTCCAACACTTAATAGAAATATGCAATTATAGGGTAAAAACAGGTGATAAATTTCATCTACTTAATTCCTTCGGTTTTTTTCATTTTCAAGTACAAAGATTAATAGACACGCATAATTCTAAAATGTGTTTCTCGGGCTCTAGACGACTAAAATGTGAAAATTCATAAAAATCTGGAAATTTCAATATTTTAGTTTGAGTGGAAATAAAAGCGGCCTCTTCAAATAAAGAAAATTGGTTATTAGAACTTCATGAAAATATAACTTTTTGGCAGAAAAACACGAATAGTATTTTAATTTATTACATGTTTTTAAGATCTTCGAAAGCTTATAAGTTTGAATCACTGAATTCGGTTGAATGCGTGCTTTTTTTTTATGTTCAGCATGACAATGAATAAATATTCTTCAAAACATTTGAGTTAATATCTGCGTTTTCCGAAATATTTAATTGTCACATTGTTCACGCCAGATTATTTCAATAAAAAGCAGCCTTGTGAAAACTGAAATTTTGAAAAACTAACCTTTAAAGGACTTTTATAAGGGCTCACTGAGGTGAATCATTCCCGAAAAATGATTATTTTGTAAAATTAAACTCTAAATTGCTGAATTTTTTCAAATTTTATTTACATTACTTATTTACAATAAAATGATGCGCTTTTGATATAAAGTATTTTATTCTGCCAGTTAAAATGCTACATGTCGATTTTCTTTTGATCTAAATCTTACTTGATCCTTTGCACTGGAATGTCTCTTTTCAGATACCATTCTAGATTATTTATCATTTTGATGTACCTTGATTTCGAAAGAAGAAAAAAAATCAGCCGATACGTTAAGACTTTTCGAAGCAGTACATATTTATATGTCGGGAAAAAATTATTACTTTAATTACTTTTCGAGTGCAAACGGATAATTAACTATTTCAGTTTGCAATTATCGGCTCTCACAGTGAATTATTTATGGAAGGAATTTCGAAAACAGCTTTTCCAAAAAAATTTCTCTATGAAAAATGAGTACATTTTGAAAGAAAATATAACTTGCTAAAGCAGTTACAGAGTAATTCGAGTCATTATGAGGAGTCATTTTTCTCTGATGTATCTTTACGTCATGCTTCACTCAGTGTCTTTGAGCTGAAACATTTGTTACAAGTTATTTTTCTTTTTACTTCTTCCATTAAAAAGTGTATTTAATATTTGCCAAAAAAAAAAAAAAAATGTTTTCTGGTATGAAAGTGACAAAGCGTCAAAAATCCAAACTCGACTGTTCTGGAGGTTTTTTTATCCTTATTTCTGGTGGCCTCATCTGCAAATCATTAAGACTTTCCTGGGTTATTGATAGCAGATTTGGGATCTCGCCGTTCGAACGTAAACTGATAGCCGGCCACCGCAGAAACAAAAATAAATAAGGACACTTTTTCCCGCTGCGATAGCATTCTCCCCGCTTGACTTTTCACCCGGCTTCCCCTACTTCCAGACGACAGAAGCACTGCGGCGCACAACTTTTAATTAGGAAAAGCCTTCTTTTTTCATTGCTTTGTCATCTCTCAGTAGATGCTGGAGTTCAAAAGATATCGCAATTTAAACGCGAAACTTTCCAACTGTTTTTTTCTTCTTTCTCTTGCATGTTGAATTAAAATGCTGAAATGATAGAAAATTCTAAATTTACGAAAAATTTTAATATAAAATATTTTAAATCTTTCTTTAAGTTTTTATAGAATTTTTAACTCGGAAAGATTTTGACTTCTCAAAAATCTGAAAGAAAGTAGATAGTAAATGAAATTGTTTTTAGATGTTTTATATTAATGCGATCGAAAGAAATTAAATTTGTATGGATGACAGGATAAAATTGTATGAAGTATAAGAACAGTGTCAATTATTCTTCAAACTCCAAAATAAAAGCCCCTAATTTAAAACATTTCTATGGATCTAACCTCTGATCTATTTTTAACTAATGTTTGATTTATTACTGTTTGAACTGTAATTTCAGCTATCATCAGTATTAAAAAATGACATTTGGACCCATCAATTTAGATCTTGATTACTTTTTTAAAAAGTCACCTGACAGTCTTGATGTCGCAGGCATCTCTGCTGTCCAACTATGGCTGGAATATTTGTGATTCCTTGAACAGGTACAGCTCGTGGGAGTACCTGTTCGCAAATACATCTATTAATATAATAAAACTTATGTTTTTCACTAAAAGATGTTTATTTTTCTTCACGCTCACGTATGAAGATAACGTTTCCAAATCTGTATCATGCAGATTCTTCTTTGAAAACTTTCCCCTATACATATGTACACGTAATAAATAACTTCTTGCGCGGTTCACTACTTTACTAACCGAGTCTTACAAAATTCAGTAACTCATTTTCATTCTCTTAAAACAATGATATTTTTAAAATGTTCAATTGACGATTTCGTATGAATTTTGTTCCATTTTAAAGAATCAAAAGTTTCGAAGTAACAACAAAATCTCATCACTGACTGAAAGCTGATTTTGTATCTATTATTAAAGGCAAAGCCTCAGGTCTGACATTCAAAAATAGCCGTCGACTGGAATCCTCTAGATCCTCATTTCATCCTTTGAATCATTATACATCAAGGGTAGATCCAATAAAAAATATTTAATGCTGAACGGAACGATTATATTCTATCTTATGTATCATATCATATATTTGTGTAATGATGTTGGTATTGACATCTCCTTAGATAAGTAGCAATAATTCCGAAAATCCTTAAATGCCTTCACAATAGGCATTAATTCTTATAAATCTAAAACAATGCTTTCTTTTTGTAAAAATGTAGGATATTTCATCCCATACTGATTTTGGATTGTAAAGTTGTATGCATCACCTGAGAATTGACAGTATCAAGGAATGACCGGAATTAGGAATGTATTTGAAAAGTTGATTTGGTATTTTAAAGAAGCTCACAAAGAAAAACCAGTCTAGCAGAAAATTAAAATTATAATAATTATACTAAGGGAAAATAGCCTCGACTTTACCCTTTCAGCATGACTTGGTAAGGATTGCTGTTGAATAAGAAAACGTAGAAAAGTCTTTTAATCTGATTTTAATTTTATGCCAACTTTTGATGATGGTATAGTTTAAGTAATCAAGATATAAAATATCCTCAAAACTGATATTTAAGATGACATCAACAGATTAATTATAAAAATCTAGATCCTAATAACAGCAAAATTTATCTGATATAAACAAATTTGCTTTCACGTCTTAATAATGAGAATTGAGAATGCTGTTAGGACAGTACTTATACTCTTTTAGATGCAGGAGAAAGCAAATACACATCAAAAAGGAAAAATAGGACTCTGAGAATTGAAATACATCGAAATATGTAAACAAAGAAGCTTATGTATGATCCAAATAAGAAAAAATGTTTGTGTCCCATTGGTTTCGTATTAGGACAAAATTGTAAGCAACTGACTTCTTCTTATGATTGTTGAAAAGTGTTGTCAACAAGTCTAGACAAAAGAGATATAAGCTTTTATGATTATCTCATGCATTCGCGGAAGAAGAGAAAGTGCACAAGATAAATGCAAAGTATAAAAAGACTTTTCTTCAATTTTACGAATATTTAGCTTTTTATTGTATATCATTTGAGAATCATACTGAATAATTTTGACCAAATTGATGAATAAAAAGAGAAAAATCCCCCATTTCATTTTAAGAAACATTTTTTCAAGGTGAATTGCTTGTTCATGACATAACTAAAGTTTGTCCGAAGAATGTAAACACATTCATTTGGAAATATGTGCTATTTGTGACAATTTATTTACCAAAAACGTATTAATTTTATATGTTACCTCAGAATACTGGTTAATAATTATGGCTTATAAAAAGTGGACTCATTAATAGAACGAAACTTACTCATGCAGAAGTACAGTTGAGCTGATTTTTTTTCTCTAAAACGAGCTGCATACCTAACTTTGTTGTTGTTATAAAACTATATAGTTGCTTGTCATATTTGTTTTCATGCCACATCAGTCTTTTATTGAACTATACTCGTTAATTATTTGCTCAAACAGTTTTGTACAGAAAATTTAGAGAGAATAATTAACTTTACATAAAAATCATGGAACTATGAATTAATTTTTGCCATAAAGGTAATAATAAAATTTATATGAAGCAGGTACTATTGAATGGTATTTTAATTCAATAATATTAGTTCTTCATAGTCTCCAAACTCTACTTTTGAGCCTTTTTTAGCTTTGATATTTCTAAAATCCAAGCATCATTTCGATTTTCTACAAATGCAGCTTAAATTTGGTATAATTGAAGTAAATGATTATTCAACATTCTTCTGTAAATGAATGAGCAACACCTTAGATGATTCTTGTGAGCACGCACTATAAAATTCCCATAAAAATAGCATGCTAATAATAGTTTGTCTTTAATAAATTAAGGATACCTTTAACATCCAATTCGATAAATTGCCTTGATTTCGAAATACCAATATAAAAAAATCACATAAAAAATTAATTTGTCTCCGATAATTTATTTTTTCATAGACTGTAGTAAAAAGATTTTCTTCTAAATAATTTAATTTTACAAATTAAATATTTAATATTTAACTTTACAAAGGTTTTTACAAAATTTATCCTGTCGATATGATTACATTGACATAACTTTTTAACTACTTTTATCTTTCCAAAAACCAATGTCTGTCCCCTTGCAGTTTATTATAAAAATAATAACAACAGGAATTTCCAGATGTTGGAAGATTTTATTGCATAATGTTATTTTGCTTTTCATCTAAAAAGATACATTCCTAACTCAATTGCCTCTAACTTGTTTTCACTAATTAACCTCACTGTTCGGGTCGAGTCTGATTGTCTTTGAACTGCTTGGGGCAAATGATGGTATTTTTAAAGACATTTCATGATTTTTTTAGTTCTCTGAAAAGGATTTTCTTTTATTTATATATATTCTGAAATTTTAAAACTGTATTAATGTATCGTTCAGGTCAATATGCTAATTCTACTCGAAAGTTGATTTCTGCAAAGTATCACTGTGATGAAACATGAATTCGTGAAAAGGAAAAGTAACCATTTTTTTGTATGCGAAATTCAAGCAAAACTTCTGTAGTCAATTTCAGGGTAAATAAAGAATTAAAATATTGATAGTGAAATTTCATTCACTTTCCAAGTTATATATTCTGGGAAAACCAGAAAAAAAAATCAAAGCATGTGATCGACATATAAATTTTAAGGGCACAATCGAATATATGATCACTTCCGACAAACCACTTGTAAAACAAAATATTCCTGTACTGATACTATCCGAAAAAAATAAACCAGAACTTTCTGATTATATGATAAACGAAGAGATGCGTAACTTATGTGCTGCAACTGCTATGAATTGCATTCTGAAAAAGTATAAAAACGTCACCCTTATAAATTCAATGCATCATTATAAATAAATAAGTAACACACCATACAAAACCCCAGATGTATTAGACATTATAACACCACTAAGGAACTGTGGATAATCAATTTCTGAATACATATACTTGTAAAAGGAAAATAAATCGCTGACTGAAAATTATATTTTATGATAATTCTACTGGTAATTTTTCTTTCATCGCATTTATTTTTCTGAGTTTTAATAGATACCGAATGTACTGAAAATAATTTCAGTCTGTTTAAGAAGAATCATTAAAATAAAAAATAAAAATTCAAGGAAGACAAAATCTTCACGAAGAAAGATTTGAAGAGCCGCAAATCCCCAGAAATGAAGAGCCGCAAAATACAATCGAAAAAACTGTAGAGTATAAGACAAAATGATTTATTATCAACTTCCGGTGTTAATTTACAACTATAAAGGTTTGCATTTCTTTCAAACAATGATAATAAATGAAATATATTGTACAAAAATTATAAAAATCGTATCTAATAGCTCCATGCAGCATATTTTTATCAAAATAGAAAATATAAAGGAGGTTAGATTTAAAAATACTCTAATTTATTTTTATATTAGATACAGGCACTTTATATTTATATAGTTTTTACATAACTTTTCAATTGCATCTCGTTTTCTGTTAAAACAATTCTTATTTATATCAAAACACATTTTTTTTTCGGAAAACAAGGAGAACATAGATTCCTGAACTAAATATTTAACGTTCTCATCATATTGACCCGAACGTCACATTCATAAAGTAAATGCGAATAAATCAACAAGATTAAGACACAAGATAGAGATACGTCCTTCGATTCAAAAGTTTGGTCACTTTCTTTTCGTCCAGGTATGATCTGAGCCAATATGCTTGAACAGTATGACCTTTGTAAGCTACAAAGAAAGCTCAAGATTATAAACCAAAAGAAAACAAGATAACTCTTTTCAAAAACAAATATCTCTGTCTTCTAGTGGATCTCTTTTTTTTATATATACCCATCTGTCTGTTATAGGTAAATTTTGGCATCAGCCTAGCGATAACTGAGCCATCTTTCCATCCACCCACTTCTAAGTTTTCTGGATAAGCAATCGAAGATGGTACAGAATCTGATAAGTGCAGGGCATTTTATTCGGTAAGAAACTCCTGTCTTTGCAGGTCTTCGGCGGTATCTTTTGAAGTGGTGAGAACAGGGCGGAGCTTTGAGAGGCGTCAACTGGCGTGACGGATCAGGCACAGGAAAAACTTTATGTAACAAGGACCTGAGCAAAAGAGCGAGGTGTCTCTGGCGTACCGAGTGTAAAGATACCAGAACCCGGCGTTAAGAACCGCGTTAGTCCTTGCCAACTTCTGAGACAGCGCGGCGATACGCTTATTTTTCATGAAACCGAATACACAGCCGTCGCCAAAGAGGCGCTGGCATCTGACGGTGTTTAATACCACTATTCATAAACTTAGCTGTTGATTGTGCGTAATTGCTCAAAACTTCTGTAAAATAAAATTCTCACAAAAAAAAAAACACCTCACTACTTATTCAATTATTGCAGAATTTCTGAAAGGAAAATCCTTAAAAAGTTGCACAAAATGAGTAGGAAATTTCATCCATGTAGTAATGATTTTGTTCTCGTAAGAAAGATAAATTTCTTTCAGTTGGATACCTGATTGTGAATTCCAGACTTAATTCAACAATTACTAATGATTCACTGGAATAAGAATTAGGTGAACTAGGGTGAATTAGGGGTGTATAATTTATAAGACTTGATTTTATTCCAGAAAATGTTTTTAAATCGTTAAAAATATTAGGTGGGAAACAAAGTTCTTGTCAGCAATTTGTAATAAAAAAGGGTGCAAAATAAAACAAAAACTATCATCTCAGAAATAAATTATAAATTGTTATTTATAGCACTCCCCAACTACACGGGAAATTTTGGTAAATTTATTTTTAAAAGATCGGAATTTTCGAGTTGAAAGAACTGACGGTTTCCTTTTTTGAGGGTGGGGGGAGTCGGTCACCTGAAGTGTTCGGTTTGTTTTTATTCTAGTGATTCTGAACAGACAGGCGGAAATTAGGCGGAGCAAGACAGAGCTGGTATAGAAGATGGTTTCGAATTTCATAACCCAGTTACTGAATCGTTAGATGCTACTAATTTTCGTGGTGTGCGTTCTAGGGTTATCTTGGAGATAAAGTATGCTCTTGTGGTTCAGTAGCGATATCCTTTTATGATTCAAGATTTCATGAAAACGGCCCAAATAACCACTGTGTTCTTTGATACTGATTGCTTATCTACTTGGAAGAAAGTAATGAAACATTATTCTATGATGATCCCAAAGATAGACAATAATCTGATGGTAGCACCGTGGAATAATCTTCAGATTTTGTTGGTCACTTTGCGCTTGGCAATCTTTTCTGTCCTCGCACCGAGCAATCCCTAACTGGATTATCGAAAGGAATATACATAGTATATCCATTTTTCATTACACTCGGAAAAGTAATTTGGAATTAATTTTCAATTTCATGGGCTTGTTTATTGCTCCGAAAAAATAAATATATGTAATTGTTTTAAGTGGAATTTCCTCGAAAAATTAATCCGCATCTTCCTACAACTCTATAGTACTCTTAACAATCAAAATTGGAAAATAAAAAAGTAATACATCAAATTGTGCAGTCGTCTTGAATGGTGCCTGAGAGGAGATATCTTAGTGCAAAGATTTGAATAAGCGATCGTGATTTCCCTCTTTGAATAGCAGTGTTAGACAAATCCTAGCAAGTTTGACCTTCATGAAGTAAGTTGAGTGATGTGGAGGCCATTTATCATTTTCAAATCTAACAAGGGGAGAGCTCGTGTTAGGACATTGTGTTCGAATAAGATTTGTTGTCGTTGTTGTTTATAATGGCACTTGCCATCGACAAGCTCGCTGACGAAGTCAGCGATTTTAAGGCAAGAGAGCGTCTCTTGTTTTAGTAGCGCCAACTAGGGCCAAGAGTATATCTTAGCTATTCACGCATCACATTCGCTTGCTTAACCCCTTTTTACAGGGGGGCACATATACACATCTCATAGATAGAACAGACGACGAACAACCATGTCCGAAGCGGGACTCGAACCCAGGGCGCCCAGATCACGGAGAAGACGAACAACCCCTATACCAGGACGCCGGCTTGAATGAGATTTAGCATAATGATAGTATGCTTTTGGGATGTTCATTCATTAAAATACAAATGCGCAAAAGCCAGCCAATTCCGAAAAAATGACTCTCAAACTTTCACTATAGCTTATAAATTAGTAATGTGGCCCCCTCCCCCTCCTCTCCCCGTCGCCACCGAGCGCCCGAACAGCCCACTGGCTTAGCTTTCACGAGGCCCGGGTTCGGTCCTAAATTATAGTTTTTTAATTTTCAATTTGTTTTCGTTCAAAATTATTTCAAATTAATTTAATTAGTTACTAATAGTTTTAATCAATATGTTTTAATTTTTTATGTAATAATATTTATTTTTCTAATTTTTGAATGATAATTTTTATAAGAAAAATAGTTATAAATTCACATGCGTATTTAAAAATATATGTATAAAAATTTTATAAGTTAAATGAATAATTTAAAGATTGTTTTAATTAATGTTTTACTCAGTTTTGCATGCAAAAATAAATGTTTTGTATCTTAATATGTAAATCATAATCACGATTTTCTAAAGAAAGGCAAATGTTTTTTGAAAGTAAATGAAATTTCCCTTTAAGATTTCTCTTGGGGATAATCATTATTTATCAATTGTCCAAGATGTCAAAATGTCTTGTTTCCAGTGTTTTTATGATAATTACTATTCTGGTTATTACATATAATATAAAATTGATGAAATATTTTTATGATGTCAGTAATTATTATTTATCATAATTTAAGTTATAATCGTAATTATTTTTCCTGTTTAAAAGTAAAATTAGAATTCAAGTAATAGGTGAATGAACATTTGTTTTTGCATTAGAAAAGAGTGACAGATTATTAAACTGTCTATAAGCTGTTAGTTTTATTTAAATTATTTTTATATTTTTTTTTCAAAAGACTTTTTCAGTTTTTAAAAATTATTTTTCTTTTAAAAATTAAATTATAATTCAGGTATTAAGAGAAAATATATTTATTTTTACATGCGACAATGAATAACATATTAATTGAAACCATTTTGAAATTGTTAATTTTATTTAAGTAATTTTGAATATTTCAAAAAATGCATTCTCATTTCTAATTATTTTAGCTCTGAAAGTTAGATTATAATCCAAGAATTAGGAGAATAAATATTTATGTTTGCGCAAAAAGTGGAAACATATAAATATAAATTATTTATAAATAGTTAAATTATTTTGAAATAATTTTAAATGAAAACAAATAAGAAAAATTTTAGCCAAGGACAGAACACAGGGTTAATGATTGCTAAGCTAACAACATAATGACTATGCTGTTCAGGTGCAAAGCATATGCATATTATTAGTATATAAACTATAATGAAAATTTGAAGGCCATTTTTTCGAATTTGGCCTGCTATTACGCTTTAATATTTTAATGGCTGGGCATCCTAAAGGCACACTACCAATCTACTGAATCTCATCCCGAACTCAATTTTTCAGCCCGTGCCCTCTCCTTGTAAGTCCATTCAGGTATTTCTTCATATCTCTGGGAAAGGGCCCCATACTACTGCTGAGTTTCTAAATCGATGGCTGATCTTCAATTAATCTAGCCATGCCCTTCTCATTAGGATCGTCTTAGCCGAGGAACTAATTAGGCCATTGCCCAAGGGTGCTAATGATCCAATCCTATAATGATATACGTTTACTACAGTAAATATTTTATTTCTTGTTCATCATTATAAGGACAATTTATGTTTGGTTATTTAAGTATTTTATGTACAAAATATTTCAAATTAGAATATATAAAATGAGAAAATTTTGCTGACTAATTCTTGAGATATTACACAAATTAAGATATATATTCTTTAGTGCCCTTAAAGTTTAAACGCTCAGTGACTCTGTTTTCAGTAATCATATTATAAAAGAATGCTTTGTTTCAGTAAAAAATATTTTTATATTAATTGCAGATTAATCCTTTCCACTTTAATTTAAAACTTTCCACTTTAATTTAAAACATAAATTCCACGGGAACTAACAGAAAATTAAAGAGATACACATTACTTTATGACCGAAGGCCTTTATAATATTATGAGTGAATTGTATGGCTATCAAAATTTGAAGTTTTAAAATATTTTGATGAAGAAGCTATTAAAGTAGGAATTGCATAAAATATTTAATTATTAAAATTTTAACGAACATTCAAATTGACGAACCGGCTGGTCGCAAAAGGCGGCTAGTATAAAATAAACCAAAATTATTCATACGTATTTTAATCGCGTAAACAATTTTAAGAATGTTATATAAACTACAAAGATTTTACATGCATATAACTATTGTTGCATTTAATTATATGTTGTTATATAAATTAAATATATAATATTTATTTATTAGAATAATATTTTTCTTGAGATATAAATTGAATTGCTTGTTTACTTTTCTATCAAATAAATAAAAAGTTTTTTTTAATTCTTTAAAAAGTATAGTGCTTATATATATTTTATTATTCTAATTTAAATAATAAATTTGTTGTATTTTATATTAAACAAATATGTAGAAAAGAATAGAAGAAATTACGTTCCTTGTAATATAGCCAATAAAATTAAGCATTACATAATCAGAGGTGGCGGTAGCTGCTTTATAAATTTGTGTTTTGAATAGGCACTGAATTATAAAATTATAGAGAGCTATTTAGAGAACAAATGACTTCTTTACTTCTTTCTATTGATCTTCAACTTGATAAAATAATTACAATTGAGTAAGTATTTGAGTTGGGCCATAGCCTATCAAATTCTCAATTAAGGCTTTAATAGGTGACAAATGAATGCAGCCCAGGTTAGATTTATGGCATTTGGTCCTCAAGTCTGTTACTAAATTTGGCGCAATTTATCCCTGCCGTAAATCATTTCAATCAATGTTTTCTCTGTCACTTACAGTACTTTCCTAGGGCGGAATTAATCGTGGTTACAGCGCGCTGAAATCATTATGTTTAGGTTTTCAATGGAACTATATAATGTGATAAATTTTAGAAATTTCAACGGAAATTTTATCCACTCTGTGAAACAATTAAAAGTTGCAAACACATAAACTGCTAGAACATTGATGTTTCCAAATCGATCGCGGTTATGCAAATTCTGCTGTAATAATAATTGACTATTGCCATTGTCTGAAGCGCCTATCATTTCTAGCAACAATTTTGCCAATCATTTTATACTAAAGAGATTGTTCCTTTTAGGAAAATGGAGTTTAAACTTTAATTCTTTCAACGAATTTTTTTTGAAAATAATTTCTTTAAGATAAAAACAAAAATAACGTAATAAACAACAATAATAATAGTTTTAGTCAAAAACAAAGTAGCAACTCTTACCATTGATAAGCTCTTATTAATCGTGGGAATTAATGAAACTCAAACTAAGTCTGTATAAAAAAAAAAATATGTTACGAATACAATATTTGCAAGAAACAGAAATGGCTTTTTCAAACTTTATATGAATATATCAATAATGTGCTCTCTTATATTTCTTATAAAGCATAAGAATGATGGCAAATGACTTCTGCAAAGATTCCTATATTTGGTCCTTTACTTCTTCATACAAAATATTTTCATCTGATTTTTTTTTATTTTGTAAAATATCAGTTATGCCCTTATTCTATTAATCAAGCAATTCTTAAAATATAAAATAGATTTTCTAAATAAACTTTACTTACATTTCCCGTCACTGAAATTTAAAAACTTTTGCAAAGATTATAGTTAGGGATGTACTGGCGAAAATAGAAAATCCTGCTTAAGAGCAGAGTATTATTCTATATATATTTCGACGTTTGTAACTTTTACGCTTGGAGGCCGAATTAAGTATCAGTATCACTGCGGAATGGTTTTTAAGTTGCAATTGATACTTTTTAAATTTCTAAATGATAATTAACAGGGAAGCAAAATTTGCTTCTGGTTTTCATAAACATATTTTATAGTATGACCAGCAGCAAAATTTAGAAATTTTCAGCAAATTAATTAATTAACTGAAAGACATGAAATCAATATTTTTTTTTTATTTTTAAAATAAAAATCTATGAAATTAAAACATTCTGGTTCAGTTTCAATTACAAATTGCCACCTCCTTGTTTATTTATCACAGAATCTACGTGTTCATAACAACTTTAAAAAAAGGGGGGGGGGAGACAGAGAATCATCCAATAAAATTTTTGCTTCGAATGAAAAATAAGATGTTTCAGACGAATTTCTACAAAGCCATGTTTATCCCACACCAAATTTTCGTTTTCAGTTATTCCGACTATCGTATCAGCCATTAGCAATGAATGAAGCTTTTCATCGTGCCATTTTTAACAGGTTTCTTTGGAGCTGGGGGAGCGGGAAGTCGTTCCTGAGTGACACATGAGACTCTAGAATGCCAACAGTTTGGAAATGTTTCGTTCGGTCAACTTGTCGGTTGCGCTCAAGCACGGTTGTTTCTTTTTCAGGAAATTGTTTACTTTTCACAGTAATCCTAGAAGGTGATTTTTGAGACTCAGAAAATGAGTGGTGGGTGACATCCAGCACTGAACTGGACTTTTCATACTGTTTGTAATATATTTAATTGAAGTTAAATACTTAATGACGTATTAATGCACTAAACTGGCAGTTACACACATTCTGTTAATTATGAACTTTAAATTAAATTGTTGGTCTTTTTCAGGCAAAGGACTGAAATGACATCATCAAACCAATAAACGTAATCGTGATTCATAAAATTCATTAAACTGTTGATAAGATTCCAAAATACAGATGCGTAAATAGAACACTGAATGCTCCCAGAAAATGTTTAGTATGAATCTCATTTTTCATTCATGGAGGATAAGGCAGCAGTAGTACTTATGCAAATATAACATTTCTTTCTGGAGAGCCTTAAGGCGGTGGACCTCTGTCATTTTCTTATCCTGGCGTTTATTGTAACCTTACTGGTGGTGTATATATTTTGAATAAGTGCACCTTGTAGGATATTTCTGTTACATCTAGATACACCACGTGGTATACAGATACATAAAAATTCAAGCTGTAATAAATAAACCTTTCTGGGTTTTGTTTTTTCATTTATATTCTTTACTATAATGAAAAATATCAGTTATAGCTAAGGTAATTATAATGCATTACCCCAAAATATAAAGAAATAAAGTCTCAATTTCATTTTAGCAAAACTCTGCATACGAATGTTTTCAGTGGTCTTACGATAAATTTTTAATTAAGTTAAAAAATAAGATTGATATAATAAGAGTATTTTATATAATATCAACGCATCTCGAATCCCTTTGCTACATATGCTTGGGCTGTGGAATGAACAGCAACTTTTTTTACGTTTTCGATGTGTTGGACTTCCTTCTTCGCTCGAATTATTCACGATAAAATCGTTCTTTATTTTAAGATAAAGAACTATTACAAAATTATAAAAGTTTAACTTGTAAAAGGGTTTTATCTTAAAGCATTGAGTTTGCATCCTAAAAGAAGAAAGCTTCTTAAAAGCGTAGTAAATGTTGAAATAAACACGCAAATTTCATTTCTTTTGGCATGAATATATTTTTCAAAATAAGTAATCCAATACTAAAAAAAAATATTTCTTTCAGGACAAGATATTTTCAAGGATAATAAACACGAATGTGAATGTGTATCCCTTTATTGATGTTTTACAGAACCTCAGAACTTTGGATCTGGAGTTACCAGATTAGTTAGAAAAATACTTCGGGAGTGGAAATGGTCACCTCCTTTTTTGTTCAAAATTTTTATTAGAATTTCAAATAATTGTTGACGTTCTTATTACAAAAACTTTAGAAAATTTTGTAGTATACAAAGGGTTTTTGCCCCATTTTAAGATTCAAAAGATTTTCTTTCAAATTATACTATTTTCTTTTTAAATATATTCTTCTCTTAATTTTGACAGTTTTTAAGAGCACTTTGATACTTTCATGAATTTGAAACTGACTAGCTGCTTTCATCGAACCTTTAAAGAGCCTATTTTCCTCGTTAAAAAAATTTTTTTTTACTCGTATAAATTATTTTTTCATAATGGTAAATTTATAATTATAATATTCTGTGTGCAGTAACATAATTCATAATTCTCCCTTCCCTTATTTCGATAAAATGCAATTTATCCTTTTGCTCCATAGTCTGTAAATTTTTATTCACAACGCATGCAATTAAATTTTTTTCAATCGAAATATTTCAGCTTTTTCTAATAAAAAAAATGTTTTTTTCTATTAATTTTGAAGGAAACGCTTTTTAGCTAACATCTTTTTTATTTACGATAGAGATTTTTTTTCTGCGATATGGTGGGGGAGAATGAAAGGCAAGGCACTCGATAAATGCCACGAAATAATGAAATTTCTAAAAGGAGATGTTTAATTTGATTTAGTTTTATTCAACTATAATAACAACCCGTTTTGAAAGGACTATTTTGTAAGACGATTTTGAACTATGATGGATGACGAAGGCGTTCCTCAGCTTTGGAAATCTACAGAGATCAAACTTCCGCATCACATCTACGAAAAGACATCTCATCCATGAAATTAAATTGAGTCTTATTACTTACAATGAAGGGCAAAAATAATTTTCAAATACCGAATGCAATAAGATCTGTAGGTGAGATTATGCGCCAAAAGCACAGAAACTTCTACCTGTTCCACAAATTACATCTTAATATTTCACCAAAGCAGAAGTCAATTTCTGCTTCGCTACTTCAACAATTAAAAAAGATTTCATTGAGACACTGTTATTACGTACTTTGACATTCTAAAGACTCCCGATCAAGGCAAATTGGTGTACATTGGAAGAAAAGGCTCCATTACAAAAATACCTGTGAAAAAAGGTGAAATAGAGAGAATAAGAAAAATTCATTGGTGTTTAGCATAAGCATATCTAAGGGTAATCTAATTTTGGTAACAAAACATATGCAGATAAAGAATAATAACAGACGCAAAAGAAATATTGATAAAAAAAAGACAGAAAACAAAATACTCAATATTCTCTAAAAGATAAAACAAAACAGAGGGACAAACGAAGAAACTATTGAAAAATGCAGTTTTAAAACGCATATCAATGTACCAAAAAATTCGAAGCAAAGTCCAGACTGAGAAGAAAAATCCACCTGGAGGAAAATCACAAATATTAAATAAATAAAATCATGTAAGCCTGAAAAATAAATGAAAAGTGAATTTCTTTTAGTTTTGACCTAATCTTGAATTATTTGATATGAGAGACTACAGATGAATGAGATGAATAAAAGAACGATACAAATAAAAGACACAATATGATGCAAAGCGAATCACAAAGATTCAAATACTTCGTAACAGGAAAACAATTGAATATTGTCTACAAAATCGAATCAACAAAGGATTGAGTTGCGACATTTAATGGTGGTTACTTCGAAACAGAATTTGGTTAGACTCGTCTTGAGGATCCATCATGAAAGCTTTAGCGTCTTCCGAGACAAATTTGAATTTTAAAGGCATCTGAGAAGCAATTCATCCGCAATTCACCTGAAAAATTTGACAATTACGGGGGAAATGATGGGAATGAGAATTTTAAATTTACTTAACGAAAATTAATTTGTTCTTTTGAACTCAGAATCTTATTTTAGAGAAAGAAATTCAATTTTAAATCAAATTTTGACTTCAATATAAAGATAATTTTCTCAGCATCGATGGTATGTTAATAATTTTAACTGAAATATGTTCCATTGAAGCTAGTTAGATTTATATGTTCATATTTCAAGTCGTTACTTCTAAACAGATATTTATAACAAACGGAACAACAAAAATACAAGGAGGCGAAATGCTTATATCCTAACATAAGATTCATTTTTCAAATAATGATCTTCGATTTAATTAAAATTTTCGATTTATTCATTTGAGAGGGAACAATATTTTAAAAAAATGGTTCAATTATTACATATCGCCGCCGTTTTTATATTTGAATCGAAAAAAAATCATTGATTCGAACAACATGGATAATTCCCTTGAGATTAAATAGAATCAAATGATCTAATGAAACATTCAATTTAAAGAAAAAGCTGAAGATTTCTACCAAATATAGAAAGATACAAACGACTTCTTAGTCAATAGCATAAAGCGGCTAGCCGGAGCCTCCGAGAAAGCAGCTCCGGCGGCCCTGCCGAAACCCCTTCTATGAAAAGCTAAGATCCTTTTCAAAGACGTGGGCCTCTGTGGGAGAGAAAAGTATTCTCAAATCCTTTTAGTAAAGGGAAGAATGTTTTAGGGTTCCTCGAGGTATGTTATTCAAACCAATAGCATATTAGTGTTTTCTTCTGTCTGACAAATTATGAATAAAGCATTATTTCCTATTTCAAAAGAAGAGGGAAAGAAATGGTTTTACCGGAGTTTGATAAATTCCAAATTATTATTTTTAAGGACTAAATAATTTTTATGTACTAAAAAGTAATGAATATATTTTAATAACTAAAAAAATAATGATTTTTTTTTTTTTTTTTTCATATTTGCGTGTCGGAGAGAGGGGAGGAGGACGACTGCAGTGTATTCAATGATTTACATTTATTTGATTAAAAAAAATTTTACGAATGCATTTAATGGAATGCAAATCAGTTTATAATTTTCTAGAGTATCAAAATTTAATATGACTAACTATCCGAATTTCTTATATAAAACTTTTTCAAGTGGTTAAAATTATTAACATAGTGGTAAAAATAATTATTAAAATGTTCCAATTTCTTTGAAAATTTTCGTAATAATTTTATAAATTGCTTCAATGACCTTAAATGCCTTTTAAATAAAAGAGCCGATCTACTTAATACCCACATTGTACAATATTCTGTGTTAATGTGAGAAGAAAATGTAATATATCGGACTTTTGGCATATTGCAGGGAATACAGACCATTTGGAAAAAATTTACCAAATTTTTTATAAATATACTATGAAGAGTATAAATGACCACCTGGAAGCGACTTTTTAAATTTTTCTTGGAATTTTAATTAATTAAAAGACTAGAGAAATTTCGATGTTTTAGGTAGAAACTTCGTACAAAAGTAATTTTGGTGGAAATATTATCATACAAAATTAATTTTTTACCATCTTAAAATTAAAAAAAAGTATCTTTTTGATTATATAAATTTAGTTGCTGCTCAACTTTTTCATGGTTTTAACAATTATTTATAAATGATTTGTAATTTTCCCTGTTGAAATCCAAGTCAAACTTATTGCGTTGTTTCATCAAATCTTTAAATCATTTGTTTACTTTTTTTCTGTTGGAGAAAGGTCATTATATCCTAGATAATTCTTTAACCAAGAAATTTATTTTGCACTTAAGCTATGAGAATATAATTTCATAATTTACTTAATATTAGATATCTTTTCATTTTTTCTCTGTATGATTATAAGTAAAGGTAATTTTGATTGCAGGATTAGATTTGTTATATATTTGTTATATGATATTTATTGATGAATTATTTACGTAACTTCTAAAATATAAATATTTCTAACTCATAAGAAAATGTCAATTTTTCTTACTTTAAGAGTTAAAAAGTTGTATTTATTAATTTATATTATTCGTTCATGCGATATAACTAGTTTAAATACATTTTTAATTCCCAAATAAATGCAAGTATTATAATAACCATTTGATTCATGCGTGCTTTAAAGCTAAAAGTCTTTATAGGTCAGATATACTTTTTTGCTGAAAATTTAGCCTTTTAAAATATTTTACAGCTCATTAATGCCGGTTTTTAGTTCGTACCCTTGCTATTATGATCATGTGATCATTTATGTTTCAGAATCATATTTGACATGCGATACATTTTTTCTTCTTTTTTTTTTTTGGAAATGAATGATGTAGTTGACTGCTGTGATTGCTACTTTTTTTAAAATTTTGAATTACATACGTATATGTGATTGTGAATTTCAAGCGATAATAATAATTACAGAGTAAAACATTTGCAGCATTAATTTATTGTTTTATTTTAGGTATAGTTTTAAAATGTACTTTATAATGAGTTAATTAATGGGTAATTATTTTTAATATGAATTCATTATTGTTTAAGATGATAATAATTTATGTAATTCTGGCATTTTTAGAACTTAACTTTTTTAACAGTTAAATCTTAGAAACTCAGTTATTTGTAAAACAGGTAGAACGTCTTTATTCCGGTGTTTTTTGTAGCTGAATTAATAAATATCATATTAAAATTTCTTTGACACTCCTAAATGACTTTATTTGCCAAAATAAAAGTTTTTATGAACTTTAATATTGAGATCTGTTAAGAAAATAAAAACACTATAATGGTGATGTTATTTAAGTTGAGTTAGTTTTAGTTTCTTTAGGTATATAAAACAATATAAGCGCATTTGCTTCACTTTTATTAATTCATACCAAATCTTGGGTGTCTTTTACTTTTTGTCAGAATCACAGAAAGAAAAATATACCTGAGCTAAGAAGAACGATTTTGAATAATTGTAACATTTGAATAATATAGAAAAAATTAACTCCCTGTTCAGGGAAATTGTCCAACCGAACCCTACCTTAATGAAAAATTATTAAATAAAAAATTTTAAGTCGTTCTTTTTAAAGTAAAAAAAGTAGTTCTGTAGCTGAAATTTTTTTCATTTAGTAAAACATTAGTTTTTAGTATTTATTACAATGTGACAAACTATTCATGAACACAGTATCAACAAACATACATTCCTGAGTTTCCCTCATCTATTATTTCCAAAATGGAAGGTATCCACTCTGAATTTTGATACTGTCAAAGTAAAACTATTCAAATTACGTTCAAAATTTAGAAATCTGCAGACTAGTTTTTTAATCAGCCTTTAATACTTCATTAACACTTTTTTCTATTGACGAAATTCCTGCAATTTGAAATAAATTTCGATTACCTTTCAAAAAGAAATGGTAACACTGTACCCCTATTTGAATTATCTCCCTTGTTAAGCGAGCTTCAAAATGAACGACACTCCTTTTTGAAATCTGTGATGGCATAATCCATAATGGCCAGATGTCATCTGCGACGGCATCTATCAAAACAAAAGCGTTCTTTGCAACCAGCTTTCCAGTTAAGTTACATCTCGTAGTGAACGCCAACCCCACCGACTTTCCACGAAAAGTGTTGTGTTCGTCTCAGTGCCGCTTATAATTAGAAACCAGCGGCAACTCAAGCAAAAGGGTTGAGTCAATTATTTAGCGTCACTTCTAAAACGTAAAGGTTCCTTCGGCGCACTTTTAACTTCTCTAATGACCGAAATGAATCGTCTATTTTTTTTCTTTATCACAGACAAAATAGGGAACCTTAGACGATCCACTATGCGTTTGAATTGTTTGAAAAAGCAGAAAAGATGGACAAAAAATATGTCATGGAAGTCGCTATGAAAGCGAGGACTTGCCGAAAAAAATCTCGTTACGCTACATTGAGCTGAAAAAACAACACCGGTATATTTCTGCGAATACATGTTACAAGTTTTTAACGATAAAACGGAAGCTCGTTAACCATTTCCTTTTCATTAAAGTGAATGTAAAGACTTCTATATGAGAAAAGATTACCATTTGTTGTTTTTGAACATTTCGGTGAAATGAAACTCTTTTTTTTAATTAAAACTATCGAAAGTTTTCTGCCCTTCTTCCCTGGAATCTTCCCAGTAGTTGTTTCTAATTATTTGGGGGGGGGGGGGAGGAGATAATCTTTGGAAAATGCGAGAGTCCAGTGATACTAATAAATCTAACTGTAGTATAAATAAAATTATGTAATTAATGGCATATGGAATATATTACATCTTTTTTTGATATTTTATCTGTATTAGAATGACAACATTAAAGGCCAATAAATTGTTGAAAATGCATATCAGTTTTCGCGTAACCAGCTAACTCACCCATAAAACATATCTAGTGTTTAAATTCTTTACTTTTAATGAACTATCCGATGTTTTTTCTAGACATTTTCTCATAGAATAATTTAAGGACGAATTAGATTTTCTTTTTATCCAGATTGGTAGTCTGTCTGTATCCAATGTTTTGTTCCAAATTCATTTCATTTAGAGTAAAACTAATTTATTGAAAACTATCAGAAAAAAAAAGAGAAATGTTTTTCACAGGATGTGTATTGAGATAGTTTGTGAAGTCAAATGAAAAATCTTTTTTCTGATATTCTGATTAATTTCGGGTAGTAAAAGGACTCATTCAGCCTTTTCTATTTAGGAGAAACAACACTCTTTATCATAGTTTCTGAAAGTCTACTTATTTCATTCGCTTTGTTTTCTAAACGTAATTTTTTCGATTTTCCTTTTATGGAAACAAATTCACCTTCAAAGGAATTTATATTATTGGTTTCAATTTATTCCCAATGGCTCATTCTCATCAACTTCATGGAAATAACGACTGTTGCGTCTGCATTTTAAGTTTATTCGCAGAAAATTAAAAAGTGAGAAAAAGTGCAAGTGATTGCATAAATGTCGGCTATCTTTTTCATTATGACTTTTCAGTCTACACTTCCGTCAAAAAATTCACGAATTCTATTGTAAAGGATATTTCGTTCTTTCATTTCTTTCAGCCGATGAAATTACTATAAAATTGACTTATAAATTCTTTCAAATCTTACCAGAACACATAAATTCCGGAATTCCATAATCTTACCACAAAATATAATTTGCAGCACAATAAATCGACGTTTTACCGCTAAAAGACATTTCTGACTCAAAATTATTCTAATGTTGCATAAGATCTTTCTAGGCCGCAGAAGTAACGAAATAAATTTCATTTCACTTTATTGATTCATTAAAAATATAAATTTTCTGTTTTAATTACTTTCTGCTTTTCACTCATTAATTTATAACTCATTCTTATAAGCATTCCGAAATCTTAAATTAATTACTCCCAGACAGACTCACTCCTATGGAATCATAAATTTTTATCAGTAGAAAATTAAATTCTGAACATATTAAGTTAGAATACTTTTATTGAGAGCACGCACAACACTTTAGCACATCAGGAAGTTAGTGAAAAATTGATTAAAAATACCATCGCTTCCAAATCCCATATGCAAGAAGAATTCCATATGTAGGCGTTTATTTGTAAAGGTTTTTGAATTAATTTCACTTTTGCTAATTTACTTACACTGGCGTTAGTCTAAAAAGCGATATAAACTTGGAAATTGCAAAGTAAAAAAGTGTATTCATTACATAAGATTTCAAAAACATCAAATTTAAATAAAAGTCTTCTGAAACTGCCATTATGGAAATTTCAGAATATATTTGTGGAATATGCAATTTGAATCTTCTTTCTGATTGTCAAGCTCAATTAAAAAAAATTAGTTACTTCACTCTTCAACTCACCTATTTTCACTTGATCCCATTTATGATTAGTTAACATTTTTTCTTTTATCATATTAAAAGGCGCTAGAAATGAAATGAGAAGAGTATGGAGCTTATATGCTTCCCCTTAATTTCTTTATATTATTATTTATATATTCATTGCTCGTTGCCAAGAAGAAATTAAGGACTTGTTCCCACATATCTTTGATATGGAATTAAGTATTTGATCTTATTTCACTATCATAGCAAGTAATCACTGCCGTAATATATTTATAGGTTCATTTCAAAAATAACATTCTCAAAAAATACTAGGAATGAAATATCAATAAACTTTTTCATACCAAAATACATTTCTTCCCCTTTTGGTCTCCTTACTGTATTTTGGCTGATGGCGCAAATAATCCGGTAAAAGATATTTTCGTTTCCTTCCTGAAACGTTGTAGTCATCTTTATTACAAATTCGCAACAGAATTATTCAGTAGGCTGGTAGGCTGGTATGAGCTTAGCAAAACAGGATTGATAAATTTATAGATTATGTGCAATTTTAAGGCCAAATAGTGATACAATATGCATATATTTTAAAGTGAAGACAGAATTCAAATCTATGATAAATAGTCATAACATATTAAAAGAACGGAAAAATGTTGATTGGATTAAAGATCAAATTGAAAGGTGCATTTCGAATAATGCAATAATTAATATAAATATTTTTAAGTGCCTAAAAAACCAAGAATGTGATATGTAACTTGAGATTTGATGTAATATGATGTTACGGGAACTTATAATTAATAAATGAACTCCCTGATAATAATTATAATGAAATTTAAGTGTCGATCTGCATACTAAACCGGTTGTGCAGTCTTTTTTATCAGTATTCAAAGAGGCATTTTTCAACCCCATATAACGGCTGTCAGTCAACGTGCTCTGCAAAATCGATTTATTTTTCATCTGAGAGATCACCAGATTATTTTCTCATGGAGCACATGGAACATTATTAGTCAATAAAAGCAGCGTCTGCCGAAATCAGCACTAAACCTAGCAGAATTGATTAAGTGCAACAGGCATGGTACTCCATCCCATAAAATGACATTTGGCAACTGTATGATGCAATGCATAAGCGTTTGGACTCAAAACTGGTAATTGCATCGATTATTAATATATCACCAATTCACATTTGAAATTTCTCTTCTCGGGTATACTTTACCCTGCAACATTGAAATTATAATCAAAATTAATATGTTATTTAGACAAATGTTTTGCCTAAATTTCATTTCTCTAAATTAATTTTTTCTAGGTGGGATATCATTTTTACCAATGTATTCGCAAAATTAAAATTTAACTTTTTGTAGGAATAACTTGTAAAAATCATAACATATATAAATCCCATGCTTCGTCTATTTATTTCATAATGAATTATTCAAAGTCTGATTTTTATTTTTTACTTTTTACAGAAACTCAAAGTTGCGGTGAAGTTAATCAACTTGGTGGTGTATTCGTCAATGGAAGACCACTACCAAACGCCATTCGTCTTCAAATTGTCGAATTAGCCCAGCTAGGAGTACGTCCTTGTGACATATCGCGACAATTGAGAGTGTCACATGGATGTGTTTCCAAAATACTTGCTAAGTATCATGAAACTGGTTCAATCCTGCCTGGAGCTATAGGAGGAAGTAAGCCCCGAGTGACAACTCCAAAAGTGGTAGCCTACATAAGAGAACTGAAGCAAAAAGATCCAGGAATTTTTGCTTGGGAAATTCGAGATAAGCTACTAGTCGATCGCATATGCGACAAGTTCAACGTACCATCAGTGAGCAGTATAAGCAGGATTTTGAGACATAAAATTGGCACGAATAGCTCCTACGACGGATTAGATAGAGAAGCTGCCCGGCATCTTTACAATGGCTTTTATTCCTATCCTCGCAATGTAAGTCAATCTCAGCAACAACCTTCCCCAGCTCACTCATCGCCTGTTTTGCTTACAATTACAAACAATGAGAATGTCAACTCGCCATCCAACCTTCCTCCCAGAGCTTGGCCTTCCGCTCATTCGGTTTCGGATTTATTAGGTCACTCGATCGGTTTCCAGACCAGCAGTCCTGTTCCGATTCCCCCAGGTAGTCAATTCGCCCAGTTTGCAACACCGGATGCAGCAGCAGCAGCTGTTGCTCACGCAGCACAAAATTATAATTATTATATGTATCACTTACATGGTCACCATCATCATCAAACCAGCAGTATCCAAAGCTTTGTGCCAAGTGTTCCTCAGCCACCACAAAATTTGTCTCTTTCATAAAGGTGCTATTTGCTTGCTTGAACGATTTATGAAGCTCCACCTTAGACAAAATAGATTATCTAAATCTGAGTGCAATGGTTATTAGAGGAGAATTTGGCTATTCTTCATGCAGATACCTTTATCTGTTTATGAACTATTATCTTTATCAGAATACTTTATAGAATTATTTTTTTAAGGTTTGACGGGCTGACATGGAGACAGATCTTTATGCACATTATCTCATTGATTTATATTTTTAAGAGGTACACACGAATAGGACACAGTTTCCTACATAATAAAATTGTTAGCGATCCGTTTTTCTACAAATTATTATTCAAACATACAAGCATTTGTATCTTTTATTAATAACAAGAGTCTTTTTAAATGAGAGAAGCTCAATACTTAAAAGTCATTACTTAATAGTAGGAGATAGTAATATTATTCCTAAAATCTTGTTAAATAGTCCTTTTGCACGGATCCACCCTTCTAAATTAAATTGCAAATTCTTTTCATTCTATTTGATATTAGATTTAAGGATAGAATAATAGAGTTTGATAAATATGGCTTTTCTTTAGTTTTCTTGATTATTCATACACTGATTTCAAAATAATCTTGCAGGAATAAAATATATTAAGAAGTGCAAATAATTTTGACAATGTAAAACAATGCATAGAGAATCAAATGACCCGGAAAATTGATCTTTTCTTTTCCTTCCCAGCAAAGAATGCTTGATGTACTTCTTTTAATTATATTTTAATTATATTAAGTAGGCTTGAATGGGCTTATCAAAAAAGGACTGATACATTTATAGTTTATATACAATTTAGGTCAAATGGTGTCTTCTGATGATACTATCTGCGTATATTTTGGAATGAAAACAGAATTCAAACCTTGTCATACATTCAAAATATGTTGAAAAAACGAAGAAATGTTGAATGGATTAAATCATCTATTTGAAAGGTGCGTTTTTATTGATGTATCAATTACAACGAATATTTATGAGTGCTGAAAAAATGAGGAATGTGATAAATAACTTGAGATAAATGATGTTACGGGATCTTGTAATTAAGAAACAAACTCTGTGATTATTTATACCAAAGACTGTTGTAAAAGTTTTTTTAAGGAATTTTGTGAAGTTTTTAGTATATAGTTGTATTACATCTCATTATATTCGACAACTGATGTTAAAACTTTAGGTAATTAGAAAGTGGCGAATTTATTTATATATGACATTTATGTATAGGTATTTGTATATGATATGAAACTTGACCAAAAGTTAGTTTTTGAACATGTCTCTTGTGGAATTAATAGTATTTTGATTTGCTTTTTATGTCATGGTCTTTAGTGTTTTATTTTGGATTTTTTTTTGTAAGAATCAGTAAAATAAACAAATATCAATGGAATTTATTTTGACGAATAAGCAACATATGTTCGTATACTTTCGTATATGCATTTACTGCATAAAATTAAGGCATCTACATATAAAGCTAAGAATATTGTTTTATATTAAAACTGTTCTTTGAATGTTTAATAAAAATTCGAATAATCAGAAACTTTCCCTATTCTTTGCATCATATTTCTTATCAACTACTCTAAAAATGATAGGGTTTGAAGTTAGCTCATCAAAATATTTTTTCCAAAACAAGAAAAAACCGTAAAGCATCCAATAAATATCTTCGGATGCAATCGAACTTAGTTTAGATAGACATTCGCTTGGTAAATAACTTCATTTCACCAGATTTTTTAAGAAATGAAGGTTGATTGCTTGAGTAGTTTTATACAAAATTCGAATTTTTGCGATTTGTCTAAGTTTATTCTATCGTTGGATCAGGACAAATTAAATGTATTATTGAAGTTTAGTTTTTTAAACATCTTGGAATCGCGATTTTTTAGTTATTATTTTATAAAAGTATAAATTTAAATATTATATATAATAAAAGTATTTATCTTGGCAATATTGAAGTTGTCAATAATTTTATTAAAATTCATCTTAGCAGATGTTAGTCTCCAAGTACGGTTTATTGAAATTTTGGACTCACATTAAAAAAATGGATAGAACTGCAAAAGCATTGCCTATTCTTTAAGTGTTTCATTCTAGTCATTTCCGATGCAAAAGAAAATCGAATTCTGTTGAAAATGGCCTTCGAAATATTTGAAGTCCATTTTGATTTGTACTGCTTAAGAATGATGAATTATTCTGCTGATTTGGGAGGCGTAAATGTTACGGCTTTAATTGGTCTCTGATTACTATCGGATTCGAATGATGGCAGCGTCAGATCAATGGGAGATAGTCTGCCAAACAAAACCACCTGTTGTTCTTCGCATGAAACTTTAAATATATGCCATTCATTCATTCATTTCGCCGTCTTTCAGCTGATAAATCATTTCTCTTAAGTAGGAAAAGATTTCTTCGAAAACTTAGATTTCATTAGTGTGATAATATTCCACACAGAGATCTTATTGTCCATAACCTTCTGAGGGAGAGTCAATCAAATGTTTTTTATTCATTAGTTAAGTCGAGTTTTCGTTCAATTAAGATCATTAAATTGCGGCTATTCATGGAATAATCCTTCATTTATGCCTAATTAAGGATATTTTGGCGTGACTTGTTAAGAGTAATGGAAGAATTTTATGCTTAAAATTATCATCCCCCACCCCTCCTTCTTTCCGAGAATAAATTGAATTCTTTGAAACTGGGCAAATTTTTTACGCAAAAAGAGAAAAACCGGAAATTTGTGAAAGAACAGTTTCCTAAAATACTAATAATTACTTTTTTTTGTAATCTTCTGTCTGCTGTTTTCTCATATTTATTTATTTTGTGCAATCATTATGTTAAATTTGAGCTAATTTGAAATCATGATTTTAAAAACTTTTAAATTCAGAAAAGTGTGTTAATGGGCTATTTACCACATTATTGAAGGTCATTCTAAAAGAAAATATCAGATAATTTATTCAAGTCACTTCATATTCAACGGAAATTCCATTGAAACAGAAAAACTGACAAAAATAAAATAATGGATTCAAAGATGGAAAAAAAATTCGTTGATTTATCTTAATCAAAGATTTCGTTGCTCTAATAATAAAAGTAAATAGCTAATAGTTAATTTTAGAAATTTTTTTTGTGTGTGTGTGTATGTGTGTGTGAATCAGCAATGTGTTTTGTAAACTTCAAAAATCAGCTGCTTTTTGTTATTGCAATAAGAATAGTTGATTGACATAATATTAATTTTTTATGCCAAGCCGGAAGATTAATTCGAAGAAGATTTCATGATTCTCTAATCCAATTCTTTTCAGTATTTTTTAGGCTTTATTTACGCAATAAAACTTATTCTCCTTTCTTTAAAGTAGACCAATCCAATTCCCTATGCGTTTGTTGCATTTAAATTAATTTCAATAGAAAAAAAACATAATTGTTCATTAAGATTATATTATCATTTTTAAAATGTTTTAAAAATATATTCCATTCAAAATAATTAGACGCCCTATCTGGATTAATCTTGAAATCTGTGCCTTCAAGTGAAGTTCAAGTCAAAATATTTGAATGCTTGTTGTATATTTTATTGTTGAATGCTTGTATTTTTGATTATATTAAAGACTTGATATCTTTCATTTTGCTGAACATTATATTGGCTATGCTAATAAATTTATGACGATATAATAAATACTTGTTTTATTTATTGTTACATTGTGTGCCTAAATAAAAAAAAAAACATTTTCACTCAAATTTTTCATTGTGAAAGCCTTTTTTTCAATAAAATAATCCTAAAACTATACATACCCAAAGTGAAAAAGGAAAGAAATGTTCACAATTTTTTCAGATACAAGCACAATAAACTAATTTTGTTAGAAAGAACAAATAAAAAATTTCATATATATTATATATCTTATTTATATATCCCTTTTTCATTTGCAAAGATCTTCTTAAAAACACTTCTTCGCCAGTTGCATTTGTTGAATAGCTATTCTTTATTTTAAAAAAAACACATTATAAAGACTATAATATTACATGCGATTGCAAATATTATAAGGAAGCTTTCCTTCCTTTTCAAGAGAAGCAGCTTTCAATAAAAATAAATAAAAGTATATTCTATTTAAAAAATCTTGATTTTCTTCGAATTATCCATTAAAATTTTTATTTCAAATTTATAAATCTTGTGTCACATTTTTGAGATTGAACATGGAAGCTAAGTTTCACATCAAGCCACGTTTAATCCAAACACTACTATTTCATTTGCACTTTCAAAAAAAGAAAATTTCATTTTTAATTAGAAATGAAATGAAGTAAATTAATTGAACTAAAAATATTCTACCTCATATTGAACTATGATCAAAATAATGCAAAACGAATTTACCTTTTAGTTAAATTTAATATAAACGGTTTTTAATAACTCAATTTATTACTTTATTAAAGCGAAGATTTTTTATTTTAATGGCATCTTAATGCTTAATCTTCTCTTAATAATGCATTATTATAAATATTGTTAAAATATTTTTTTCTCAAATTCATTTCCAGATGGCATTAACAGTATTTAATAAAGATTTTATTAAATCAATAGATTAATTGATGATTAAGTTCACAAAAAATTAAAATAGTGCGCTGTCGTCTAGAGCACAAAAGTGAGAAAATTTCAAAACACCGGATATCAGAAAGTGAGTGACGAATCGATTCTATCTTTACAAGTATGAAAGAAATGGTGTTAAATAAAGTCGGGCAAATTAGTAAAATTTTTCCCCACTTCTTTTTGCTCTCATTGTATAACTAATCTGATCACATAAATTGAGATAATAATGGAAGGACTTATGAATACATCTATAAAGGTTAAAATAGCTCTACACTAAAGAATAGGATATTGTTGAAAAGTTTTATTTTGAAAATAAATATTTCAGATGGCGTTACACAACCATTGTTGATCATTTCAAAAATAAATTGTTCTTTGTGAAGGTTTTTCTGGCCCAAAAGCCATTATTGGCTGAACTGTGCCACGCATATGCTTAATTCAAAACGCTAGGTGGCTAAAATATGAAAAACGCCGAAGTCATTGATAAAATTAGAACTTAATAAAAAAGAGATGAAAGACATAATTGTTTGATATTCACAGAAAATAACGCAAATAGAGAATTACTTTAGAAAGTATCAAATGCAAACCAAATGCGAATAAAGTTTAAAATATTTGGGTGATATTTCTGACCAATAAAATCTTGCTAGTTGAATGATAATGAATGAAATTAGTAATATGATGAGAAGTAATAGGAAGAAATTTAGTTAAAATGTGCTGAATATTAAAATCAGCGTGGTATGCGGGACGGATATCTCTCACCGAAAAAGATATCTCTGTTATTGAGGAAAGTATATCCTCTACTAATGACATCGAACTTTCGTATAGGATATACAAGATCACCGAAACAGGAACTATCGATAGAAAGGAACACTCACAAATAGTAGAAAGATGTGTAGACGAAATTACAGAAATTCGCTTCAAACAACGTTCATTAGATCCTTCCAAAGTTACGTTATCTTCTGAAACGTCACTTCACATCTGCGCTTAGAAAGAAATAGGAAATAAGACTTGATTTTCTATAATGATAAAATTTAAAGATTATTCAACATTAAGAAACCTATGTAATTTTTTTATAAAATATTATATCTTGCCTGAAAAATAATTTCATAAAATAAAAAATAAGTTGGGCTTTGTAAGCACATTTCACTTTTGAATTTTATTACAGAATTCGAATAACTTGGGGTACATTTTTATATGTATGGTTACAAGAAATGTGTTAATAAAAACGTAGATGTGAATCAAATGAAGCCTTCAGCAGCAAATCTTTATTTCGCAAAAAAAAAAAAAAAGATAATTTTATTGTTGATCCGGGAGGCCTAAATCTTGTATGACGTCATTTTTAATATTAATTAATATTTTAAACTTTGTATTATTGTACTTGGGAAAAAATTGCTTTTTATTTATGCTTATTGAAAATATATGTTTTTGATTATAAAACACTCAAACTTTAAGAGCTTTTGGGGAAATTTAAATATTTTTTTCACTTTGATTTAAACTATTTTTGGAAAATATGTGGCAAATGCTTTGATGAAATTTTTGATTCCAAAGAAAAATTTTAGATGGTATACCTAATGTAAATGCCTAATGTTTAAAAAGGCAAAAGTATTCGCTATTGGTTGAAACAGGGAATTCGGAGATATGAAATTTTAAATTCTTGATATAACCTTGATTAAATTCTTGATCACATTATATAAAATATATTATTGATGAAATAGAGAACCAATCATTATCTTTTTAAATTTCGGATTGAAAGATGTTTATTGACACAGCTTTAACATAACAAATTGTTTCGTTGTGTCATAAACTAAAATGCAATAGTTAAGTTGAAGACAAAAACAAATAGCGAATATAATTTGTCAGCCATATTTTATGAAAACACTAATGGCTCCAAACATATATTCTGAAATAGTTTTCTTGCAACATAACTAACTTCAAATGGATTTCAAGGGAGAAAGAGACACTAAACTATGCAAAAGAAAAAGCTTGGGATAAGATAGCGAATTTTGTATTTGAAAAAATAACATATTTAACATTCTGAGAAAAATTCAGAAAAGATAGTAAAAATTTAAACTTCAAGCAATAATGCAAATTTTTTATTTTGAAATTTTAAAAAAATTACATTTTAATATTTTTTAGCAGAATTTATGTTTATTATTACATTACCCTCTGAGCTAAAACCTCTTCCTGTAGGTACACTTGAGACTTGAATGGTTAAATACTTTTGAGAGAGAATTTCAAAGCTTTGAATGCGAATTCCACCACATGAAAAGATAATATAATGTCTGGCAATGAAAGGAACTTTACAAATTTTTTGCAAAATTTCTTTCAAGAATTAGATTTTCCTTTGATAATTCTTTGGTAATACATTATAATACCTTTGCTAAATCTTTTCGTTTTTTATAAGAGAATTAAACATTCATCATCTGAAGTTAATCTGCAGTTGCAGAGCAGCCTGTCTCCCTAGTGTTTCTTCGACGAGTTGTTTCCCACAATCATAGAAAATATTACTTGAAATCGAGGTTGCGATTCAAGAAATGTGCTTATTAGCAAAATAGAAAGCAAAGGCTTGGTTTCATATCCCTCCCACAGTAGATTTTATTTTTAACATTTTTCACCAGTTGCTTATTTTCTGACAAGTGTACTCATACGCAATTATGCAACGACTTGATGCAGGATATGCCGCAGTAGTCTTATCCACTTATTGCTTCTGTAATTTTCTCCAAATTTAGATGAAGCATTTCAAGGTAAAACTCTCCCATTCTTCTAAAATCAAATAGTTTTTCGAAGGATATTTTTCTAGCATTTTACGAATCCCTACTGATTGCTTAAAAACTCTTTTACGCAGTTCAATAACTGACCTCCACCATAAAATGCCATAAGCAACGTAAGTAGTCACTTGAACATTTTTGAACCAAACGAAAGCCGCATGATCAATATGAATAATAAAATTAATATGATGAATTATACTTAAGTAAAAATGAAAAGAATATACTTCAATTTATGTGGTATGAGATATTTCTAAACAACTTGTAAGTTGTTCGCAAGCAAGTGATGAGTCATCATATAAAATTAATAATTTCGCTTTCTGAGTAGGAAAAGAAAAGTATTTTCAGATTATTTTCTTGAAAACTAAAAAGAACTCTGTATTTGATTCTTCGTTTTTAATATCATTTCATTTATATTTTTTATTCTCATTTTGTTCAGAAAAATGAAGGAATTCTTTGGTATCTGACGAAAAAATACAAATTCAAGAGCTGTAAAAATACAGATTTCATACTATTTTAAAAGCACCCCAACTTTTTCCATTAATGTAAAGTAATCACAAATATTTTTGCTAGATCAAGCCCTAAGATGCCCAATCATGTTTTCAAATTCAAAGCAAAATAAACTCGAAGCGTTTGCAGTTTGCTGGGAGATTATGTGTAGAAAATATAAGAGAAAAATTTAGATTTTACTTATTAATTTTGAGACCGAATTGTGAGTCAGCCTCAATCTGCTTATATAGAAGGCATATATAAGAAAATTAACAAATAAAATCCTAAAAAAATTACAGAAAAATCTTTTTTTTTTTAATTTTTTTTTACTATATTTCTTCCTTGCAAGTTTAATCTCAAAACTATTACAGAAAAAATATTGGAAACCAGAGACCTTGTTAAATAAATTTACAAAATTTCAATTGAATAAAGAATTAGCTTTGCATTTTTTGGCCAATTCTTTAAATATTTGAAATTTTTCTATGGCAACTAATTTCCTAGTTCTAAAGCAAGTGGTTTACACTTTTTTTTATAAATTGTGAGTTATTTTAATACTTTTTAGTTTGAAGGATTTCGGGATGAAAGTAAAGATTCAGATTGTGTTGATTTTGAAGAATAAAATCTGCCTGCGTCAAGGAATAACTGGAGTATTAGCTGATAGTGATACAGTATGCATATAGCCCATACAGGGATATTTTTAATGATTCTAAACTGGGTCACAACTAGAAAATTCAGTAAAGTATTTGGAGATGAGAAAGAAACTATACAGTAATGGTACAAAAGTTTCTAATTCGGCGATATAAACTAGAAAAATGAACACTGAGCATAAGTCACTGAAAATAACAAAATGTGAACACTAATGAACGCTGACCAACCATGAAAGAAATGGCAAGACAATTAGGCGCACACTATTCCACAATATCCCGCCACTTGCACGCATTTGGTCGAGTTAAAAAGCTTGTAAGTGAGCACCATAAACTAGCTGAGCAAAGCCTAAAAAGTCGACTGGAAGTGTGCATTTATCTGTTCTCTCAAAATACAAGATAATAATATCTTTTTTTAACTGAGTAAGGACGTGTGATGAAAAGTTAATCTTTAAAGATAAGAGATCAGTGTGATCGAAGAGGCCCCGAAACTAAGTGTTCATTCGAAGACGATAATGATGATTGTTTGGTGGGGTATAACTGAATGCCACAATATATTTTTAGAAAGCAAACTATTCATACAGAAAAATACTGCACCTGAATGCAAAAAAATATGCGGTCTAAATTCTTCGACAAAATTAATTTCACTGCAAGTTAAATTCAGGAACAACTGCCCTAAAATCACCCTCCACACTCTCTAGACCTTTTGATAACTGACTATTTGATTCATCATTTAGGCTGTAAAAAGGTCTATCAATGAAAAACAGTCAGAAATGTCAATGAAAAGATTTTTCGATCTAAAACGCTGGCCTGCTATCTTTGGTATCTCGATGAGAGAAATGTGTTGCATCTAAAGATGCCAAATTCGATTTAAAAACATTATTTTTCCAAAAATGTTTTTGAAGTTTATATTTCATATCCGATACTGCATCTACAATAATCTAATATTATAGTTGTAAGGGTTGTATTAACAAATTTAAAAAGAAAAGAAAAATTACGAATAAAATTATAATTTATTGACAATTAGCTCAAAAGGTGTAACATATATCATAATATTCGTTACCGCGTACAATATAAAAATACTTAATAAATTTGCTGATTATAATATACAGGGTGTGTCATAAGATTTGTAAAACTTTAAAAAAGCATTAAAAATGAACAAATGCTTTAAAACAATTTTATTTCGTCCGAATAGTGTTACAGAATCGTTTAATTTTTTTTCATAGCAAAACTATTTGTAATCTATACTTATAATAAAGCTCAATGTGTGTGTGTGTGTTGGCGCTCTACAGGCCAGACCATTCAACCTACAGCTACCAAATTTGGCACTGTATACCTTGGAGGCCGGGAATATGCACCTGGGGGTTATTTTTTAGAAATTTTAATTTGAATTTTATTTATTTAAAAATTAAACGAAATTTTGGCGTGTTTCTGCTGTAACTTCCGAATATATTACAACACAAAAAAGATTTTTACATGAAGTTAAAGATCAAATTTATCTTTTTAATGATACCAATGTTTTAACCTTAAAATTAAATTTCTATTTTTAATGAACTTTTAAATAAATATATTAACTATATTTTTCAACAATTTTTTTCGTACAAAATAAAAATAAAATTTAGGCTGTACGAGCACGTTTCGCATTCATGAGAAAAAATTATCTTTTTTCAAAGTGTTGCCATCACATTTATTAAAGCTCCAACTAAAAATAAATTAAATCTTTTTGGAAATGAAATCTGCAAAAATATAATTTTCGGCACGTGTCTGTAGGAAATGAAACAAATATGAAACATTATTTTTTCTAAAAAATAAATTCAAGAAAAATTATTTTATGATCTTTTACACACTCTATATTATTAATCCAATAAATCAGTTTTATTTTAAGGCAAGTTTTGTTTAATATGAACTGGATATCCATTCAAATCAGGGCCACACAGCTAATTTGTAAATCTTTAGTAAGACACAGATATGCTAAAATGGTCTAAATGGAAAATGATTATATTTTATGTTTCAATAAATGCTCTAATAAATAACGTATTTTTGATTTTTCATAAAGCTTCTGCTGTGGAAATCACGATTAACAAAATGTTCTTGAAACACTAATATTTTAAATAAAAAGAGTTAATTTCCAATCAACTAAATCAATCACTTAAACTGACTGATTTATGAAAATTTGAATATCACTATTCAATAAAAAAAGGATAATTTTAGATTTTCCATCGATCGTTTCAAAGAAAATACGCCAATCAGCGCAGGTTTCTCAAGATTAAATGGCGTAAGATTATGAAAATGTTGAGTTTTTCTAAATTTTTAACATTAAAAACTTCATAAATAAGTCTTAGTTGATCGTGGAAATTAAAAACATTCATTCACTTATTTAAAATTTGGTGTGTCCAGAATATTTCTCAGAATATAATACCTTACTGCATTAAATTTAGACTTCATAATTTTTGAAATATATTTATAGGCCGGAACAAAATATTACTGATTTCATTTCATTCCTTTTGAAAGCAAAACTAAAAACTGAATTTTATGCTGAATCTGAGAAATTTTTGTTGAATTATTGTTTGAGATATTACATAAATTATGAAAAATATTTATAGGCCGGAACAAAATATTATTGATTTCATTTCATTCCTTTTGAAAGCAAAGCTAAAATCTGAATTTTATGCTGAATCTGAGAAATTTTTGTTGAATTATTCTTTGAGATATTACATAAATTATGAAAAATATTTTGTAGTTCACATAAGACTTAAATACCGAGCGATTCTGTTTGCAATACTCATATTCAATAATAATAATAATAAATAAATAACAATAAATATGATAAATAAAATAAAAAGCTTGGTTTTATTAAAAATATCTTTATAATAATTGCAATTTCATCATTTGCACTTTAAATTAAAATTGAAGTTTTACCGGAAATGATAATAAATTAGCAAAATGTATATAGTAAATTGAACGAAACGATCTAAACAACAGTATAAGTTTGGTATGACTATCAAAATTTGAAGATTAAAAATGTTTTGTTTGAGAATGTATTAAGCGACCAGTTACTTAAAATATTTAATTGGAAATTGTAGCGAGCGGTAATACTGTCAAACCGGCTGGTCGCCAAAGGCGGCTAGTTTTTAATAAAAAAGACAAAAAGGATCTGGAAAATCAATAACAACATAATCTTGGAATGCTTAGAGTTTTTAAAGTAATAAGGGCTGTACATGGCCGCTCTTTCCTGATATAGTGGAAGTAAGACAAGACACAAAACCTGTATTAGCTAAGTGCACGTGTCGGATTGCAATTCATTTATTACTGTCGAACGGCATTTTTGGGTTCTGCCAACGAGGTAGGACAGGATTGGTATATAAGGGACTTTAAATAACTCCAGACCCACAAACTTGCCAGTATCATCTTAAGATTTAGTTTTAATCAAAATTAACCGAAAGAAAAACCTTTGCTGAACTTTCAGTGCGTAGTGGAGCATCATCTTGCATCAAAACTATTGCAGATAGAACATCTCTTTCCTGCATAGTGGGCTAAAGGTGAGATATTGTTTGCTGTGCAAGTTCACCAGCCAGACACTGTGCGACGATCTTCAAATACAAAAGTCAAAGATGTCATATAGTCTGGAGAGAATGCAGCGTCATGTACTCACGGGTATTGGACATAGTGAGCGTGCTGGAAAAGGCAGGGCAAAATCAGTCCCCAAAGTGTTGAAGAACCATTTTTCGAAACAAAATGGCAAATGATTTCCTATCTGTAATATATAGCTGTAATAAAAGGTATAGTGAGTGAAATTTTTACGGGTGTAAATGAAAGATGATGGATGGATTGAATCGAGGATTCAGGCAATCCAAATATTTTGACAGCTTTACCAACATTGTTACTCCCTGTAGATGTCTTGATCTTTCACAAAACTTTGTATGGCAGCGACGCAACTGTCTGTCAACGATGATCTGTCACTTCCTGAACTGGAAAAAACTTTACATGGCGTTTGAGATCGGAAGTTCCAATAGGATTTGTGTTTGTTTCCATTTCGTTCATTTTGTCGACTTTTACATCACCTGTATTTTTAGAGACATCCTTCAATGGTGATAACATTTAAGGTCAAAATAGGCATTAACATGAATGATATTTAATTATAAAAGATTCAATATGTCATTTTAATAATTAATTGCAATTGAGAAAGGAAGTAGGAGAATTCCTTTGATTCTCTCGTAGAACACAATGCGTGGCTTTTGGTTAGATTCGTCTTAAATTAAATATCCATTTTATAAAAGTATCTCATCTCTTCGACTGATTTATACAAAATTTGACATTGATCTACAATTCTGGAGCAAAAATGTATTGAATTTCATGAATCTTGGTTGTCATGATTTTGGGTTCACATATACACGAACAGATAAATTGGCAGGGTTCAGTTCCCTGGCCGATTTGAGTCAAAATCCGACATCAACAATTCTGGTAATAAAACCATAAAATTTCACCCTCCTAGCTAATTCTGATTCTGAGTTACCGTGTCCACATTTTGATGTATGGGCTGGTATATTTTCCAATTTCATCCAAAACGTATCAGAAATCTGATTTTGGTATCAAGAGCATATAACAAATCTCATCTTCTAAAACCACATACCAAGTTTTATCTTTCTAAATTCCGTTTATAAGTTGCAAACATAGTCCCCAAAACTTTTTTTCAGGGTAATCTCAAACGCGTAATCAAAATCTCGAGATCAAATTTTTTAGATAGTTTCATTTTCCACACTTTGTATACTGAATAGTAAAATTAGATTTTTAATTTTGAAAATTTTTCCTGCATTTAGGCTTTAGTCAATTTTGTAGAGATGAGATGTAGAGACGAATTTCCTTCTTAGTCAAAAGGAAACTGTTACAAATTGAAAAATGTCCATTTAGCCTCTAAACTGGTTTTCTTTCTTATATATTTAGATGACAGCCTCCGCACAGGACAATATTATCTTATAGAATCCATAGATGGGTAATGTGTGTATTACGTCTTTGAATGATTTCATCTCATCGTCTAAGTTTGGGAAACGTCCTATTCATTTCTTTGTGATTGTGAAGCACTTTTCGATCTGTGTTATATTCAGTACTGGTGATACAATGACGCAGAAAATGCAACCATGGGAAATATACTCTGCCAAAAAGTCAGATGAAAATCATTCGGAATTACTTCCGGAATTTGATGAAATCACTACTAGATGATTGTTCTTTTACATTAAAAATAGCCAATTTAAATAATAAAAAATTGTTTTTAATAATATACTAATAATATACTTTCATTAATGTCCTGAAAGGAAAAATTGTTTCATTTTCTACTTTCCAGGCTTTAATTTTTAATTATATATATATATATGGAATTTTGAAATAGTATTTTTTTTTTTCGAATTCTCTACAAGGCAGTGCCAATACTATGGAATCAAAATTTGATTATATTTATCGATTAACTAATAACTAAATTATAAAAATATTAAAAGAGCATATTTTTGTCGAGGATAAACAATTTTTGTGAACCAAGGTGGCATTATTACTTTATTTACTAAACGAATTTAAAACGCACTTCATCTGATATCTCTAAGAAAATAAATAATAGCGCACATCATAAGTATTGAAAAAGACTCATCGTCATCAATTCGTCATGTCCAAAATTCGGCCTTTTTTAAAGCCGGTAATTTGTTAACATTTGGGAAGTAATGGGGAAAGATCTGTCAACCACATCATCAGTATCCATCATCCCTCTGATCTTCCGCATCTATCATCGCTCCAATAATCTTTGGAAACGCTCATCAAAAATGCACTAAGAGACCGTTTACCCTGAATGAGGTCTTAACGAGTTGCCTGTGGGAGAGATTAATCGCTACCTAAGCTGCCCAGATGGGATGAGAATGAATTTCAGAAACTATATGAATTTGAAGAATTCTTGATTTTTCTACTTTGTGGGGCTATTATATTATATCAAATCTTTTTTTATATATCTCATTTTTTCTCTACAACGCCTTAAATATTTCATATATGTTAGGGTTGTCAGGCCAAAGAAAGATCCTGGAAAACTGGAAAAACACAAGGAATTTAAATAAAATCATTGAAAATAAAGAGGATTTTAAATTTCTTAGTTATTTTTTCCCCATCTAAAAAATACCGATCTCTAAAGATTGCAAGAATAAAATATCGTAGTCATAGCTTCCAAAAACGTAACCATACCATTCGCAATTGTGTAATGTAGAAACTCGCCCCTTTTCTACTCTTTCCCCATTTTTTTCTGTGTCCAATTTCCATTTGTGAGACAGTTCATTTCCAGAATTGCAGCTAAGAAGCATGCGCGAAATCTCTATCACCGTGTGAAAGATTAGAATACATTCAATCTGCGGACACATTGCGGTGGTATTTAGTCACACACACGTGAGTTTATTAAATGGTTTGTTTATCATTTGAGAAATTGTGAGCTTATTCAGAGAAGTTTGGAGAATTTTTTTAAACTATGTTTCTAAAAACAATGATTTTTAATACGAATTGAACGGATAAGAAAAACAAATCCTGATGTTGCTAAAGGCTTCGAGAAGTCACATTAAAACCATTTGTTACGTACGGCCCGCTTTGTAAGAAAATAAGAAGCCTAAGCAATATGGGGAAACAGGCACTTATTAGTCATGCCGAAAAAGGAAAACAAAATTGCGTGTCAATTCAAAAAAGTCATAATTAATATTAGACTGTTTAACTAAAGGAATGAAGGAAAAGGTGATATGCCAAATCCGAAAACATCAAATTTAATGTCAGAAAATAAACCGATTTCGAACTTTTGAATTCAAGAACAATAATTTAAAGCTGAATTTTTACGGGCATTAAAACTTGTTACGTCACATTCTTCCTTTAATGCAATCAATGATATATGTTCATTAGAAGTGAAATAGATTTTTAAAAAAATGTGCGTTAGGGCGTAGAAAGATGTCATTTTGTTAAGGATTAGCTTCATGAAACTGATAACTGAAAAATCTGGAGAAATTGATGTCCAAATACATGAATTGCAAAAATGAATCAATAAAAAAAGTATTTTTGCTTTGTAATGTGTTTTTTTTATTTAAGAATCATTAAATGATTTGTGTCATGATAACAAAAATGTTTTGTGTTTTATTTCACCCAAGTCCTTCATTTTGTGTGACTTACAATTCAAGAGCATGAGAGGTAATATCTCCCCCTCCCTTAATATATAGATTTTGTCTTGCTAAATTCTGGATAATAAATAAAGAGAAGTTCATTTTTTTAATGTAAAATATCAAAATTCTTTTAATATGCTATTATTTCAAATAATGTTTAAATTATTGCTTCTTTCCTTTGCCTTTTCCACTCTTTAAAATCATATCACAGGGATTTTTTTTTTCAGATTTGAGTGGCAACCCTGTATATTCATTTTTGCTCATGGTATTTTATTTCACGAGGTTACAAAGCATCCTCCAAACGTCTTATAGAACATTTTCATCATAATTAGTGTACTTTTCAGAGACCCCAATGAAATTAGAAAAAGATACTATCTTAAGATTTCAAACAAAATTTTAGAGGGAATTCATTCACTACATCAAACCGACTTTGTACTAAGAAATTGCAATAATATACAATCTAAAATAAATAAATAAAAAACTAAAGTGAAAAATATGCGACAATTGCCTTAAAGATTGATTTGGAGTTGAACCAAAATAACACACTTCTCAAAAGTAATGGCTGATAGTTTAATCTCTGCTTGAAGGTGGCCCTTGATAAAGTCTTCAGGCCCCCTTCATTTTTTATTCCATTTTGCTAATTATTTATTTATTCATTTTTAAGGGGGGAATTTAAACTTAAAATTAATGTTTATTTCTAATTTGGTTAATCTCCTTTGTGTTTTAGATGTAACAGCATTTAGTGCTATCTAAATACAATGCATCTTTCTTTTAAATGTTTTTGAGAAGGAAATATTTATTTTATAAGTTTCCTTCATAAAATTTAGCTTTAATTTTATGTTTTACAATTTCTATTTAGTAATAAGTATTTCTGAGTTTTGGATTATTACATTTAAAATATTCTTTATTATATCGATTAGTTATTGGAAGGAATAAAATAAGGACATATATAAAAACTTTTTAAAAAAACTTCATTTTTTGTAACTATATTTTGTCAAGATTTTAATCGAAAAATAAACTTAATTAGAATAGTTTTTAAAAGATAAATTTCATTAGTTTTTTTTAAGTGAATTTTTTGGTCTTCTATTTTTTGGTCTGTATTCTTGACATTTTTAAAATCATTTTCCAATTTCCAATCTTTAATTTGTGATTCATTATTATAAAAATTTTAAAATCTTGAAATCATTTTTTTCTTCTTAAATTCTCTACCAGGTGTGTCAGTTGAATGTAATCAAAATTTAGTTTAATCATACCGTGATGAGATTGTTTGACTTTTGCATATATAGACAGATGTGAAGACATAAAATTATCATTCAATAACTTTTTGACAACTTTTGTGATTAATAAAAGCAAGTTTCAGATGCGGCTGCAGCATTTTAAATAATATATACAATCGTGAGATTCGGCAAAATTTGGCACACTCTATAATAAAATTGTAATTGAAATCGTTGGAAATCTATTGATAGCGGTTATTAATATGTCACACTATTCTTTATAAGAAAATCCATCAATAATATTTCGAACAAAATCTGAATTTCTTATTTTATTTATAAATGTCACTTATTTAATTATCACAATGTGTGACACCCTATATAGTTAAGGCTCTGACAACAGTCTTTTGAAATAATGGAGGAAAATGCAATTTCAATATTCTCAAACTAATATTTGACAGAATCTTTTGTTCAAAATTTTCTTGTAATCCACTTTCATACAAATTTTAAAATTCGTTTCCGTTTAAATTATCAATTTTATTTAACTAAATATTAGAACTAAATGCTCTTGCTAAAACAATTTGATGAAAGCTATTGTGGCTAACATTTTTTATGTCTTTATAATAATTATTATGGATGTTTGTTATTTTTAAATTTGAAATATCTATATTTTTTAGCGACCACCTTTCAAATAATATTTCATAATATCTTTGATTGCATTCCAATTAGTAAAGAAATCGAATGAATTATTTATTAATATTTATATAAATTACAATTTTGCAGGGTATAATATCTAAGCAGATTTAATAGAACTGAAAAAAATTATTTTAATCTTCAAAGCATTAATTGTATTGAAATTCCCCAGTAATTTAGAAGAAAATATGTCGAGGAAGAATATTATGAATAATATATTATCTTCAAATGAAAATCTGAAATTTATTTGCATGTCAACTAATTCAAAAAGGTGTAACGTGTTTCGAAGAAAGATAGTTCAAAGGTTGAAATTTTGTATTTGTTTTAATTTTTTACAATGGGAAAAAGAATGATTATCGCATAAAATGTAATCCTCGCCCCTCAATCAAAAATCAAAACGGGAAATATGCATTCTTTCTAACCCTTCTAGCCATTCGCCAAGCTTTTCTGCCAAAGGTAATGAAGCTCCAGAAAACCTTCAATGTGAGACCAAATGGCACTAATTAATGCTCACAAATGTGATTGAGCGTATCTGCCGCAAAGCGGTTTGAGTATCTGCACTCCACAGTTACTTTTTCGCCATGTCCTGCGCTGCGTCAAACAATCCAATGTGCTCTTACGTCGCTCACTATGTCTAGCAAAACGACTGAAAAAGAATTAAATGGATTTAACAATAGAATAGGGGAACAGTGAATAGGATCAGACATTTATAGTAAATTTCATTTTAAATATATATTATTTATTGAAATGAATTTAAACTGATCAAAACCTTTCTTCAAGCAATTTTCTTCATGTAGATTATAGTGAACGAATTTACCTAAATTTATGGATAAAATAAACCCATGCATTTTTAAAAAGGTGTAAACATGCATAGGTTCTCTAAAAAACAGAAGCTTTGATTTTTTTTTTTTTTTTTTTTTTTTGAAATGGATAAATTTTAGTTTTGTAACCAAATACAATGATAGAAATAATTTTTTTTATATATTTCCATTATAAATTAATTACAGAGTCGGCAGCAGAAGTTTACTGTTGAGGAGGAGGGGGAGCAATTTAGCTTCAAAATAACTCATAAATTACTTTTACATTTAATAAAGGTTAATCTTTTTTAAACCATTTTTTTTATCTTTTTTAAAGCTTATAAAATATTTCAATTACAGAAAAAAAATGAATTTATCGAAAAGCGTACAGCTCTTTATAATTGTCTAATATTAAATAATACTTTATTATAAACATATTGCTATATATTCAACATTATACATAAAAAAATACTTAATAAAACGTAATAATTAAATCTAAAAATTCATTGAAAGCTTTCTTGATTAGCTAATTTTCTTCAAATTAAACAATGTTTCTACAATATATAATTATAAGGTCAAAATTAATGCATAAAACACAGTAAGCATACAAAAAAAGTAATACAAAATACGAAAAAAAAGTAATTCATACGTTTATTTTTATAAACTCCATTCTATTCAGAAAGAAAGGGGAGAAAATCATTTATCATTATTAGCGGTACCTTGAAGAATATTAGAGCTTCGATCGTCTGTCGATGAAATAATTTCCCACTGATTATTCTCTTTCTTCATACCCATTTCTAAGACCTAATACTGTTGTACCAATTAGAGATACTTTACACCCGTGTGTCTTTTGCCGTGTGTATTCTTAACAAAAAACACGTTCAACATTGATTGCCCCTGGATAGCATGTCATGCTAAATGAACGAATGTATGCTCTTATAATGGAGCTGTATAAAATGAAAGTAGAAATTAAACTCAAACAGTTTTATTTAAAAAAAAACTTTTCAGAAATTTTGAATAATTGATAAAAAAATATTCATTATTTTCAGCAAAAGTAGTTTTTTTAGCATAGTTTTTTTTTCTATTTAAAGGAATTTTTAAATAAGGACTGTAACAAGGAGCAATAATTCGGATTTCTTTCGAATCTGAGGCGAATAAACTCGCCTGCACGGACAAAAATTAACTTTTGTTCGGATACGAGTAATGGAGAATGCGGTAAAGATACGATGATGTTGCTTTTTTAAGAAGGCTGGAAAAAAGTTTTTGTTAATATTTATATAAAATTATTCTTTTATCTAATGCTTAGCAAAATATGAAAAATGGAAATATAAAAAATGTACAGCTTAAACATTAGAATCTTCATGCTAAGTGTGTGTGTGTGTGTGTGTGTGTGTGTGTGTGTGTGTGTGTGTGTG